>CM051263.1:12132703-12185203 GCA_027921565.1 Artemia sinica | reverse complement strand
ACTTCTGAAGGTATTTTGTAAAATTTCTTTTAGATAGTTCATTGTCCAAAAAATTTCTATGTTTAAATGTGAAGAAAGATTTCTGAAATTTTTCTTTTTATCTTCATTAGGTACTTTTTATTTGCTGAGTTTTTCGTAAAACTGGGACACAGAGGTGCTTTTTTCAGTATTAGAAGAAAGATTAATATATATCGTTTAGTTTACAATCTGAATACTTTATTTTTGAATTTTTTTGGTGGTGACCAAGACTGTATCCAGGGGGGTGGTTAACCCACCACCCGACAATTTTGACTGACCCGTAAAACCATAACAAAAATACACATAAGCAAATTTTTTGGTGTGTTTTTGAATTTTTTTTTGTTTAAAAACGAAAATGAACACCCCGCCCCCCCCCCCCCGAACAAAAATTCTGGCTAAGGCCTTGGTTGTAACAAATGCTTCTGAAAAAAAGTTTCCTTGCAGAGGATTTAAAGTTGAAAGGACACCCAGAACGGTCAAGCCTTTTTTCTGTACTTTTTTAATTGTTACTTTTCAGGAACATATTAAAGAAAATAAGGAAAAAAAATATTGAAGACGAATAAATAAAATTAAAAATAAAATTTAACAAGATAAAGAAAATTGTATAAGAAAAAAAAGAATATTTTACTTTTTAGGCGAATAGTTTATAAGGAAAAAAAATGTAGTTAGGCGAGAAACTTGACTGAAGATTTTTTGGTCTCTCTCTTTTCTCTATCTCTCTCTTATTTATTTTAAATTTATTAAAATGAAAAATGCCTATTAGTGAACACTTGTCAAAAGCTTTTAACTTCAAATGACTGAAGTCAAGAATTGTTCATGCGTTGTTTTTCCTTAAGGTGAATTTGGCGTTTACTTAGTTTCGGATGGTTCAAGCCGACCCTATCGCTGCAAGATCAAGGCTCCTGGCTTCGCTCATTTGGCAGCCCTGGACTATATTGGTCGAAATCATATGTTGGCTGACATTGTCGCTATTATTGGAACCCTAGATGTCGTCTTCGGTGAAATTGACCGTTAAATTTTTATTTGAATCCGGTAAATGTCTATTAAAGTTATATGTAAAGATATTTGACTTATATTCTTAGGGTAAACAAGTGCCCCCAGGAAGGGGCCATGGACCCCTTACAGAAAGGTTAAAAGTTTTGATATCTAGGCCCCTGTGATGTTCCCTCTGTCTTCAATAAATCCCCCCCCCAGAAATTAGATAAAATCAAGTATTTCCGGGAGGAACCAACATATTCCCCCCCCCCCCAAAGAAAAAAAAAAATTCTGGATACGGATTTTTACCCAATCAGGTTTTTAAAAGGCATGGTTTGAATCTCTCTAGAATAGTTGACGCTTAAGGAATAAAATGGTTGGCATACGGAAAGGCGTCACAAACGTAAACCAACGAAATTAAAGAACATTTTTACCACGGAATCATGGGAAGCTACTTTGTTTTGAACTTTGGCATAGCTGAACGTGAAAAATTGACTATTTTTATTGGTTAAATCGATGATGAGTCGAATTACAGATGTAAATTGCCTGTTTCAAAGTTATAAGATACTCAAGCTTTCGCACGTTACTTAGATTGTTGGTTTTCTAGCTCATGGGAAATTTTCTCAGGATACTTATCTCCTTAGAAAGCACTTAAGCACGTCGAAAAAATATTTCTCTTTAGAGATAATAACAATGATGGAGAAGCTCCATTGAGAAATATTAAAAAAGAAATGTGCCATTGCTTGGATGATTTTTTGTTCTAGCTTGAATTATTTTTTGTTCTAGCTTGAATTTTGTGATCCTTGTTTTTTGAGTAAATAGAGCAATGATTAAAACCTCTAGACAGTCTAGTAGTTTTGTTTCACCCTCACCTCTCAGCCCCCCTCCCCCTCTCCCAAAGAAGCGGCTTATACGATATTTTATTAGATTTTCTTATGAACCACACTAAAAAAACGAAAGATGCACCTAAATTATATAAAATTAAAAAATAAACTGCTTTATTACTAAACTATCTATATAAAATGTTCTACTATATACTTCCTCTCGTTGAGGCTTATTTTGCTTCAAAATTACAGTTAAACAATTAGACAATAAGATATATAGTCTAGGAAACTTGTGAGAAAAAGGAGTCAACCTCAAACAAATTGTTATACAAATGATTCTTTCACTGCCCGACTAAAAAAGATGTCATGATTTTGAATCCGAAAGGTCTACTGCTCTAACTCTTTCACAAGTTGGAATTTTTTAAGGTCGAATTTCAAGTTGGGGTAAAAACAGGTGATGGCTGAGAAAATACCAGCAGACGTGATCAGATGTCATTTCTACACTTGTTTTGCTGGTGAACATAAAACTAAATATTTGAAGCCAAGAAAGTCGTTTAGGGCTCAACGCCCTTAGGAGGAGTAAGGTTGAGGGATAGGAAACGTGCGAAAAAAGGGATCAATCTTAAACTAGTGATTCTGTCACTAACCGACCGAAAAATATGTCCTGATACCGAATCCGAATAGTCTGCCGCTCTAGCTCTTTCATATTTTAGAGTTTTTAGGTCGAAGTTGAGGTTGAGATAAAAAGATTTTTAGTGAGTTAATGCCAGCAAACGTGATTAGATATATAATTTTTACCATTTTTTGCTGGTGAGCATGAAACTAAATATTTGAAGTCAAGAAAGTCGTTTTGGGCTTAAAGCCCTGAGGCAGAATAAGGTTCAGGGATTGGAAATGTGTGTAAAAAGGGTTCAACTTTCAACAAATTCTTATACGAATAATTCTTTCACTAACCGGCCAGAAAATATTTGCTGATTCCGAATCCGAAAAGTCTGCCGCTCTAGCTCTTCCACAAATTTGAGTTTTTTTTTTTTAAGTTGAATTTGAGATTCAGGCAAAAAAGATATTGACTGAGTAAATATCAGCATATATGATCAGATATCCCATTTCTATACTTTTTGTTGCTGATGAACATGAAAATAAATGTTTAAAGTCAAGAGAATTGTTTGGGACTCAAAGCTCTAAGGAAGAGAGAGGTCGAGGGAGAGAAAATATGTGAAAAAATAGGTCAACCTCAAATAAATAGTCAGTTAGTAAGGGTTAGCCTGATAATAAGAAGACTTATTCTCTTAAGCCATTTTATGCTAGTTTGTGCCCTTGCCTCAGAGAAGTAGTAATAAAAGGGTCTGAGAGCCACTTAAGACTCAACATTCTTAAAACATCCCAAAAGGGGAATAACCGCATTTATTTTGTTTTGACTCTTAACGGCTGGGCACACGTAGCTGATTTCGGGAACCGATTTCAGCATCAGTGGACAAACGATAGAGGTAAGAAAAATTTGTTGAAAGAAAAATTTATTGCGCGAGATTTTCAAAACAAAAAATCATGGACACAAATAGTCAACTGGAGTTTATTAATAGTTGCATGATTGGTCCTAGTTTAGTTCTCAGCTCAGTAGTGGGGTCTTTCACCACAAATATCTCTGGCTGACTATTTATTTGTATCCCTATTTCTATTGTGATGATCATGATGAAAAGCGGCGCCGAAAACTAGAAAAATTTTCAAGCTCAAATCGACACCGATTTCTTTTAAAATCGGCGCTGATTTGGAAAGCAGTTTCCGAAATCAGCTACGTGTGCCCAGCATTTTAGTTTTTTTTCTAATGTTTTTCGATAATTTGATAAAAGACGGCTTAGAACCGCGGAGTCTTGTAATTTTCGAATTTACATTTCTAAAACATAAGCAATTACTGTTTAAGTCCTTAAGTTAATTCCATAAGCAATTACTGCAAGTCATCACTGACTTTCAAAATCTTTTTGCTTTCAAGCCTCTTTTGAAGGGTCTTTTGTAGTTCCAGAATTTCTTGAATAAATGCAGTTAACAGGGAATCTGAGGAACTACCTGTAAAAAATATCAGAGAAACCACCTGTGACTCAAAATTTTCTCTGTCTCTCTACTATCTTCGATTTTCACACAGGAAAACCAATGAGATGTTAAGGCTTTCGATTTTTTAACTAACTTAAAATTTCACTCCGAAAATTTTAAATAGGTAGGTTTATTTTTCTCTCCTAAAATCTACTTGTAAATGAAGTAATGATGGTAACTCCTAGCCAATCCCTAATTCAAAAATAAATACGTGACATTTCGCGAAAGATACCTGAAGCGAGTATGTCGTCAGATTCAGTATAATTCTTGATCCTCGCAAGTGAGTGTACGTTTTTCTTATTTATTCCTGTCATACGACAAGCTCTGCTGCTAATAAGGAATAACGGGATTGGTTCAGGAAAATAAGTCACAAATATAAGCCAGTGACAATAAATTAGACGTTCCATGATGAAATAATAGGAAAGTAATCTCTTTTTCATGCGGTACAGCCTCTATTCTGCTTACTGTTTTAAATAATCTAGCCTACCGAAGCAGAATTTATAAATTTTACGTCCAAATTCTATGCTTAATATTTAATTTAAATAAGATATTTTTAGCAGAGTTCCGATTTATTCAAATATATAAAACTAATAAAAAATTTGGGGTTAATAAAAATTATATACGTACATATTACGTTAAAGTACAATTTCTATTAAGCAAATTATGTCTGTATCGATTTTTTTTTAAATTAAAAAGTGTATAAAATCAATAATTGAACAGAAGCTGTAACTGGAAATAATTGAAGTGGTCGATTTATTGAAACTCAAGATTAAAGAAAGTGACACAAACTATCTCTTTTTTAGGTGAAATACGATCCGTTTAATTTAGAATTCGTATATAAGTTACTATCTGCCCTCTTGTGTTAATATCACTCTTAACCTTTCTTTGGGAAATGCTTTTCTATTTAGTCAGGTTAATAAACTACCGATTTCCTCTGTCGGGAATCCATCGCTTCACTAAATTTTGCACAATCCGTTTGCTTGTCAAATTGATCGATTGATTCCTTTATTTTCATCACTTCATAAAAAAAAATCAATTAATAAATATAGCCGCTACTAATAGGTCAAATAATCTTTATACAGTGGCTTCATTAAGTAACCAAACAATAGACAGTAAAAAAATAAAGAAAAAAAGAACAAAATCTTTATGTCTCTTGGTTTTTGCATGAACCGTTACTTTTAGGTCATTTTACTATGAAAATGCATAGTTTTCGTTCATCAAGGGTTTTATGCTTATTCCAGAAAAAGAAAGGGTGAAGTCCCTCGATTCGGCTTTCAAATACTCAAATAGACAAGTTTATCCAGTTCAATGATCACCAAGGACAACCAGTAAAAGTATACTCATTTCGAAAAAGCGAAAATATGAAGTAATGTCTAAACTTGCAATAAAAAAAAATTTCTAATGGCTTTACAAACAAATAAAGGAAAAATGATAATTGACGAAGACATATTTTTGTTCCTATCAAAACAAAGACCATTCGTCAATCAGAGCCTCGTATTCTACATCATTTCACTATTCGGTATCCCTATAAAACCAAAAGTAAAAAAAAAAAACAGCTAAAACCTGATGCGCTGCAAAATGGAACAGGATCTTTGATCACCTTCAGTTTTATGATAAAAATCCAAGTGGCCCACTGAACCGGTCTTCATCTGCACTATTATGAGGAAAAATGTCAATTATTTAAACTTGCATGGAAGAGAGTTTTTACAAGTACGTTAAGCATAGGCTGCTGTGGAATTAGTAATCAAGTTGCATGACCTTAGAGTTTCTTTTTTTTCCTTTTTACACAGGTTGTTTAAATTTCAATGGTACCAAATTTGATTCAGTTTCAAATTTTTGAATTGTCCTTATCTGAGTTCGTTTACTGCCTCGAGAAGCACACAGGGCGTCAGTGAGTAGCCTCCAATCTTCTCTCCTGTGGGTCGTTGCGTAGATGTTCTCCCACTCTGGGATGAGACTCGTCTGGAGGGCTCTTCTGTTACGTTTGTACGTCCTACGGAGCGTATGCTTTGGTCTCGCTTGTTGACGGGTGCCTTTCGGTTACCAGTGGAGGAGCATTTTAGGAGGTCTAAGATCTGGCATATAGAGGATGTGTCTAAGGTATCGCCGTCTTCGTTGCCTCACAACGGAGGGATGCCTGGTTGGCTTGTGCGAGTATGGATCTCGTCGTGGTTGACATACTCTTCAGCTGATCTTTAGGATCCGGTGAAGATAGTTGTTTTCAAATGCGGTAGGATGTTTCCCCTGTTTCGCGGTTAGCTTTTGGCATTCCATAGAGTAACTCAGGGCAGACAGATCTGAGTTTCAGCTTCTACAAGTCAACTAAGGATTTCCTGACTAGTAGAAGTCTTTGAAGTGCTTCGTTGGCTAGGGCTACTCTGCTGCTTAATTCTTTTTTAGTGTCATCACTGGAAGTTACGCCACCTGTTCGATGTCTGTATTCCCTAGTTTCATTCCCTTGGATGAACGGCTAATTGACATAGCTTTAGTCGTCAGAGCGTCGATGTGTAATCTCAACTGTTCAGCTTTCTTCATGAGTTTGTTCAGGAATTCCTGAAGCTTTTGCATGTCGACTTGTATGAGCCCAACATCATGGGGAAAATTGACGTCCTGGAGAAGGTTTCCTGTGATTCAGATTCCATGTCCATTTATCTCTCTAAGATGTAGTTTACAACTAGGACGAAGAAAAAAGGTGACAGAACACAGCCTTGCTTGACACCAGTCATCACTTTGAAGTAGCGCGTTTTGCCACCAGTAGTTGTAAGACAGCATTCCACCTCTTCGTACATGGAAACTATTAGAGGAACTAGCTTCTCGGGTTTGCTGCAGAACCGTAAGACTCTCCACAGAGTCTGATGATCCACTCAATCAAACGCTTTCTGGAAGTCCACGAAGAGTGTGTACAAGCGTTTTCTCCATTCTTTAGATTCCTGCAGCATTGTGCGTAGAGTAGAGAGATATGGTCCGGACAGGGTCTTTTTGGCCGAAATTCATGCTGTTCTTCACGCAAATGGGGATCAAAGGGTGTTTAAAGCCTTTCTAGTATTATGGTCGAGAAAAGCTACGCCGGGATTGAGAGAAGATTGATGCTTCTTTAGTGGCCGCATTCTTTTGCATCTCATTTCTTGAAAAATTTTACTATTGTTCATGTTCGCCATTCTATGGGGAACCTTTTGATCTGCCACAGGAGTGAGAAGAAGGATAGCCAGATTGCCAAAGTTCGTCTGAGGCGGGACTTGATCATTTCTGCTGAAGTGCAGTCTGTGCCGGGAGCCTTCTCATTTTTCAGTTTTCAGCTGCTGAGAGTGTCTCGTCAGTCCATCGTTCCAATTGTTCTTCCATGTCTGCCAGGAACCTTCCCTTCTTCATTCTTTACAGGGCATTCGGGAAAACTTGACTTACCTACTATTTCTTGGTAAGGCGATACACGGATTGTGTGTCTCCGTGACTTGCAGCTTCTTCGGCTTGCCTAGTCTTTTCGTTCATGTTGCCGTTTGTCGGACCTGAAACTTTTCTTAATTTTTTTCAGCTTCTTTGTACGTCAAGCTCTTGTTCGACATTAGTTGACCATTTTCGCCAAGAGCGTTTGGCCTCTGTTTCTTGCGATTTTCTATGAGGTTTACTACGAAGGTTGTTTTAAACTTCAGTAGAATCAAATTTACTTAGTTTGAACTATATTTGTCATTATTTCTAATTATTATTAATTATATTCTCATTTATAATGTTGAATTTTAAATATAGATTTATATTGGCTTGTTTTCCACCTTATATTTGTTTTAGAGCATTCTGCAAAATTTACTGATTATTCTTTAATAATAAAAAAAGCCTTTTTGCTTCACATGCCTAGGGACTACTTCATTAAATAAGCTGCGACGGTACTTTCAAATATTGATGGCATTGAAGCTTTTTTTAACTTCAAACGTAAGGTTGGATTAGACATTGGTGAGGGGACACTTTGAATATTATTAGCATTTATTATTATTATTATTTGATTTTTATTATTTTTTATCATTGGTATCTTTTTTTATATATTTATATTATTTCCCTTTTTCCATTCTGTAATTTTTGCTAAATGTCCTTAATTATCATTGAGCTTTTTTACTTTCAAAGCTCAGGGACTATTTAATTAAATTTGCAACGAAGGTAGTTTTAATTTCAAAGGAAAAGAGAAAAGGAATTTTAAGACTCTCATTGCAAAGATCTGGAGAAGTTCAGAGAATTTTCTTTGTATGAGTTCTCTTATTTTGCTAAATAAGAATATAGGACAAACTTTTATCTTTGCTCATAAACGTACAGCATTCTGCTTCTCTGGAGGTACTAGTAAGTTTCAGTTAGAAATTTAAATTGAAAAACTAAGCTTAGCTCCCGTCTCTCCAATTGAATGATGTGTTGCTATGCCAACGATTTTAATGGGATCCTACAATACCATATTTTAATATAGTAATATAAAATAATAGGATAAAAAAGAAAATATAATAGTGTTTAGCAAACGTTTGACACATGTTTGCCCCTCTCTGTAATTTTCTTAACGCTGAATACTCCACGAGAAAAACTAAGAATTAAAGCATGTTTATTTTTTCTGGTAGATACACAAAATAATAATAATAAAGAGAAATAATACTTTCAATATAATATAAATAAGAGTTATATTTATTTGAATCAATAAGAAGGGTTAAAATTGTACTGTACTGAGATTGTCATAATTTTGTTCTCTGGTTGGTAGTTCTAATCAGAGGTGTGGTTCCACAACCAATAGCCTATTCCTTGTACTGCACAAATCCCCGCAAAACTCCGGTACAACGCATACTCCCACAAAACTTTCGAACCACACTTAAGGATACACTGAACCAGGGCCGTATCCAGGATTTTTGTTTGGCGGAGGGGCTATTTTTCGGTAGGGGGGGGGGGTACAAAAAACTTTTAAAAACGCATCAAAAATATGTTTATATTCAGTTTTGTTACATTTTCACGAGTCAAGCAGAAATTTCAGAGGGGTGTTCAAACTTATAAAGCATTACATGGCAACCACTTCGTTATTGGACGTAAAGATTTACTCATAATTTTTTCGTAGATTATATCTATGAACATGTTAAACTCAGGGGTGGATCCAGGATTTTTTTTTTGGGGGGGGGCAAAATAGGTTGATGTGATAAACTTGCGTTAGGGCCAAGTTCAATTAACGCAAACTTGCGTTATTTAAGTAAATTTTAATACTTCAGACTACGTTAGGGGGGGGGTGTGCCCCTCTGGATCCGCCACTGGTTAAACTTAAGTGTGCCTATAGAACAACTATTCGAGTTCATTGCCGCTACTTTTGCTATTGCTTGCAAACTAGGAGTCCCATTTTGTTCTGGAAGTACTAGTAAGTCTCAATTGGTCAAGATGTAAACGTCCCATTCAGTTGAACGGTAAATTGACAGTAATTGACAGAAAAACACATGTTTTTTTTCAACTGAAAGTAAGGAGCAGCGTTAAAACTTAAAACGAACAGAAATTATTTCGCATATGAAAGGGAATGCCTCCGTACCAACCCCCCACTCTTTACATGATTTGACCCCCCCCGATATTTTTGTCCGACTGGTAAAACATAACAATAATGCAAATAAATAAATTTCGATGTGATTAAAAAAAATTTTTACCCCCAACCGAAAAAAAATCCTTGCTCTACGCACTGAATGAAACCAAAAATTAATTTTTTAAATAGAACTAAAACTATTAGAAACTCTTGAGGTGTCTTCTCAAGAAACTCTTGAGTCTTGTTAGCATAAGACAAACTTGAAGATAAATAAGCGGCAATAAGAAGAAAGAGGAAAGAAAACCGAATAGTTGACTAATAGGGCAAGCACTTAATGTTGAAACCAATGAGAGAGAAGCAACTGGTCACGTGGAAACTAAAGTGTGGAAACTCTTTATTTTGATCATTTAATATAATTATAAGCTATTCGTCATGATTACGCAACAAATATTAATTAGAATCTGTATTGCTGTTTTTTTTTATTCAACGTAAATTTGAAATTAATTTATGTGAAAATGCGGTTTGATCTCACCGTCTAGATTCTAGATCTACCATGAAAGGAAAATTACAGAAGCTACCCTTTACAACCTAAGGAGCATTCGCTGGCAATTTCAATGTTGTACTTTTAATTTCTATCTGATGCAACTTTTAGGGGTTTCAGTTTTTTTTTTAGAAATCAAAATAGATTTGTCTTCGCAATAAACTTTCACTTTTAGGACTAACCGAAATAATAGTTACCATTCCTGTTACCAATAGTTACCATTCCTGAATCAGTGTCAAATGGCAATTTTTCAGTAGGCATTTTTTTTTACGTGTTTTTCAGCTTTTGTTTACTATGGGCTTTGGTTCGCTCTTTACTAGGTTGCAGCTACTGCCAATTAGCGAATTTTGTTCGTAATGTAAGTACTGCGAAATAAACTCGAGTATCTCGAAAAATTTTACGTCAGGTATTTTACGTTATGTGTAAGCAGGGACGAATCTCCAGTGGGTTTATTTGGGGGGGGGGGGGGGAAGAGGGGTCCATATCCGGATAGTCAAAGGGAATGGGATGTATAATGATTTTTTCTCCATCTTATTGGGAGGGGGGCAACTACCCCCTCTTGCCTCCCTCAAACGACGCCCCTGTGTGTAAGTAAATGTAGCAGCAATAAAATGTAGACGAAGTAATAAACTTTTCCTAGAAAGTCCTTCACGCTTGTTCAGAGCTTGAATCCCCATCTTTATTCCACACTTTTAATTTCTAATTATTTTGTACATGATGATTATGATAATTTGAGACAACAAAAATTATACTTGTATTGGTTTTTATGTTATTCTAGAGTGAAAGGTCTTGTTTAGCTGTGAAAAGATATATTTAATGTATCGTAACTTAATCACCTAACCATAAATCGCATACACAGCGCGTAAATCGCTTACGACCAAGAAGGCTTTACAACATGAAATAAAGGCGTAAGAAACTTTTAAGAGGTAAGTACAGTAACAAGCTGTCACTTTAATTATTTATTTTATAATTGTTCCTCTAATACTTTTCTATATTGAAACAGGGCTTGGAGTGCGACGTTTTTCGTATTACTACTGCTGACAGGTCATGACAGCATAAAGCCAATTGAAACAAGCGTAGCAAAAACCAAAAAAACCACTTCAAAAGAAGCCGCACCAAAAAAGCCACATGACAGCAAAAAGCCACTTGAAGCAAGCGTAGCAAAAACCAAAAAAGCCGCTAGAAAAGAAGCCACACCAAAAAAGCCCCATGGCAGCAAAAAGCCATTTGAAGCAAGCGTAGCAAAAACCAAAAAGCCACTTGAAAAAAAGCCACACCAAAAAAGCCACATGGCAGCAAAAAGCCACTTGAAGCAAGCGTAACAAAAAACAAAAAAGCCACTTGAAAAGAAGCCACGCCAAAAAAGCCACATGGCAGCAAAAGGCCACTTGAAGCAAGCGTAGCAAAAACCAAAAAAGCAAGTTGAAAAGAAGCCACGCCAAAAAAGCCACATGGCAACAAAAAGCCACTTGAAGCAAGCGTAGCAGAAACCAAAAAAGCCACTTGAAAAAAACTACATGGCAGCGAAAAGCCACTTGAAGCAAGCGTAGCAAAAACCAAAAAAGCCACATGGCAGCAAAAAGCCACTTGAAGCAAGCGTAGCAAAAACCAAAAAAGCCACTTGAAGCAAAAGTATCTCCTCTGCCCCACACTGCTAAAAGCTTTGCTTTATGCTTCCCCCCCCCCCATGAATAAAATTATTTGAGCCTTTTTATAGCTTCTTCCTACCTCGTTGAAGATCCCCTGCTTTTTGTACAACTCCAGAAGGACTATTACACACAATTACATGTGACTAGCGGATTACCAGAACACCATAGAGAGATGCTTAATGGTTCATTTAAAAGCTCTTGCTCATATCTACCTACTTTCTACAAATTCACACATCTAGAAGTGCATCATGGTGCTAAAAATGGCACTTTTGGTGCCATATCTCATGTGGTGGGGCTATCGGACTACAAGAACATCGTAGAGTGATATTTAAATTGCACTTTTGATGCCATGTCTCAATGGTAAAAGCTGGGGCTGGTGGTCTACCAGAACATCATGGAAAGATGTTAAATGGTTCATTTAAAAGCTTTCATTCATATCTACATGCTTTCTACAAATTCCAGCATCTCGAGTGCAACATGGTACTAAAATTGGCACTTTTGGTGCTATGTCTCATGTGGTGCGGCTATCGAGCTACCAGAACATCGTAGAGTGATATTTAAATCGCTCTTTTGGTGCCATGTCTCAATTGGAAAAGCTGGGGCTGGTGGTCTACCAGAACATCGTAGAGAGATGTTTAATGGTTCATTTGAAAGATATTGCTCGTATGTACATGCTTTCTACAAATTCCACCGTCTGCAAGTGCAACATGGTACCAAAATTGGCATTTTTGGTGCCGTTTCTCATGTGGTGGGGCTATCGGCTACCAAAACATCATAGAGCGATGTTTAATAGCTCATATAAAAGCTAATGTTCATATCTATATGCTTCCCATAATTTACGCCTTTTAAAATTGCCACATGGCCCAAAAACGCATACTTTTGGTGCCATGTCTCAATTGGAAAGCTGGGGCTGGTGGGCTACCAGAATATTGTAGAAATATGTTTGATGGCCCATTTAAAAGCTACTGATAGTAGGGATGACCCTATAACTCGTGACGGGAGTCCATATATGGGCATAGCCTCCCTAGGGGAAATGGATTTCCGAGAAATTGATTGCGTAACCTAACCTAACCTCATGAGCTCGTGACGGGGCACCAAATATGGGCATAGAATCCCTAGGGGAAATGGATTTCCGAGAAATTGATTGCGTAATCAATGGGGGAATTTTATTAATGGTTTATTAATGTCTGATGGGATCAAGGTCGAATGATTTATTGTTGTTGTTTGGCCAAGTGTAATGACACGAGGGGTGATTTACATAATCAGTGTGGAATGTATTGATCTAGGGGAGAGAATTTCCGAGAACTTGATTTACATAATCGGTGGGGAGAATGTTTTGATCTTAGAGATGAAGAGATTAACGCGGGAAAGGGTTTCCTAGGAATTTCAAATGTGACAGCGCAGGGATGCCAAAACAAAAGGAACACGCAGAAATTAAGTTTAGGGATTATTTGGGCGAAACCGTTTTGAGACATTTTAGAAGATGATTTAAGCGAAACCGTTTGAGGTATTTTAAAAGATGATTTTAGAAGATGATTTAGAAGGTGATTTGAGGGTGAAACTCTGTGGTCGTTATAATACACAAGTTCCATTTGAACAGTGTTGTGAGGTCCCCTACCCTAACAACCCCTTTACCCCAACCCCAAAGGACCCCGACCCCCCTACCCCAACCCTGAAGGAACCCCCGGCCCCCAAAGGCCCCCAGACCCCCCAAAGTCCCCCCAGCCCCCAAAGGCCCCCCGGTCCCCCAATGGCACCCAGCCCCCCCCCCCCCGAGTCCCCAAAGGCCCCCCGAGCCCCCAAAGGCCCGAGCCCCCAAAGAGCCCCCGGGCCCCCAAAGGCCCCCCAAAGAGCCCCCGGGCCCCCAAAGGCCCCCGGATACTCAAAGCCCCCCGGTCCCCCAATGGCCCCCCGAGCCCCCACAGGCCCCCAGGCCCCCCAACTTTTTTGCCCCCCTTTTTTAATACTTTTTAATTTGCGCATTTTGAGACACAAAAGGGCCCCATCCCCCAACGTTTTACTCCCCCTCCCAACATTAGTGTATTGTCATGGTTTACCATGTCACAGTTACATTCTCTTGATTTTTCAAAGTTCATTTTGGATTTCTTTCGTTGAAATGCAAGAGTTGGAATATTTCAGTAGTGTTTTGTCATGGTTTACCTTGTCATAGTTACATTCTCTTAATTTTTCAAAGTTCATTTTGAATTTCTTTCGTTGAAATGCAAGAGTTGGAATATTTCAGTAGTGTTTTGTTGTGGTTTACCTTATCACAGTCACATTTTCTTGATTTTTCAAAGTTCATTTTGGATTTCTTTCATTGAAATGCAAGAGCTGGAATATTGCAGTAGTGTTTTGTTGTGGTTTACCTTGTCACAGTTACATTCTCTTGATTTTTCAAAGTTCATTTTGAATTTCTTTCGTTGAAATGCAAGAGTTGGAATATTTCAGTAGTGCTTTGTTGTGGTTTACCTTGTCACAGTCACATTTTCTTGATTTTTCAAAGTTCATTTTGGATTTCTTTCGTTGAAATGCAAGAGTTGGAATATTTCAGTAGTGTTTTGTCATGGTTTACCTTGTCACAGTTACATTCTCATGATTTTTCAAAGTTCATTTTGGATTTCTTTCATTGAAATGCAAGAGTTTGAATATTTCAGTAGTGTTTTGTTGTGGTTTACCTTTTCACACTTACATTTTCTTGATTTTTCAAAGTTCATTTTGAATTTCTTTCATTGAAATGCAAGAGTCGGAATATTTCAGTAGTGTTTTGTCGTGGTTTACCTTGTCACAGTTACATTCTCTTGACTTTTCAAAGTTCATTTTGGATTTCTTTCGTTGAAATGCAAGAGTTAGATTATTTCAGTAGTGTTTTGTTGTGGTTTATCTTGTCACAGTTACATTCTCTTGATTTTTTAAAATTCATTTTGTATTTCTTTCGTTGAAATGCAAGAGTTGGAATATTTCAGTATTGTTTTGTCATGGTTTACCTTGTCACAGTTACATTCTATTAATTTTTCAAAGTTCATTTTGAATTTCTTTCGTTGAAATGCAAGAGTTGGAATATTTCAGTAGTGTTTTGTCGTGGTTTACCTTGTCACAGTTACATTCTCTTGATTTTTCAAAGTTCATTTTGATTTTCTTTCGTTGAAATGCAAGAGTTGGAATATTTCAGTAGTGTTCTGTTGTGGTTTACCTTGTCACAGTTACATTTTCTTGATTTTTCAAAGTTCATTTGGAATTTCTTTCGTTGAACTGCAAGAGTTGGAATATTTCAGTAGTGTTTTGTTGTGGTTTACCTTGTCACAGTTACATTCTCTTGATTTTTCAAAGTTCATTTTGAATTTCTTTCATTGAAATGCAAGAGTTGGAATATTTCAGTAGTGTTTTGTCGTGGTTTACCTTGTCACAGTTACATTCTCTTGATTTTTCAAAGTTCATTTGAATTTCTGTCATTGAAATGCAAGAGTTGGATTATTTCAGTAGTGTTTTGTCGTGGTTTACCTTGTCACAGTTACATTCTCTTGATTTTTCAAAGTTCATTTTGGATTTCTTTCGTTGAAATGCAAGAGTTGGAATATTTCAGTAAAGTTTTATCATGGTTTACCTTGTCACAGTTTCATTCTCTTGATTTTTCAAAGTTCATTTTGAATTTCTTTCATTGAAATGCAAGAGTCGGAATATTTCAGTAGTGTTTTGTCGTGGTTTACCTTGTCACTGTTGCATTCTCTTGGTTTTTCATAGTTCATTTGAATTTCTTTCATTGAAATGCAAGAGTTGGATTATTTCAGTAGTGTTTTGTCGTGGTTTACCTTGTCACAGTTACATTCTCTTGATTTTTCAAAGCTCATTTTGAATTTCTTTCGTTGAAATGCAAGAGTTGGAATATTTCAGTAGTGTTTTGTCATGCTTAACCTTGACACAGTTACATTCTCTTGATTTTTCAAAGTTCATTTTGAATTTCTTTCATTGAAATGCAAGAGTTGGATTATTTAAGTAGTGTTTTGTCGTGGTTTACCATGTCACAGTTACATTCTCTTGATTTTTCAAAGTTCTTTTTCAATTTTTATCGTTGAAATGCAAGAGTTGGAATATTTCAGTAGTGTTTTGTTGTGGTTTACCTTGTCACAGTTACATTCTCTTGATTTTTCAAAGTTCGTTTTGAATTTCTTTCATTGAAATGTAAGAGTTGGAATATTTCAGTAGTGTTTTGTTGTGGTTTACCTTGTCACACTTACATTTTCTTGATTTTTCAAAGTTCATTTTGAATTTCCTTCCTTGAAATGCAAGAGTTGGAATATTTCAGTAGTGTTTTGTTGTGGTTTACCTTGTCACAGTTACATTCTCTTGATTTTTCAAAGTTCATTTCGGTTTTCATTCATTGAAATGCAAGAGTTGGAATATTTCAGTAGTGTTTTGTTGTGCTTTACCTTGTCAAAGTTACATTCTCTTGATTTTTCAAAGTTCATTTTGGATTTATTTCGTTGAAATGCAAGAGTTGGAATATTTCAGTAGTGTTTTGTCGTGGTTTACTTTGTCACAGTTACATTCTCTTGATTTTTCAAAGTTCATTTTGGATTTCTTTCGTTGAAATACAAGAGTTTGAATATTTCAATAGTGTTTTGTCTTGGTTTACCTTGTCACAGTTACATTCTCTTGATTTTTCAAAGTTCATTTTCGATTTCTTTCATTGAAATGCAAGAGTTGGCATATTTCAGTAGTGTTTTCTCGTGGTTTACCTTGTCACACTTACATTCTCTTGATTTTTCAAAGATCATTTTGAATTTCTTTCGTTGAAAAGAAAGAGTTGGAATATTTCAGTAGTGTTTTGATGTGGTTTACCTAGTCAGAGTTAAATTCTCTTGATTTTTCAAAGTTTATTTTGGATTTCTTTCGTTGAAATGCAAGAGTTGGAATATTTCAGTATTGTTTTGTTGTGGTTTACCCTGTCACTGTTACATTCTCTTGATTTTTCAAAGTTCATTTTGAAAATCTTTCGTTGAAGTGTAAGAGTTGGAAATATTTCAATAGTGTTTTGTCGTGGTTTACCTTGTCACTGTTACATTCTCTTGAATTTTCAAAGTTCATTTTGAATTTCTTTCGTTGAAATGCAAGAGTTGGAATATTTCAGTAGTGTTCTGTCGTGGATTACCTTGTCACAGTTACATTCTCTTGATTTTTGAAGGTTCATTTTGAATTTCTTTCATTGAAATGCAAGAGTTGGAATATTTCAGTGGTGTTTTGTCGTGGTTTACCTTGTCAGAGTTACATTCTCTTGATTTTTGAAGGTTCATTTTGAATTTCATTCATTGAAATACAAGATATGGAATATTTCAGTAGTGTTTTGTCATGGTTTACCTTGTCACAGTTACATTCTATTGATTTTTCAAAGTTCATTTTGAATTTCTTTCGTTGAAATGCAAGAGTTGGAATATTTCACTAATGTTTTGTATCTGGATTGGTTTTTTACAAGTCCAATAATTTGTATTTGTTGGTTTGAATGTTTAAAGTGCATGTCTTTATCTGTTTCTATGTGTGAATCTATTTTTTTACATATCTGGGTTGGTGTTTAGTTAGGTTAGGTTAGGTTAGCTAAGTTAGGTTAGGTTAGCTAAGTTAGGTAAGGTTAGCTAGTAAACATTTCTCCATGTTTAAGTTAGGTTAGGTTAACTTATCATGAGTGCTCATGATAAGCTAACCGAACCTAACTAAAGCATGGTACAAAGTCGACATGGGGGGATTTTCCGGCGAGTATGGTTAGGTTAGGTTAGGTTAGGCTAGATCAAGTTAGGTTAGGTTAGCCTATGTACACGCGCGTACGTAGGCTTACCTAACCTAACTTAACTTAACCTAACCTAACTTGATCTAGCCTAACATAACCTAACCTAACCATACTCGCCGGAAAATCCCACCATGTCGACTCTGTACCATGCTTTAGTTAGGTTAGGTTAGCTTATCATGAGCGCTCATGGTAAGTTAACCTAACCTAACTTAAACATGGAGAAATGTTTACTAGCTAACCTAACCTAACTTAGCTAACCTAACTTAGCTAACCTAACCTAACCAAACACCAACCCAGACATGTAAACAAATACATTCAGACATAGAAACAGATAAAGACATGCACTTTAGACATTCAAACCAATAAAGACAAATTCTTGGACTTGTAAAAAACCAATCCAGATACAAAACATTAGTGAAATATTCCAACTCTTGCATTTCAACGAAAGAAATCCAAAATGAACTTTGAAAAATCAAGAGAATGTAACTGTGACAAGATAAACCATGACAAAACACTACTGAAATATTCCAACTCGTGCATTTCAACGAAAGTTATTCAAAATGATCTTTGAAAAATCAAGAGAATGTAAAATTGACTAGGTAAACCATAACAAAACACTACTGAAATATTCCAACTCTTGCATTTCAATGAAAGAAATTCAAATGAACTTTGAAAAATCAAGAGAATGTAACTGTGACAAGGTAAACCACGACAAAACACCACTGAAATATTCCAACTCGTGCATTTCAATGAATGAAATTCAAAATGAACTTTGAAAAATCAAGTGACTGTAACTGTGACAAGGTAAACCACGACAAAACACTACTGAAATATTCCAACTCTTGCATTTCAACGAAAGAAATCCAAAATGAACTTTGAAAAATCAAGAGAATGTAAAAGTGACAAGGTAAACCATGACAAAACACTATTGAAATATTTCCATCTCTTACACTTCAACGAAAGATTTTCAAAATGAACTTTGAAAAATCAAGAGAATGTAACAGTGACAGGGTATACCACAACAAAACACTACTGAAATATTCCAACTCGTGCATTTCAACGAAAGTTATTCAAAATGATCTTTGAAAAATCAAGAGAATGTAAGTGTGACAAGGTAAACCACGAGAAAACACTACTGAAATTTTCTAACTCTTGCCTTTCAATGAAAGAAATCCAAAATGAACTTTGAAAAATCCAGAGAATGTAACTGTGACAAGGTAAACCACGACAAAACAATGAACTTTGAAAAATCCAGAGAATGTAACTGTGACAAGGTAAACCACGACAAAACACTACTGAAATATTTCAACTCTTGCATTTCAACGAAAGAAATCCAAAATGAACTCTGAAAAATCAAGAGAATGTAACTGTGATAAGGTAAAGCACAACAAAACACTACTGAAATATTCCAACTCTTGCATTTCAATGAAAGAAAACCGAAATGAACTTTGAAAAATCAAGAGAATGTAACTGTGACAAGGTAAACCACAACAAAACACTACTGAAATATTCCAACTCTTGCATTTCAAGGAAAGAAATTCAAAATGAACTTTGAAAAATCAATAAAATGTAAGTGTGGCAAGGTAAACCACGACAAAACACTACTGAAATATTCCAACTCTTACATTTCAATGAAAGAAATTCAAAATGAACTTTGAAAAATCAAGAGAATGTATTTGTGACAAGGTAAACCACAACAAAACACTACTGAAATATTCCAACTCTTGCATTTCAACGATAAAATTCAAATGAACTTTGAAAAATTAAGAGAATGTAACTGTGACAAGGTAAACCACGACAGAACACTACTGAAATATTCCAACTCTTGCATTTCAACGAAAGAAATTCAAAATGAACTTTGAAAAATCAAGAGAATGTAAAAGTGACAAGGTAAACCACGACAAAACACTATTGAAATATTTCCATCTCTTACACTTCAACGAAAGATTTTCAAAATGAACTTTGAAAAATCAAGAGAATGTAACAGTGACAGGGTAAACCTCAACAAAACACTACTGAAATATTCCAACTCTTGCATTTCAACGAAAGAAATCCAAAAAAAAATTGAAAAATCAAGAGAATGTAACTGTGACTAGGTAAACCACATCAAAACACTACTGAAATATTCCAACTCTTGCAATTCAACGAAAGAAATTCAAAATGATCTTTGAAAAATCAAGAGAATGTAAGTGTGACAAGGTAAACCACGAGAAAACACTACTGAAATATTCCTACTCTTGCATTTCAATGAAAGAAATCCAAAATGAACTTTGAAAAATCAAGAGAATGTAACTGTGACAAGGTAAACCACGACAAAACACTACTGAAATATTTCAACTCTTGCATTTCAGCGAAAGAAATCCAAAATGAACTCTGAAAAATCAAGAGAATGTAACTGTGATAAGGTAAAGCACAACAAAACACTACTGAAATATTCCAACTCTTGCATTTCAATGAAAGAAAACCGAAATGAACTTTGAAAAATCAAGAGAATGTAACTGTGACAAGGTAAACCCCAACAAAACACTACTGAAATATTCCAAATCTTGCATTTCAAGGAAAGAAATTCTAAATGAACTTTGACAAATCAAGAAAATGTAAGTGTGACAAAGTAAACCACGACAAAACACTACTGAAATATTCCAACTCTTGCATTTCAACGAAAGAAATTGAAAAAAAAACTTTGAAAAATCAAGAGAATGTAACTGTAACATGGTAAACCACGACAAAACACTACTGAAATAATCCAACTCTTGCATTTCAATGAAAGAAATTCAAAATGAACTTTGAAAAATTAAGAGAATGTAACTATGACAAGGTAAAACATGATAAAACACTACTGAAATATTCCAACTCTTGCATTTCAACGAACGAAATCCAAAATTAACTTCGAAAAATCAAGAGAATGTAACTGTGACAAGGTAAACCACGACAAAACACTACTGAAATGATCCAACTCTTGCATTTCAATGAAAGAAATTCAAATGAACTTTGAAAAATCAAGAGAATGTAACTGTGACAAGGTAAACCACAACAAAACACTACTGAAATATTCCAACTCTTGCATTTCAATGAAAGAAATTCGAAATGAACTTTGAAAAATCAAGAGAATGTAACTGTGACAAGGTAAACCACAACAAAGCACTACTGAAATATTCCAACTCTTGCAGTTCAACAAAAGAAATTCAAAATGAACTTTGAAAAATCAAGAAAATGTAACTGTGACAAGGTAAACCACAACAAAACACTACTGAAATATTCCAAATCTTGCATTTCAACGAAAGAAATTCAAAATGAACTTTGAAAAATCAAGAGAATGTCGCTGTGACAAGGTAAACCACGACAAAACGCTACTGAAATATTCCAACTCTTGCATTTCAACGAAAGAAATTCAAAATGAACTTTGAAAAATTAAGAGAATGTAAATGTGACAAGGTAAACCATGACAAAACACTACTGAAATATTCCAACTCTTGCATTTCAACGAAAGAAATACAAAATGAACTTTGAAAAATCGAGAGAATGTAACTGTGACAAGATAAACCACGACAAAACACTACTAAAATAATCCAACTCTTGCATTTCAACGAAAGAAATCCAAAATGAATTTTGAAAAATCAAGAGAATGTAACTGTGACAAGGTAAACCACGACAAAACACTACTGAAATATTCCAACTCTAGCATTTCAATGAAAGAAATTCAAAATGAACTTTGAAAAATCAAGAAAATGTAAGTGTGACAAGATAAACCACAACAAAACACTACTAAAATATTCCAACTCTTGCATTTCAATGAAAGAAATCCAAAATGAACTTTGAAAAATCAAGAGAATGTAACTGTGACAAGGTAAACCACAACAAAACACTACTGAAATATTCCAACTCTTGCATTTCATTGAAAGAAATCCAAAATGAGCTTTGAAAAATCTATAGAATGTAACTGTGACAAAGTAAAGCACAACAAAACACTACTGAAATATTCCAACTCTTTTATTTCAATGAAAGAAATCCAAAATGAACTTTAAAAATCAAGAGAATGTAACAGTGACAAGGTAAACCACGACAAAACACTACTGAAATATTCCAACTCGTGCATTTCAATGAAAGAAATCCAAAATGAACTTTGAAAAATCAAGAGAATGTAACTGTGACAAGGTAAACCACAACAAAACACTACTGAAATATTCCAACTCTTGCATTTCAATGAAAGAAATCCAAAATGAACTGTGAAAAATCGAGAGAATGTAACTCTGACAAGGTAAAGCACAACAAAACACTACTGAAATATTCCAGCTCTTGCATTTCAACGATAGAAATCGAAAATGAACTTTGAAAAATCAAGAGAATGTAACTGTGAAATGGTAAACCACGAGAAAACACTACTGAAATACTCTAACTCTTGCATTTCAACGAAAGAAATCCAAATGAACTTTGAAAAATCAAGAAAATGTAAGTGTGTCAATGTAAAGCACAACAAAACACATCTCAACGAAAGAAATCCACAATGAGCTTTGAAAATCAAGAGAATGTAACTGTGACACGGTAAACCACGACAAAACACTTCTGAAATATTCCAAATCTTGCATTTCATTGAAAGAAATCCAAAATGAACTTTGGAAAATCAAGAGAATGTAACTGTGACAAAGTAAACCACGACAAAACACTACTGAAATATTCAAACTCTTGCATTTCACGAAAGAAATTCAAAATGAACTTTGAAAAATCAAGAGAATGTAACTGTGACAAGGTAAACCACGACAAAACACTACTGAAATATTCTAACTCTTGCATTTCACGAAAGAAATTCAAAATGAACTTTGAAAAATCAAGAGAATGTAACTGTGACAAGGTAAACCACGACAAAACACTACTGAAATATTTCAACTCTTGCATTTCAACGAAAGAAATTCAAAATGAACTTTGAAAAATCAAGAGAATGTAACAGTGACAAGGTAAACCATGACAAAACACTATTGAAATATTTCCATCTCTTACACTTCAACGAAAGATTTTCAAAATGAACTTTGAAAAATCAAGAGAATGTAACAGTGACAGGGTAAACCACAACAAAACACTACTGAAATATTCGAACTCGTGCATTTCAACGAAAGAAATCCAAAATAAACTTTCAAAAATCAAGAGAATGTAACTGTGACTAGGTAAACCACATCAAAACACTACTGAAATATTCCAACTCTTTTAATTCAACGAAAGTTATTCAAAATGATCTTTGAAAAATCAAGAGAATGTAAGTGTGACAAGGTAAACCACGAGAAAACACTACTGAAATATTCCAACTCTTGCATTTCAATGAAAGAAATCCAAAATGAACTTTGAAAAATCCAGAGAATGTAACTGTGACAAGGTAAACCAGGACAAAACACTATGGGAATATTTCAACTCTTGCATTTCAACGAAAGAAATCCAAAATGAACTCTGAAAAATCAAGAGAATGTAACTGTGATAAGGTAAAGCACAACAAAACACTACTGAAATATTCCAACTCTTGCATTTCAATGAAAGAAAACCGAAATGAACTTTGAAAAATCAAGAGAATGTAACTGTGACAAGGTAAACCACAACAAAACACTACTGAAATATTCCAACTCTTGCAATTCAAGGAAAGAAATTCAAAATGAACTTTGAAAAATCAAGAGAATGTATTTGTGACAAGGTAAACCACAACAAAACACTACTAAAATATTCCAACTCTTGCATTTCAACGATAGAAATTCAAATGAACTTTGAAAAATTAAGAGAAAGTAACTGTGACAAGGTAAACCACGACAGAACACTACTGAAATATTCCAACTCTTGCATTTCAATGAAATAAATTCAAAATGAACTTTGAAAAATCAAGAGAATGTAACAGTGACAAGGTAAACCACGACAAAACACTATTGAAATATTTCCATCTCTTACACTTCAACGAAAGATTTTCAAAATGAACTTTGAAAAATCAAGAGAATGTAACAGTGACAGGGTAAACCACAACAAAACACTACTGAAATATTCCAACTCTTGCATTTCAACGAAAGAAATCCAAAATAAACTTTGAAAAATCAAGAGAATGTAACTGTGACTAGGTAAACCACATCAAAACACTACTGAAATATTCCAACTCTTGCAATTCAACGAAAGAAATTCAAAATGATCTTTGAAAAATCAAGAGAATGTAAGTGTGACAAGGTAAACCACGAGAAAATACTACTGAAATATTCCAACTCTTGCATTTCAATGAAAGAAATCCGAAATGAACTTTGAAAAATCAAGAGAATGTAACTGTGACAAGGTAAACCACGACAAAACACTACTGAAATATTTCAACTCTTGCATTTCAACGAAAGAAATCCAAAATGAACTCTGAAAAATCAAGAGAATGTAACTGTGATAAGGTAAAGCACAACAAAACACTACTGAAATATTCCAACTCTTGCATTTCAATGAAAGAAAACCGAAATGAACTTTGTAAAATCAAGAGAATGTAACTGTGACAAGGTAAACCACAACAAAACACTACTGAAATATTCCAACTCTTGCATTTCAAGGAAAGAAATTCAAAATGAACTTTGAAAAATCAATAAAATGTAAGTGTGGCAAGGTAAACCACGACAAAACACTACTGAAATATTCCAACTCTTACATTTCAATGAAAGAAATTCAAAATGAACTTTGAAAAATCAAGAGAATGTATTTGTGACAAGGTAAACCACAACAAAACACTACTGAAATATTCCAACTCTTGCATTTCAACGATAGAAATTCTAATGAACTTTGAAAAATTAAGAGAATGTAACTGTGACAAGGTAAACCACGACAGAACACTACTGAAATATTCCAACTCTTGCATTTCAACGAAAGAAATTCAAAATGAACTTTGAAAAATCAAGAGAATGTAAAAGTGACAAGGTAAACCACGACAAAACACTATTGAAATATTTCCATCTGTTACACTTCAACGAAAGATTTTCAAAATGAACTTTGAAAAATCAAGAGAATGTAACAGTGACAGGGTAAACCACAACAAAACACTACTGAAATATTCCAACTCTTGCATTTCAACGAAAGAAATCCAAAAAAAAATTGAAAAATCAAGAGAATGTAACTGTGACTAGGTAAACCACATCAAAACACTACTGAAATATTCCAACTCTTGCAATTCAACGAAAGAAATTCAAAATGATCTTTGAAAAATCAAGAGAATGTAAGTGTGACAAGGTAAACCACGAGAAAACACTACTGAAATATTCCTACTCTTGCATTTCAATGAAAGAAATCCAAAATGAACTTTGAAAAATCAAGAGAATGTAACTGTGACAAGGTAAACCACGACAAAACACTACTGAAATATTTCAACTCTTGCATTTCAGCGAAAGAAATCCAAAATGAACTCTGAAAAATCAAGAGAATGTAACTGTGATAAGGTAAAGCACAACAAAACACTACTGAAATATTCCAACTCTTGCATTTCAATGAAAGAAAACCGAAATGAACTTTGAAAAATCAAGAGAATGTAACTGTGACAAGGTAAACCCCAACAAAACACTACTGAAATATTCCAAATCTTGCATTTCAAGGAAAGAAATTCTAAATGAACTTTGACAAATCAAGAAAATGTAAGTGTGACAAAGTAAACCACGACAAAACACTACTGAAATATTCCAACTCTTACATTTCAATGAAAGAAATTCAAAATGAACTTTGAAAAATCAAAAGAATGTATTTGTGACAAGGTAAACCACAACAAAACACTACTGAAATATTCCAACTCTTGCATTTCAACGGTAGAAATTCAAATGAACTTTGAAAAATTAAGAGAATGTAAATGTGACAAGGTAAACCATGACAAAACACTACTGAAATATTCCAACTCTTGCATTTCAACGAAAGAAATTGAAAAAAAAACTTTGAAAAATCAAGAGAATGTAACTGTAACATGGTAAACCACGACAAAACACTACTGAAATAATCCAACTCTTGCATTTCAATGAAAGAAATTCAAAATGAACTTTGAAAAATTAAGAGAATGTAACTATGACAAGGTAAAACATGATAAAACACTACTGAAATATTCCAACTCTTGCATTTCAACGAACGAAATCCAAAATTAACTTCGAAAAATCAAGAGAATGTAACTGTGACAAGGTAAGCCACGACAAAACACTACTGAAATGATCCAACTCTTGCATTTCAATGAAAGAAATTCAAATGAACTTAGAAAAATCAAGAGAATGTAACTGTGACAAGGTAAACCACAACAAAACACTACTGAAATATTCCAACTCTTGCATTTCAATGAAAGAAATTCGAAATGAACTTTGAAAAATCAAGAGAATGTAACTGTGACAAGGTAAACCACAACAAAACACTACTGAAATATTCCAACTCTTGCAGTTCAACAAAAGAAATTCAAAATGAACTTTGAAAAATCAAGAAAATGTAACTGTGACAAGGTAAACCACAACAAAACACTACTGAAATATTCCAAATCTTGCATTTCAACGAAAGAAATTCAAAATGAACTTTGAAAAATCAAGAGAATGTCGCTGTGACAAGGTAAACCACGACAAAACGCTACTGAAATATTCCAACTCTTGCATTTCAACGAAAGAAATTCAAAATGAACTTTGAAAAATTAAGAGAATGTAAATGTGACAAGGTAAACCATGACAAAACACTACTGAAATATTCCAACTCTTGCATTTCAACGAAAGAAATACAAAATGAACTTTGAAAAATCGAGAGAATGTAACTGTGACAAGATAAACCACGACAAAACACTACTAAAATAATCCAACTCTTGCATTTCAACGAAAGAAATCCAAAATGAATTTTGAAAAATCAAGACAATGTAACTGTGACAAGGTAAACCACGACAAAACACTACTGAAATATTCCAACTCTAGCATTTCAATGAAAGAAATTCAAAATGAACTTTGAAAAATCAAGAAAATGTAAGTGTGACAAGATAAACCACAACAAAACACTACTAAAATATTCCAACTCTTGCATTTCAATGAAAGAAATCCAAAATGAACTTTGAAAAATCAAGAGAATGTAACTGTGACAAGGTAAACCACAACAAAACACTACTGAAATATTCCAACTCTTGCATTTCATTGAAAGAAATCCAAAATGAGCTTTGAAAAATCTATAGAATGTAACTGTGACAAAGTAAAGCACAACAAAACACTACTGAAATATTCCAACTCTTGTATTTCAATGAAAGAAATCCAAAATGAACTTTGAAAAATCAAGAGAATGTAACAGTGACAAGGTAAACCACGACAAAACACTACTGAAATATTCCAACTCGTGCATTTCAATGAAAGAAATCCAAAATGAACTTTGAAAAATCAAGAGAATGTAACTGTGACAAGGTAAACCACAACAAAACACTACTGAAATATTCCAACTCTTGCATTTCAATGAAAGAAATCCAAAATGAACTGTGAAAAATCGAGAGAATGTAACTCTGACAAGGTAAAGCACAACAAAACACTACTGAAATATTCCAGCTCTTGCATTTCAACGATAGAAATCGAAAATGAACTTTGAAAAATCAAGAGAATGTAACTGTGAAATGGTAAACCACGAGAAAACACTACTGAAATACTCTAACTCTTGCATTTCAACGAAAGAAATCCAAATGAACTTTGAAAAATCAAGAAAATGTAAGTGTGTCAATGTAAAGCACAACAAAACACATCTCAACGAAAGAAATCCACAATGAGCTTTGAAAATCAAGAGAATGTAACTGTGACACGGTAAACCACGACAAAACACTTCTGAAATATTCCAAATCTTGCATTTCATTGAAAGAAATCCAAAATGAACTTTGGAAAATCAAGAGAATGTAACTGTGACAAGGTAAACCACGACAAAACACTACTGAAATATTCCAACTCTTGCATTTCACGAAAGAAATTCAAAATGAACTTTGAAAAATCAAGAGAATGTAACTGTGACAAGGTAAACCACGACAAAACACTACTGAAATATTCCAACTCTTGCATTTCAACGAAAGAAATTCAAAATGAACTTTGAAAAATCAAGAGAATGTAAAAGTGACAAGGTAAACCACGACAAAACACTAAAGAAAACCGAAATGAACTTTGAAAAATCAAGAGAATGTAACTGTGACAAGGTAACCCCCAACAAAACACTACTGAAATATTCCAAATCTTGCATTTCAAGGAAAGAAATTCTAAATGAACTTTGAAAAATCAAGAAAATGTAAGTGTGACAAAGTAAACCACGACAAAACACTACTGAAATATTCCAACTCTTACATTTCAATGAAAGAAATTCAAAATGAACTTTGAAAAATCAAAAGAATGTATTTGTGACAAGGTAAACCACAACAAAACACTACTGAAATATTCCAACTCTTGCATTTCAACGGTAGAAATTCAAATGAACTTTGAAAAATTAAGAGAATGTAAATGTGACAAGGTAAACCATGACAAAACACTACTGAAATATTCCAACTCTTGCATTTCAACGAAAGAAATTGAAAAAAAAAATTGAAAAATCAAGAGAATGTAACTGTAACATGGTAAACCACGACAAAACACTACTGAAATAATCCAACTCTTGCATTTCAATGAAAGAAATTCAAAATGAACTTTGAAAAATTAAGAGAATGTAACTATGACAAGGTAAAACATGATAAAACACTACTGAAATATTCCAACTCTTGCATTTCAACGAACGAAATCCAAAATTAACTTCGAAAAATCAAGAGAATGTAACTGTGACAAGGTAAACCACGACAAAACACTACTGAAATATTCAAACTCTTGCATTTCACGAAAGAAATTCAAAATGAACTTTGAAAAATCAAGAGAATGTAACTGTGACAAGGTAAACCACGACAAAACACTACTGAAATATTCCAACTCTTGCATTTCAACGAAAGAAATTCAAAATGAACTTTGAAAAATCAAGAGAATGTAACTGTGACAAGGTAAACCACGACAAAACACTACTGAAATATTCCAACTCTTGCATTTCAACGAAAGAAATTCAAAATGAACTTTGAAAAATCAAGAGAATGTAAAAGTGACAAGGTAAACCACGACAAAACACTAAAGAAAACCGAAATGAACTTTGAAAAATCAAGAGAATGTAACTGTGACAAGGTAAACCCCAACAAAACACTACTGAAATATTCCAAATCTTGCATTTCAACGGTAGAAATTCAAATGAACTTTGAAAAATTAAGAGAATGTAAATGTGACAAGGTAAACCATGACAAAACACTACTGAAATATTCCAACTCTTGCATTTCAACGAAAGAAATTGAAAAAAAAACTTTGAAAAATCAAGAGAATGTAACTGTAACATGGTAAACCACGACAAAACACTACTGAAATAATCCAACTCTTGCATTTCAATGAAAGAAATTCAAAATGAACTTTGAAAAATTAAGAGAATGTAACTATGACAAGGTAAAACATGATAAAACACTACTGAAATGTTCCAACTCTTGCATTTCAACGAACGAAATCCAAAATTAACTTCGAAAAATCAAGAGAATGTAACTGTGACAAGGTAAACCACGACAAAACACTACTGAAATGATCCAACTCTTGCATTTCAATGAAAGAAATTCAAATGAACTTTGAAAAATCAAGAGAATGTAACTGTGACAAGGTAAACCACAACAAAACACTACTGAAATATTCCAACTCTTGCATTTCAATGAAAGAAATTCGAAATGAACTTTGAAAAATCAAGAGAATGTAACTGTGACAAGGTAAACCACAACAAAACACTACTGAAATATTCCAACTCTTGCAGTTCAACAAAAGAAATTTAAAATGAACTTTGAAAAATCAAGAAAATGTAACTGTGACAAGGTAAACCACAACAAAACACTACTGAAATATTCCAAATCTTGCATTTCAACGAAAGAAATTCAAAATGAACTTTGAAAAATCAAGAGAATGTCGCTGTGACCAGGTAAACCACGACAAAACGCTACTGAAATATTCCAACTCTTGCATTTCAACGAAAGAAATTCAAAATGAACTTTGAAAAATTAAGAGAATGTAAATGTGACAAGGTAATCCATGACAAAACACTACTGAAATATTCCAACTCTTGCATTTCAACGAAAGAAATACAAAATGAACTTTGAAAAATCGAGAGAATGTAACTGTGACAAGATAAACCACGACAAAACACTACTAAAATAATCCAACTCTTGCATTTCAACGAAAGAAATCCAAAATGAATTTTGAAAAATCAAGAGAATGTAACTGTGACAAGGTAAACCACGACAAAACACTACTGAAATATTCCAACTCTAGCATTTCAATGAAAGAAATTCAAAATGAACTTTGAAAAATCAAGAAAATGTAAGTGTGACAAGATAAACCACAACAAAACACTACTAAAATATTCCAACTCTTGCATTTCAATGAAAGAAATCCAAAATGAACTTTGAAAAATCAAGAGAATGTAACTGTGACAAGGTAAACCACAACAAAACACTACTGAAATATTCCAACTCTTGCATTTCATTGAAAGAAATCCAAAATGAGCTTTGAAAAATCTATAGAATGTAACTGTGACAAAGTAAAGCACAACAAAACACTACTGAAATATTCCAACTCTTGTATTTCAATGAAAGAAATCCAAAATGAACTTTAAAAAATCAAGAGAATGTAACAGTGACAAGGTAAACCACGACAAAACACTACTGAAATATTCCAACTCGTGCATTTCAATGAAAGAAATCCAAAATGAACTTTGAAAAATCAAGAGAATGTAAAAGTGACAAGGTAAACCACGACAAAACACTAAAGAAAACCGAAATGAACTTTGAAAAATCAAGAGAATGTAACTGTGACAAGGTAAACCCCAACAAAACACTACTGAAATATTCCAAATCTTGCATTTCAAGGAAAGAAATTCTAAATGAACTTTGAAAAATCAAGAAAATGTAAGTGTGACAAAGTAAACCACGACAAAACACTACTGAAATATTCCAGCTCTTACATTTCAATGAAAGAAATTCAAAATGAACTTTGAAAAATCAAAAGAATGTATTTGTGACAAGGTAAACCACAACAAAACACTACTGAAATATTCCAACTCTTGCATTTCAACGGTAGAAATTCAAATGAACTTTGAAAAATTGAGAGAATGTAAATGTGACAAGGTAAACCATGACAAAACACTACTGAAATATTCCAACTCTTGCATTTCAACGAAAGAAATTGAAAAAAAAACTTTGAAAAATCAAGAGAATGTAACTGTAACATGGTAAACCACGACAAAACACTACTGAAATAATCCAACTCTTGCATTTCAATGAAAGAAATTCAAAATGAACTTTGAAAAATTAAGAGAATGTAACTATGAAAAGGTAAAACATGATAAAACACTACTGAAATATTCCAACTCTTGCATTTCAACGAACGAAATCCAAAATTAACTTCGAAAAATCAAGAGAATGTAACTGTGACAAGGTAAACCACGACAAAACACTACTGAAATGATCCAACTCTTGCATTTCAATGAAAGAAATTCAAATGAACTTTGAAAAATCAAGAGAATGTAACTGTGACAAGGTAAACCACAACAAAACACTACTGAAATATTCCAACTCTTACATTTCAGTGAAAGAAATTCGAAATGAACTTTGAAAAATCAAGAGAATGTAACTGTGACAAGGTAAACCACAACAAAACACTACTGAAATATTCCAACTCTTGCAGTTCAACAAAAGAAATTCAAAATGAACTTTGAAAAATCAAGAAAATGTAACTGTGACAAGGTAAACCACAACAAAACACTACTGAAATATTCCAAATCTTGCATTTCAACGAAAGAAATTCAAAATGAACTTTGAAAAATCAAGAGAATGTCGCTGTGACAAGGTAAACCACGACAAAACGCTACTGAAATATTCCAACTCTTGCATTTCAACGAAAGAAATTCAAAATGAACTTTGAAAAATCAAGAGAATGTAACTGTGACAAGGTAAACCACAACAAAACACTACTGAAATATTCCAACTCTTGCATTTCAATGAAAGAAATCCAAATGAACTGTGAAAAATCGAGAGAATGTAACTCTGACAAGGTAAAGCACAACAAAACACTACTGAAATATTCCAGCTCTTGCATTTCAACGATAGAAATCGAAAATGAACTTTGAAAAATCAAGAGAATGTAACTGTGAAATGGTAAACCACGAGAAAACACTACTGAAATACTCTAACTCTTGCATTTCAACGAAAGAAATCCAAATGAACTTTGAAAAATCAAGAAAATGTAAGTGTGTCAATGTAAAGCACAACAAAACACATCTCAACGAAAGAAATCCACAATGAGCTTTGAAAATCAAGAGAATGTAACTGTGACACGGTAAACCACGACAAAACACTTCTGAAATATTCCAAATCTTGCATTTCATTGAAAGAAATCCAAAATGAACTTTGGAAAATCAAGAGAATGTAACTGTGACAAAGTAAACCACGACAAAACACTACTGAAATATTCAAACTCTTGCATTTCACGAAAGAAATTCAAATGAACTTTGAAAAATCAAGAGAATGTAACTGTGACAAGGTAAACCACGACAAAACACTACTGAAATATTCCAACTCTTGCATTTCACGAAATAAATTCAAATGAACTTTGAAAAATCAAGAGAATGTAACTGTGACAAGGTAAACCACGACAAAACACTACTGAAATATTTCAACTCTTGCATTTCAACGAAAGAAATTCAAAATGAACTTTGAAAAATCAAGAGAATGTAACAGTGACAAGGTAAACCATGACAAAACACTATTGAAATATTTCCATCTCTTACACTTCAACGAAAGATTTTCAAAATGAACTTTGAAAAATCAAGAGAATGTAACAGTGACAGGGTAAACCACAACAAAACACTATTGGAATATTTCAACTCTTGCATTTCAACGAAAGAAATCCAAAATGAACTCTGAAAAATCAAGAGAATGTAACTGTGATAAGGTAAAGCACGACAAAACACTACTGAAATATTCCAACTCTTGCATTTCAATGAAAGAAAACCGAAATGAACTTTGAAAAATCAAGAGAATGTAACTGTGACAAGGTAAACCACAACAAAACACTACTGAAATATTCCAACTCTTGCATTTCAAGGAAAGAAATTCAAAATGAACTTTGAAAAATCAATAAAATGTAAGTGTGACAAGGTAAACCACGACAAAACACTACTGAAATATTCCAACTCTTACATTTCAATGAAAGAAATTCAAAATGAACTTTGAAAAATCAAGAGAATGTATTGTGCAAGGTAAACCACAACAAAACACTACTAAAATATTCCAACTCTTGCATTTCAACGATAGAAATTCAAATGAACTTTGAAAAATTAAGAGAAAGTAACTGTGACAAGGTAAACCACGACAGAACACTACTGAAATATTCCAACTCTTGCATTTCAATGAAATAAATTCAAAATGAACTTTGAAAAATCAAGAGAATGTAACAGTGACAAGGTAAACCACGACAAAACACTATTGAAATATTTCCATCTCTTACACTTCAACGAAAGATTTTCAAAATGAACTTTGAAAAATCAAGAGAATGTAACAGTGACAGGGTAAACCACAACAAAACACTACTGAAATATTCCAACTCTTGCATTTCAACGAAAGAAATCCAAAATAAACTTTGAAAAATCAAGAGAATGTAACTGTGACTAGGTAAACCACATCAAAACACTACTGAAATATTCCAACTCTTGCAATTCAACGAAAGAAATTCAAAATGATCTTTGAAAAATCAAGAGAATGTAAGTGTGACAAGGTAAACCACGAGAAAATACTACTGAAATATTCCAACTCTTGCATTTCAATGAAAGAAATCCAAAATGAACTTTGAAAAATCAAGAGAATGTAACTGTGACAAGGTAAACCACGACAAAACACTACTGAAATATTTCAAATCTTGCATTTCAACGAAAGAAATCCAAAATGAACTCTGAAAAATCAAGAGAATGTAACTGTGATAAGGTAAAGCACAACAAAACACTACTGAAATATTCCAACTCTTGCATTTCAATGAAAGAAAACCGAAATGAACTTTGAAAAATCAAAAGAATGTAACTGTGACAAGGTAAACCACAACAAAACACTACTGAAATATTCCAACTCTTGTATTTCAAGGAAAGAAATTCAAAATGAACTTTGAAAAATCAATAAAATGTAAGTGTGGCAAGGTAAAACCACGACAAAACACTACTGAAATATTCCAACTCTTACATTTCAATGAAAGAAATTCAAAATGAACTTTGAAAAATCAAGAGAATGTATTTGTGACAAGGTAAACCACAACAAAACACTACTGAAATATTCCAACTCTTGCATTTCAACGATAGAAATTCAAATGAACTTTGAAAAATTAAGAGAATGTAACTGTGACAAGGTAAACCACGACAGAACACTACTGAAATATTTCAACTCTTGCATTTCAACGAAAGAAATTCAAAATGAACTTTGAAAAATCAAGAGAATGTAAAAGTGACAAGGTAAACCACGACAAAACACTATTGAAATATTTCCATCTCTTACACTTCAACGAAAGATTTTCAAAATGAACTTTGAAAAATCAAGAGAATGTAACAGTGACAGGGTAAACCACAACAAAACACTACTGAAATATTCCAACTCTTGCATTTCAACGAAAGAAATCCAAAAAAAAAATTGAAAAATCAAGAGAATGTAACTGTGACTAGGTAAACCACATCAAAACACTACTGAAATATTCCAACTCTTGCAATTCAACGAAAGAAATTCAAAATGATCTTTGAAAAATCAAGAGAATGTAAGTGTGACAAGGTAAACCACGAGAAAACACTACTGAAATATTCCTACTCTTGCATTTCAATGAAAGAAATCCCAAATGAACTTTGAAAAATCAAGAGAATGTAACTGTGACAAGGTAAACCACGACAAAAACACTACTGAAATATTTCAACTCTTGCATTTCAGCGAAAGAAATCCAAAATGAACTCTGAAAAATCAAGAGAATGTAACTGTGATAAGGTAAAGCACAACAAAACACTACTGAAATATTCCAACTCTTGCATTTCAATGAATGAAAACCGAAATGAACTTTGAAAAATCAGAGAATGTAACTGTGACAAGGTAAACCCCAACAAAACACTACTGAAATATTCCAAATCTTGCATTTCAAGGAAAGAAATTCTAAATGAACTTTGACAAATCAAGAAAATGTAAGTGTGACAAAGTAAACCACGACAAAACACTACTGAAATATTCCAACTCTTACATTTCAATGAAAGAAATTCAAAATGAACTTTGAAAAATCAAAAGAATGTATTTGTGACAAGGTAAACCACAACAAAACACTACTGAAATATTCCAACTCTTGCATTTCAACGGTAGAATTCAAATGAACTTTGAAAAATTAAGAGAATGTAAATGTGACAAGGTAAACCATGACAAAACACTACTGAAATATTCCAACTCTTGCATTTCAACGAAAGAAATTGAAAAAAAAAACTTTGAAAAATCAAGAGAATGTAACTGTAACATGGTAAACCACGACAAAACACTACTGAAATAATCCAACTCTTGCATTTCAATGAAAAGAAATTCAAAATGAACTTTGAAAAATCAAGAGAATGTAACTATGACAAGGTATAAAACATGATAAAACACTACTGAAATATTCCAACTCTTGCATTTCAACGAACGAAATCCAAAATTAACTTCGAAAAAATCAAGAGAATGTAACTGTGACAAGGTAAACCACGACAAAACACTACTGAAATGATCCAACTCTTGCATTTCAATGAAAGAAATTCAAATGAACTTTGAAAAATCAAGAGAATGTAACTGTGACAAGGTAAACCACAACAAAACACTACTGAAATATTCCAACTCTTGCATTTCAATGAAAGAAATTCGAAATGAACTTTGAAAAATCAAGAGAATGTAACTGTGACAAGGTAACCACAACAAAACACTACTGAAATATTCCAACTCTTGCAGTTCAACAAAAGAAATTCAAAATGAACTTTGAAAAATCAAGAAAATGTAACTGTGACAAGGTAAACCACAACAAAACACTACTGAAATATTCCAAATCTTGCATTTCAACGAAAGAAATTCAAAATGAACTTTGAAAAATCAAGAGAATGTCGCTGTGACAAGGTAAACCAAGACAAAAACGCTACTGAAATATTCCAACTCTTGCATTTCAACGAAAGAAATTCAAAATGAACTTTGAAAAATTAAGAGAATGTAAATGTGACAAGGTAAACCATGACAAAACACTACTGAAATATTCCAACTCTTGCATTTCAACGAAAGAAATACAAAATGAACTTTGAAAAATCGAGAGAATGTAACTGTGACAAGATAAACCACAACAAAACACTACTGAAATATTCCAACTCTTGTATTTCAAGGAAAGAAATTCAAAATGAACTTTGAAAAATCAATAAAATGTAAGTGTGGCAAGGTAAACCACGACAAAACACTACTGAAATATTCCAACTCTTACATTTCAATGAAAGAAATTCAAAATGAACTTTGAAAAATCAAGAGAATGTATTTGTGACAAGGTAAACCACAACAAAACACTACTGAAATATTCCAACTCTTGCATTTCAACGATAGAAATTCAAATGAACTTTGAAAAAAATTAAGAGAATGTAACTGTGACAAGGTAAACCACGACAGAACACTACTGAAATATTTCAACTCTTGCATTTCAACGAAAGAAATTCAAAATGAACTTTGAAAAATCAAGAGAATGTAAAAGTGACAAGGTAAACCACGACAAAACACTATTGAAATATTTCCATCTCTTACACTTCAACGAAAGATTTTCAAAATGAACTTTGAAAAATCAAGAGAATGTAACAGTGACAGGGTAAACCACAACAAAACACTACTGAAATATTCCAACTCTTGCATTTCAAACGAAAGAAATCCAAAAAAAAAAAAAAAAAATTGAAAAATCAAGAGAATGTAACTGTGACTAGGTAAACCACATCAAAACACTACTGAAATATTCCAACTCTTGCAATTCAACGAAAGAAATTCAAAATGATCTTTGAAAAATCAGAGAGAATGTAAGTGTGACAAGGTAAACCACGACAAAACACTACTAAAATAATCCAACTCTTGCATTTCAACGAAAGAAATCCAAAATGAATTTTGAAAAATCAAGAGAATGTAACTGTGACAAGGTAAACCACGACAAAACACTACTGAAATATTCCAACTCTAGCATTTCAATGAAAGAAATTCAAAATGAACTTTGAAAAATCAAGAAAAAATGTAAGTGTGACAAGATAAACCACAACAAAACACTACTAAAATATTCCAACTCTTGCATTTCAATGAAAGAAATCCAAAATGAACTTTGAAAAATCAAGAGAATGTAACTGTGACAAGGTAAACCACAACAAAACACTACTGAAATATTCCAACTCTTGCATTTCATTGAAAGAAATCCAAAATGAGCTTTGAAAAATATATAGAATGTAACTGTGACAAAGTAAAGCACAAAAAAAACACTACTGAAATATTCCAACTCTTGTATTTCAATGAAAGAAATCCAAAATGAACTTTGAAAAATCAAGAGAATGTAACAGTGACAAGGTAAACCACGACAAAACACTACTGAAATATTCCAACTCGTGCATTTCAATGAAAGAAATCCAAAATGAACTTTGAAAAATCAAGAGAATGTAACTGTGACAAGGTAAACCACAACAAAAACACTACTGAAATATTCCAACTCTTGCATTTCAATGAAAGAAATCCAAAATGAACTGTGAAAAATCGAGAGAATGTAACTCTGACAAGGTAAAGCACAACAAAACACTACTGAAATATTCCAGCTCTTGCATTTCAACGATAGAAATCGAAAATGAACTTTGAAAAATCAAGAGAATGTAACTGTGAAATGGTAAACCACGAGAAAACACTACTGAAATACTCTAACTCTTGCATTTCAACGAAAGAAATCCAAATGAACTTTGAAAAATCAAGAAAATGTAAGTGTGTCAATGTAAAGCACAACAAAACACATCTCAACGAAAGAAATCCACAATGAGCTTTGAAAATCAAGAGAATGTAACTGTGACACGGTAAACCACGACAAAAACACTTCTGAAATATTCCAAATCTTGCATTTCATTGAAAGAAATCCAAAATGAACTTTGGAAAATCAAGAGAATGTAACTGTGACAAGTAAACCACGACAAAACACTACTGAAATATTCAAACTCTTGCATTTCACGAAAGAAATTCAAAATGAACTTTGAAAAATCAAGAGAATGTAACTGTGACAAGGTAAACCACGACAAAACACTACTGAAATATTCTAACTCTTGCATTTCACGAAAGAAATTCAAAATGAACTTTGAAAATCAAGAGAATGTAACTGTGACAAGGTAAACCACGACAAAACACTACTGAAATATTTCAACTCTTGCATTTCAACGAAAGAAATTCAAAATGAACTTTGAAAAATCAAGAGAATGTAACAGTGACAAGGTAAACCATGACAAAACACTATTGAAATATATTTCCATCTCTTACACTTCAACGAAAAATTTTCAAAATGAACTTTGAAAAATCAAGAGAATGTAACAGTGACAGGGTAAACCACAACAAAACACTACTGAAATATTCGAACTCGTGCATTTCAACGAAAGAAATCCAAAATAAACTTTCAAAAATCAAGAGAATGTAACTGTGACTAGGTAAACCACATCAAAACACTACTGAAATATTCCAACTCTTGCAATTCAACGAAAGTTATTCAAAATGATCTTTGAAAAATCAAGAGAATGTAAGTGTGACAAGGTAAACCACGAGACAAAACACTACTGAAATATTCCAACTCTTGCATTTCAATGAAAGAAATCCAAAATGAACTTTGAAAAATCCAGAGAATGTAACTGTGACAAGGTAAACCACGACAAAACACTATTGAATATTTCAACTCTTGCATTTCACGAAAAATCCAAAATGAACTCTGAAAAATCAAGAGAATGTAACTGTGATAAGGTAAAGCACAACAAAACACTACTGAAATATTCCGACTCTTGCATTTCAATGAAAGAAAACCGAAATGAACTTTGAAAAATCAAGAGAATGTAAACTGTGACAAGGTAAACCACAACAAAACACTACTGAAATATTCCAACTCTTGCATTTCAAGGAAAGAAATTCAAAATGAACTTTGAAAAAATCAATCAATAAAATGTAAGTGTGACAAGGTAAACTACGACAAAACACTACTGAAATATTCCAACTCTTACATTTCAATGAAAGAAATTCAAAATGAACTTTGAAAAATCAAGAGAATGTATTTGTGACAAGGTAAACCACAACAAAACACTACTAAAATATTCCAACTCTTGCATTTCAACGATAGAAATTCAAATGATCTTTGAAAAATTAAGAGAAAGTAACTGTGACAAGGTAAACCACGACAGAAACACTACTGAAATATTCCAACTCTTGCATTTCAATGAAATAAATTCAAAATGAACTTTGAAAAATCAAGAGAATGTAACAGTGACAAGGTAAACCACGACAAAACACTATTGAAATATTTCCATCTCTTACACTTCAACGAAAGATTTTCAAAATGAACTTTGAAAAATCAAGAGAATGTAACAGTGACAGGGTAAACCACAACAAAACACTACTGAAATATTCCAACTCTTGCATTTCAACGAAAGAAATCCAAAATAAACTTTGAAAAATCAAGAGAATGTAGCTGTGACTAGGTAAACCACATCAAAACACTACTGAAATATTCCAACTCTTGCAATTCAACGAAAGAAATTCAAAATGATCTTTGAAAAATCAAGAGAATGTAAGTGTGACAAGGTAAACCACGAGAAAATACTACTGAAATATTCCAACTCTTGCATTTCAATGAAAGAAATCCAAAATGAACTTTGAAAAATCAAGAGAATGTAACTGTGACAAGGTAAACCACGACAAAACACTACTGAAATATTTCAACTCTTGCATTTCAACGAAAGAAATCCAAAATGAACTCTGAAAAATCAAGAGAATGTAACTGTGATAAGGTAAAGCACAACAAAACACTATGAAATATTCCAACTCTTGCATTTCAATGAAAGAAAACCGAAATGAACTTTGAAAAATCAAGAGAATGTAACTGTGACAAGGTAAACCACAACAAAACACTACTGAAATATTCCAACTCTTGCATTTCAAGGAAAGAAATTCAAAATGAACTTTGAAAAATCAATAAAATGTAAGTGTGGCAAGGTAAACCACGACAAAACACTACTGAAATATTCCAACTCTTACATTTCAATGAAAGAAATTCAAAATGAACTTTGAAAAATCAAGAGAATGTATTTGTGACAAGGTAAACCACAACAAAACACTACTGAAATATTCCAACTCTTGCATTTCAACGATAGAAATTCAAATGAACTTTGAAAAATTAAGAGAATGTAACTCTGACAAGGTAAACCACGACAGAACACTACTGAAATATTCCAACTCTTGCATTTCAACGAAAGAAATTCAAAATGAACTTTGAAAAATCAAGAGAATGTAAATGTGACAAGGTAAACCACGACAAAACACTATTGAAATATTTCCATCTCTTACACTTCAACGAAAGATTTTCAAAATGAACTTTGAAAAATCAAGAGAATGTAAGAGTGACAGGGTAAACCACAACAAAACACTACTGAAATATTCCAACTCTTGCATTTCAACGAAAGAAATCCAAAAAAAAAATTGAAAAATCAAGAGAATGTAACTGTGACTAGGTAAACCACATCAAAACACTACTGAAATATTCCAACTCTTGCAATTCAACGAAAGAAATTCAAAATGATCTTTGAAAAATCAAGAGAATGTAAGTGTGACAAGGTAAACCACGAGAAAACACTACTGAAATATTCCTACTCTTGCATTTCAATGAAAGAAATCCAAAATGAACTTTGAAAAATCAAGAGAATGTAACTGTGACAAGGTAAACCACGACAAAACACTACTGAAATATTTCAACTCTTGCATTTCAGCGAAAGAAATCCAAAATGAACTCTGAAAAATCAAGAGAATGTAACTGTGATAAGGTAAAGCACAACAAAACACTACTGAAATATTCCAACTCTTGCATTTCAATGAAAGAAAACCGAAATGAACTTTGAAAAATCAAGAGAATGTAACTGTGACAAGGTAAACCCCAACAAAACACTACTGAAATATTCCAAATCTTGCATTTCAAGGAAAGAAATTCTAAATGAACTTTGACAAATCAAGAAAATGTAAGTGTGACAAAGTAAACCACGACAAAACACTACTGAAATATTCCAACTCTTACATTTCAATGAAAGAAATTCAAAATGAACTTTGAAAAATCAAAAGAATGTATTTGTGACAAGGTAAACCACAACAAAACACTACTGAAATATTCCAACTCTTGCATTTCAACGGTAGAAATTCAAATGAACTTTGAAAAATTAAGAGAATGTAAATGTGACAAGGTAAACCATGACAAAACACTACTGAAATATTCCAACTCTTGCATTTCAACGAAAGAAATTGAAAAAAAAACTTTGAAAAATCAAGAGAATGTAACTGTAACATGGTAAAACCACGACAAAACACTACTGAAATCATCCAACTCTTGCATTTCAATGAATGAAATTCAAAATGAACTTTGAAAAATTAAGAGAATGTAACTATGACAAGGTAAAACATGATAAAACACTACTGAAATATTCCAACTCTTGCATTTCAACGAACGAAATCCAAAATTAACTTCGAAAAATCAAGAGAATGTAACTGTGACAAGGTAAACCACGACAAAACACTACTGAAATGATCCAACTCTTGCATTTCAATGAAAGAAATTCAAATGAACTTAGAAAAATCAAGAGAATGTAACTGTGACAAGGTAAACCACAACAAAACACTACTGAAATATTCCAACTCTTGCATTTCAATGAAAGAAATTCGAAATGAACTTTGAAAAATCAAGAGAATGTAACTGTGACAAGGTAAACCACAACAAAACACTACTGAAATATTCCAACTCTTGCAGTTCAACAAAAGAAATTCAAAATGAACTTTGAAAAATCAAGAAAATGTAACTGTGACAAGGTAAACCACAACAAAACACTACTGAAATATTCCAAATCTTGCATTTCAACGAAGAAATTCAAAATGAACTTTGAAAAATCAAGAGAATGTCGCTGTGACAAGGTAAACCACGACAAAACGCTACTGAAATATTCCAACTCTTGCATTTCAACGAAAGAAATTCAAAATGAACTTTGAAAAATTAAGAGAATGTAAATGTGACAAAGTAAACCATGACAAAACACTACTGAAATATTCCAACTCTTGCATTTCAACGAAAGAAATACAAAATGAACTTTGAAAAATCGAGAGAATGTAACTGTGACAAGATAAACCACGACAAAACACTACTAAAATAATCAACTCTTGCATTTCAACGAAAGAAATCCAAAATGAATTTTGAAAAATCAAGAGAATGTAACTGTGACAAGGTAAACCACGACAAAACACTACTGAAATATTCCAACTCTAGCATTTCAATGAAAGAAATTCAAAATGAACTTTGAAAAATCAAGAAAATGTAAGTGTGACAAGATAAACCACAACAAAACACTACTAAAAATATTCCAACTCTTGCATTTCAATGAAAAGAAAATCCAAAATGAACTTTGAAAAATCAAGAGAATGTAACTGTGACAAGGTAAACCACAACAAAACACTACTGAAATATTCCAACTCTTGCATTTCATTGAAAGAAATCCAAAATGAGCTTTGAAAAATCTATAGAATGTAACTGTGACAAAGTAAAGCACAACAAAACACTACTGAAATATTCCAACTCTTGTATTTCAATGAAAGAAATCCAAAATGAACTTTGAAAAATCAAGAGAATGTAACAGTGACAAGGTAAACCACGACAAAACACTACTGAAATATTCCAACTCGTGCATTTCAATGAAAGAAATCCAAAATGAACTTTGAAAAATCAAGAGAATGTAACTGTGACAAGGTAAACCACAACAAAACACTACTGAAATATTCCAACTCTTGCATTTCAATGAAAGAAATCCAAAATGAACTGTGAAAAATCGAGAGAATGTAACTCTGACAAGGTAAAGCACAACAAAACACTACTGAAATATTCCAGCTCTTGCATTTCAACGATAGAAATCGAAAATGAACTTTGAAAAATCAAGAGAATGTAACTGTGAAATGGTAAACCACGAGAAAACACTACTGAAATACTCTAACTCTTGCATTTCAACGAAAGAAATCCAAATGAACTTTGAAAAATCAAGAAAATGTAAGTGTGTCAATGTAAAGCACAACAAAACACATCTCAACGAAAGAAATCCACAATGAGCTTTGAAAATCAAGAGAATGTAACTGTGACACACGGTAAACCACGACAAAACACTTCTGAAATATTCCAAATCTTGCATTTCATTGAAAGAAATCCAAAATGAACTTTGGAAAATCAAGAGAATGTAACTGTGACAAAGTAAACCACGACAAAACACTACTGAAATATTCAAACTCCTGCATTTCACGAAAGAAATTCAAAATGAACTTTGAAAAATCAAGAGAATGTAACTGTGACAAGGTAAACCACGACAAAACACTACTGAAATATTCCAACTCTTGCATTTCACGAAAGAAATTCAAAATGAACTTTGAAAAATCAAGAGAATGTAACTGTGACAAGGTAAACCACGACAAAACACTACTGAAATATTCCAACTCTTGCATTTCAACGAAAGAAATTCAAAATGAACTTTGAAAAATCAAGAGAATGTAAAAGTGACAAGGTAAACCCCAACAAAACACTACTGAAATATTCCAAATCTTGCATTTCAAGGAAAGAAATTCTAAATGAACTTTGAAAAATCAAGAAAATGTAAGTGTGACAAAGTAAACCACGACAAAACACTACTGAAATATTCCAACTCTTACATTTCAATGAAAGAAATTCAAAATGAACTTTGAAAAATCAAAAGAATGTATTTGTGACAAGGTAAACCACAACAAAACACTACTGAAATATTCCAACTCTTGCATTTCAACGGTAGAAATTCAAATTAACTTTGAAAAATTAAGAGAATGTAAATGTGACAAGGTAAACCATGACAAAACACTACTGAAATATTCCAACTCTTGCATTTCAACGAAAGAAATTGAAAAAAAAAACTTTGAAAAATCAAGAGAATGTAACTGTAACATGGTAAACCACGACAAAACACTACTGAAATAATCCAACTCTTGCATTTCAATGAAAGAAATTCAAAATGAACTTTGAAAAATTAAGAGAATGTAACTATGACAAGGTAAAACATGATAAAACACTACTGAAATATTCCAACTCTTGCATTTCAACGAACGAAATCCAAAATTAACTTCGAAAAATCAAGAGAATGTAACTGTGACAAGGTAAACCACGACAAAACACTACTGAAATGATCCAACTCTTGCATTTCAATGAAAGAAATTCAAATGAACTTTGAAAAATCAAGAGAATGTAACTGTGACAAGGTAAACCACAACAAAACACTACTGAAATATTCCAACTCTTGCATTTCAATGAAAGAAATTCGAAATGAACTTTGAAAAATCAAGAGAATGTAACTGTGACAAGGTAAACCACAACAAAACACTACTGAAATATTCCAACTCTTGCAGTTTCAACAAAAGAAATTCAAAATGAACTTTGAAAAATCAAGAAAATGTAACTGTGACAAGGTAAACCACAACAAAACACTACTGAAATATTCCAAATCTTGCATTTCAACGAAAGAAATTCAAATGAACTTTGAAAAATCAAGAGAATGTCGCTGTGACAAGGTAAACCACGACAAAACGCTACTGAAATATTCCAACTCTTGCATTTCAACGAAAGAAATTCAAAATGAACTTTGAAAAATTAAGAGAATGTAAATGTGACAAGGTAAACCATGACAAAAACACTACTGAAATATTCAACTCTTGCATTTCAACGAAAGAAATACAAAATGAACTTTGAAAAATCGAGAGAATGTAACTGTGACAAGATAAACCACGACAAAACACTACTAAAATAATCCAACTCTTGCATTTCTTCGAAAGAAATCCAAAATGAATTTTGAAAAATCAAGAGAATGTAACTGTGACAAGGTAAACCACGACAAAACACTACTGAAATATTCCAACTCTAGCATTTCAATGAAAGAAATTCAAAATGAACTTTGAAAAATCAAGAAAATGTAAGTGTGACAAGATAAACCAGAACAAAACACTACTAAAATATTCCAACTCTTGCATTTCAATGAAAGAAATCCAAAATGAACTTTGAAAAATCAAGAGAATGTAACTGTGACAAGGTAAACCACAACAAAACACTACTGAAATATTCCAACTCTTGCATTTCATTGAAAGAAATCCAAAATGAGCTTTGAAAAATCTATACAATGTAACTGTGACAAAGTAAAGCACAACAAAACACTACTGAAATATTCCAACTCTTGTATTTCAATGAAAGAAATCCAAAATGAACTTTAAAAAATCAAGAGAATGTAACAGTGACAAGGTAAACCACGACAAAACACTACTGAAATATTCCAACTCGTGCATTTCAATGAAAGAAATCCAAAATGAACTTTGAAAAATCAAGAGAATGTAAAAGTGACAAGGTAAACCACGACAAAACACTAAAGAAAACCGAAATGAACTTTGAAAAATCAAGAGAATGTAACTGTGACAAGGTAAACCCCAACAAAAAAACACTACTGAAATATATTCCAAATCTTGCATTTCAAGGAAAGAAATTCTAAATGAACTTTGAAAAATCAAGAAAATGTAAGTGTGACAAAGTAAACCACGACAAAACACTACTGAAATATTCCAGCTCTTACATTTCAATGAAAGAAATTCAAAATGAACTTTGAAAAATCAAAAGAATGTATTTGTGACAAGGTAAACCACAACAAAACACTACTGAAATATTCCAACTCTTGCATTTCAACGGTAGAAATTCAAATGAACTTTGAAAAATTGAGATAATGTAAATGTGACAAGGTAAACCATGACAAAACACTACTGAAATATTCCAACTCTTGCATTTCAACGAAAGAAATTGAAAAAAAAAATTGAAAAATCAAGAGAATGTAACTGTAACATGGTAAACCACGACAAAACACTACTGAAATAATCCAACTCTTGCATTTCAATGAAAGAAATTCAAAATGAACTTTGAAAAATTAAGAGAATGTAACTATGACAAGGTAAAACATGATAAAACACTACTGAAATATTCCAACTCTTGCATTTCAACGAACGAAATCCAAAATTAACTTCGAAAAATCAAGAGAATGTAACTGTGACAAGGTAAACCACGACAAAACACTACTGAAATGATCCAACTCTTGCATTTCAATGAAAGAAATTCAAATGAACTTTGAAAAATCAAGAGAATGTAACTGTGACAAGGTAAACCACAACAAAACACTACTGAAATATTCCAACTCTTACATTTTAATGAAAGAAATTCGAAATGAACTTTGAAAAATCAAGAGAATGTAACTGTGACAAGGTAAACCACAACAAAACACTACTGAAATATTCCAACTCTTGCAGTTCAACAAAAGAAATTCAAAATGAACTTTGAAAAATCAAGAAAATGTAACTGTGACAAGGTAAACCACAACAAAACACTACTGAAATATTCCAAATCTTGCATTTCAACGAAAGAAAGAAATTCAAAATGAACTTTGAAAAATCAAGAGAATGTCGCTGTGACAAGGTAAACCACGACAAAACGCCACTGAAATATTCCAACTCTTGCATTTCAACGAAAGAAATTCAAAATGAACTTTGAAAAATTAAGAGAATGTAAATGTGACAAGGTAAACCATGACAAAACACTACTGAAATATTCCAACTCTTGCATTTCAACGAAAGAAATACAAAATGAACTTTGAAAAATCGAGAGAATGTAACTGTGACAAGATAAACCACGACAAAACACTACTAAAATAATCCAACTCTTGCATTTCAACGAAAGAAATCCAAAATGAATTTTGAAAAATCAAGAGAATGTAACTGTGACAAGGTAAACCACGACAAAACACTACTGAAATATTCCAACTCTAGCATTTCAATGAAAGAAATTCAAAATGAACTTTAAAAAATCAAGAAAATGTAAGTGTGACAAGATAAACCACAACAAAACACTACTAAAATATTCCAACTCTTGCATTTCAATGAAAGAAATCCAAAATGAACTTTGAAAAATCAAGAGAATGTAACTGTGACAAGGTAAACCACAACAAAACACTACTGAAATATTCCAACTCTTGCATTTCATTGAAAGAAATCCAAAATGAGCTTTGAAAAATCTATAGAATGTAACTGTGACAAAGTAAAGCACAACAAAACACTACTGAAATATTCCAACTCTTGTATTTCAATGAAAGAAATCCAAAATGAACTTTAAAAAATCAAGAGAATGTAACAGTGACAAGGTAAACCACGACAAAACACTACTGAAATATTCCAACTCGTGCATTTCAATGAAAGAAATCCAAAATGAACTTTGAAAAATCAAGAGAATGTAACTGTGACAAGGTAAACCACAACAAAACACTACTGAAATATTCCAACTCTTGCATTTCAATGAAAGAAATTCAAAATGAACTGTGAAAAATCGAGAGAATGTAACTCTGACAAGGTAAAGCACAACAAAACACTACTGAAATATTCCAGCTCTTGCATTTCAACGATAGAAATCGAAAATGAACTTTGAAAAATCAAGAGAATGTAACTGTGAAATGGTAAACCACGAGAAAACACTACTGAAATACTCTAACTCTTGCATTTCAACGAAAGAAATCCAAATGAACTTTGAAAAATCAAGAAAATGTAAGTGTGTCAATGTAAAGCACAACAAAACACATCTCAACGAAAGAAATCCACAATGAGCTTTGAAAATCAAGAGAATGTAACTGTGACACGGTAAACCACGACAAAACACTTCTGAAATATTCCAAATCTTGCATTTCATTGAAAGAAATCCAAAATGAACTTTGGAAAATCAAGAGAATGTAACTGTGACAAAGTAAACCACGACAAAACACTACTGAAATATTCAAACTCTTGCATTTCACGAAAGAAATTCAAAATGAACTTTGAAAAATCAAGAGAATGTAACTGTGACAAGGTAAACCACGACAAAACACTACTGAAATATTCCAACTCTTGCATTTCACGAAAGAAATTCAAAATGAACTTTGAAAAATCAAGAGAATGTAACTGTGACAAGGTAAACCACGACAAAACACTACTGAAATATTTCAACTCTTGCATTTCAACGAAAGAAATTCAAAATGAACTTTGAAAAATCAAGAGAATGTAACAGTGAAAGGTAAACCATGACAAAACACTATTGAAATATTTCCATCTCTTACACTTCAACGAAAGATTTTCAAAATGAACTTTGAAAAATCAAGAGAATGTAACAGTGACAGGGTAAACCACAACAAAAAACACTACTGAAATATTCGAACTCGTGCATTTCAACGAAAGAAATCCAAACTAAACTTTCAAAAATCAGAGAATGTAACTGTGACTAGGTAAACCACATCAAAACACTACTGAAATATTCCAACTCTTGCAATTCAACGAAAGTTATTCAAAATGATCTTTGAAAAATCAAGAGAATGTAAGTGTGACAAGGTAAACCACGAGAAAACACTACTGAAATATTCCAACTCTTGCATTTCAATGAAAGAAATCCAAAATGAACTTTGAAAAATCCAGAGAATGTAACTGTGACAAGGTAAACCACGACAAAACACTATTGGAATATTTCAACTCTTGCATTTCAACGAAAGAAATCCAAAATGAACTCTGAAAAATCAAGAGAATGTAACTGTGATAAGGTAAAGCACGACAAAACACTACTGAAATATTCCAACTCTTGCATTTCAATGAAAGAAAACCGAAATGAACTTTGAAAAATCAAGAGAATGTAACTGTGACAAGGTAAACCACAACAAAACCCTACTGAAATATTCCAACTCTTACATTTCAATGAAAGAAATTCAAAATGAACTTTGAAAAATCAAGAGAATGTATTTGTGACAAGGTAAACCACAACAAAACACTACTAAAATATTCCAACTCTTGCATTTCAACGATAGAAATTCAAATGAACTTTGAAAAATTAAGAGAAAGTAACTGTGACAAGGTAAACCACGACAGAACACTACTGAAATATTCCAACTCTTGCATTTCAATGAAATAAATTCAAAATGAACTTTGAAAAATCAAGAGAATGTAACAGTGACAAGGTAAACCACGACAAAACACTATTGAAATATTTCCATCTCTTACACTTCAACGAAAGATTTTCAAAATGAACTTTGAAAAATCAAGAGAATGTAACAGTGACAGGGTAAACCACAACAAAACACTACTGAAATATTCCAACTCTTGCATTTCAACGAAAGAAATCCAAAATAAACTTTGAAAAATCAAGAGAATGTAACTGTGACTAGGTAAACCACATCAAAACACTACTGAAATATTCCAACTCTTGCAATTCAACGAAAGAAATTCAAAATGATCTTTGAAAAATCAAGAGAATGTAAGTGTGACAAGGTAAAACCACGAGAAAATACTACTGAAATATTCCAACTCTTGCATTTCAATGAAAGAAATCCAAAATGAACTTTGAAAAATCAAGAGAATGTAACTGTGACAAGGTAAACCACGACAAAACACTACTGAAATATTTCAACTCTTGCATTTCAACGAAAGAAATCCAAAATGAACTCTGAAAAATCAAGAGAATGTAACTGTGATAAGGTAAAGCACAACAAAACACTACTGAAATATTCCAACTCTTGCATTTCAATGAAAGAAAACCGAAATGAACTTGAAAAAATCAAGAGAATGTAACTGTGACAAGGTAAACCACAACAAAACACTACTGAAATATTCCAACTCTTGTATTTCAAGGAAAGAAATTCAAAATGAACTTTGAAAAATCAATAAAATGTAAGTGTGGCAAGGTAAACCACGACAAAACACTACTGAAATATTCCAATTCTTACATTTCAATGAAAGAAATTCAAAATGAACTTTGAAAAATCAAGAGAATGTATTTGTGACAAGGTAAACCACAACAAAACACTACTGAAATATTCCAACTCTTGCATTTCAACGATAGAAATTCAAATGAACTTTGAAAAATTAAGAGAATGTAACTGTGACAAGGTAAACCACGACAGAACACTACTGAAATATTCCAACTCTTGCATTTCAACGAAAGAAATTCAAAATGAACTTTGAAAAATCAAGAGAATGTAAAAGTGACAAGGTAAACCACGACAAAACACTATTGAAATATTTCCATCTCTACACTTCAACTTCAAAAAAGATTTTCAAAATGAACTTTGAAAAATCAAGAGAATGTAACAGTGACAGGGTAAACCCACAACAAAACACTACTGAAATATTCCTACTCTTGCATTTCAATGAAAGAAATCCAAAATGAACTTTGAAAAATCAAAGAGAATGTAACTGTGACAAGGTAAACCACGACAAAACACTACTGAAATATTTCAACTCTTGCATTTCAGCGAAAAAGAAATCCAAAATGAACTCTGAAAAATCAAGAGAATGTAACTGTGATAAGGTAAAGCACAACAAAACACTACTGAAATATTCCAACTCTTGCATTTCAATGAAAGAAAACCGAAATGAACTTTGAAAAATCAAGAGAATGTAACTGTGACAAGGTAAACCCCAACAAAACACTACTGAAATATTCCAAATCTTGCATTTCAAGGAAAGAATTCTAAATGAACTTTGACAAATCAAGAAAATGTAAGTGTGACAAAGTAAACCACGACAAAACACTACTGAAATATTCCAACTCTTACATTTCAATGAAAGAAATTCAAAATGAACTTTGAAAAATCAAAAGAATGTATTTGTGACAATGTAAACCACAACAAAACACTACTGAAATATTCCAACTCTTGCATTTCAACGGTAGAAATTCAAATGAACTTTGAAAAATTAAGAGAATGTAAATGTGACAAGGTAAACCATGACAAAACACTACTGAAATATTCCAACTCTTGCATTTCAACGAAAGAAATTGAAAAAAAAACTTTGAAAAATCAAGAGAATGTAACTGTAACATGGTAAACCACGACAAAACACTACTGAAATAATCCAACTCTTGCATTTCAATGAAAGAAATTCAAAAATGAACTTTGAAAAATTAAGAGAATGTAACTATGACAAGGTAAAACATGATAAAACACTACTGAAATATTCCAACTCTTGCATTTCAACGAACGAAATCCAAAATTAACTTCGAAAAATCAAGAGAATGTAACTGTGACAAGGTAAACCACGACAAAACACTACTGAAATGATCCAACTCTTGCATTTCAATGAAAGAAATTCAAATGAACTTTGAAAAATCAAGAGAATGTAACTGTGACAAGGTAAACCACAACAAAACACTACTGAAATATTCCAACTCTTGCATTTCAATGAAAGAAATTCGAAATGAACTTTGAAAAATCAAGAGAATGTAACTGTGACAAGGTAAACCACAACAAAACACTACCGAAATATTCCAACTCTTGCAGTTCAAAAAAGAAATTCAAAATGAACTTTGAAAAATCAAGAAAATGTAACTGTGACAAGGTAAACCACAACAAAACACTACTGAAATATTCAAATCTTGCATTTCAACGAAAGAAATTCAAAAATGAACTTTGAAAAATCAAGAGAATGTCGCTGTGACAAGGTAAACCACGACAAAACGCTACTGAAATATTCCAACTCTTGCATTTCAACGAAAGAAATTCAAAATGAACTTTGAAAAATTAAGAGAATGTAAATGTGACAAGGTAAACCATGACAAAACACTACTGAAATATTCCAACTCTTGCATTTCAACGAAAGAAATACAAAATGAACTTTGAAAAATCGAGAGAATGTAACTGTGACAAGATAAACCACGACAAAACACTACTAAAATAATCCAACTCTTGCATTTCAACGAAAGAAATCCAAAATGAATTTTGAAAAATCAAGAGAATGTAACTGTGACAAGGTAAACCACGACAAAACACTACTGAAATATTCCAACTCTAGCATTTCAATGAAAGAAATTCAAAATGAACTTTGAAAAATCAAGAAAATGTAAGTGTGACAAGATAAACCACAACAAAAACACTACTAAAATATTCCAACTCTTGCATTTCAATGAAAGAAATCCAAAATGAACTTTGAAAAATCAAGAGAATGTAACTGTGACAAGGTAAACCACAACAAAACACTACTGAAATATTCCAACTCTTGCATTTCATTGAAAGAAATCCAAAATGAGCTTTGAAAAATATATAGAATGTAACTGTGACAAAGTAAAGCACAAAAAAAACACTACTGAAATATTCCAACTCTTGTATTTCAATGAAAGAAATCCCAAATGAACTTTGAAAAATCAAGAGAATGTAACAGTGACAAGGTAAACCACGACAAAACACTACTGAAATATTCCAACTCGTGCATTTCAATGAAAGAGAAATCCAAAATGAACTTTGAAAAATCAAGAGAATGTAACTGTGACAAGGTAAACCACAACAAAACACTACTGAAATATTCCAACTCTTGCATTTCAATGAAAGAAATCCAAAATGAACTGTGAGAAATCGAGAGAATGTAACTCTGACAAGGTAAAGCACAACAAAACACTACTGAAATATTCCAGCTCTTGCATTTCAACGATAGAAATCGAAAATGAACTTTGAAAAATCAAGAGAATGTAACTGTGAAATGGTAAACCACGAGAAAACACTACTGAAATACTCTTAACTCTTGCATTTCAACGAAAGAAATCCAAATGAACTTTGAAAAATCAAGAAAATGTAAGTGTGTCAATGTAAAGCACAACAAAACACATCTCACACGAAAGAAATCCACAATGAGCTTTGAAATCAAGAGAATGTAACTGTGACACGGTAAACCACGACAAAAACACTTC
>CM051263.1:12127413-12132603 GCA_027921565.1 Artemia sinica | reverse complement strand
GAACCGAACCGAACCGAACCGAACCGACCGAACCGAACCGAAACCGAACCGAACCGAACCGAACCGAACGAACCGAACCGAACCGAACCGAACCGAACCGAACCGAACCGAACCGAACCGAACCGAACCGAACCGAACCGAACCGAACCGAACCGAACCGAACCGAACCGAACCGACCGAACCGAACCGAACCGAACCGAACCGACCGAACCGAACCGAACCGAACCGAACCGAACCGAACCGAACCGAACCGAACCGAACCGAACCGAACCGAACCGAACCGAAACCGAACCGAACCGAACCGAACCGAACCGAACCGAAACCTAACCGAACCGAACCGAACCGAACCGAACCGAACCGAACCGAACCGAACCGAACCGAACCGAACCGAACCGAACCGAACCGAACCGAACCGAACCGAACCGAACCGACCGAACCGAACCGAACCGAACCGAACCGAAACCGAACCGAACCGAACCGAACCGAACCGAACCGAACCGAACCGAACCGAACCGAACCGAACCGAAACCGAACCGAACCGAACCGAACCGAAACCGAACCGAACCGAACCGAACCGAACCGAACCGAACCGAACCGAACCGAACCGACCGAACCGAACCGAACCGAACCGAACCGAACCGAACCGAACCGAACCGAACCGAACCGAACCGAACCGAACCGAACCGAAACCGAACCGAACCGAAACCGAACCGAACCGAACCGAACCGAACGAACCGAACCGAACCGAACCGAACCGAACCGAACCGAACCGAACCGAACCGAACCGAACCGAACCGAACCGAACCGAACCGAACCGAACCGAACCGAACCGAAACCGAACCGAACCGAACCGAACCGAACCGAACCGAACCGAACCGAACCGAACCGAACCGAACCGAACCGAACCGAACCGAACCGAAACCGAACCGAACCGAACCGAACCGAACCGAACCGAACCGAACCGAACCGAACCGAACCGAACCGAACCGAACCGAACCGAACCGAACCGAACCGAACCGAACCGAAACCGAACCGAACCGAACCGAACCGAACCGAACCGAACCGAACCGAACCGAACCGAACCGAACCGAACCGAACCGAACCGAACCGAACCGAACCGAACCGAACCGAACCGAACCGAAACCGAACCGAACCGAACCGAACCGAACCGAACCGAACCGAACCGAACCGAACCGAACCGAACCGAACCGAACGAACCGAACCGAACCGAACCGAACCGAACCGAACCGAACCGAACCGAACCGAACCGAACCGAACCGAACCGAACCGAACCGAACCGAACCGAACCGAACCGAACCGAACCGAACCGAACCGAACCGAACCGAACCGAACCGAACCGAACCGAACCGAACCGAACCGAACCGAACCGAACCGAACCGAACCGAACCGAACCGAAACCGAACCGAACCGAACCGAACCGAACCGAACCGAACCGAACCGAACCGACCGAACCGAACCGAACCGAACCGAACCGAACCGAACCGAACCGAACCGAACCGAACCGAACCGAACCGAACCGAACCGAACCGAAACCGAACCGAACCGAACCGAACCGAACCGAACCGAACCGAACCGAACCGAACCGAACCGAACCGAACCGAACCGAACCGAACCGAACCGAACCGAACCGAACCGAACCGAACCGAACCGAACGAACCGAACCGAACCGAACCGAACCGAACCGAACCGAACCGAACCGAACCGAACGAACCGAACCGAACCGAACCGAACCGAACCGAACCGAACCGAACCGAACCGAACCGAACCGAACCGAACCGAACCGAACCGAACCGAACCGAACCGAACCGAACCGAACCGAACCGAAACCGAACCGAACCGAACCGAACCGAACCGAACCGAACCGAACCGAACCGAACCGAACCGAACCGAACCGAACCGAACCGAACCGAACCGAACCGAACCGAACCGAACCGAACCGAACCGAACCGAACCGAACCGAACCGAACCGAACCGAACCGAACCGAACCGAACGAACCGAACCGAACCGAACCGAACCGAACCGAACCGAACCGAACCGAACCGAACCGAACCGAACCGAACCGAACCGAACCGAACCGAACCGAACCGAACCGAACCGAACCGAACCGAACCGAACCGAACCGAACCGAACCGAACCGAAACCGAACCGAACCGAACCGAACCGAACCGAACGAACCGAACCGAACCGAACCGAACCGAACCGAACCGAACCGAACCGAACCGAACCGAACCGAACCGAACCGAACCGAACCGAACCGAACCGAACCGAACCGAACCGAACCGAACCGAACCGAACGAACCGAACCGAACCGAACCGAACCGAACCGAACCGAACCGAACCGAACCGAACCGAACCGAACCGAACCGAACCGAACCGAACCGAACCGAACCGAACCGAACCGAACCGAACCGAACCGAACCGAACCGAACCGAACCGAACCGAACCGAACCGAACCGAACCGAACCGAACCGAACCGAACCGAACCGAACCGAACCGAACCGAACCGAACCGAACCGAACCGAACCGAACCGAACCGAACCGAACCGAACCGAACCGAACCGAACCGAACCGAACCGAACCGAACCGAACCGAACCGAACCGAACCGAACCGAACCGAACCGAACCGAACCGAACCGAACCGAACCGAACCGAACCGAACCGAACCGAACCGAACCGAACCGAACCGAACAACCGAACCGAACCGAACCGAACCGAACCGAACCGAACCGAACCGAACCGAACCGAACCGAACCGAACCGAACCGAACCGAACCGAACCGAAACCGAACCGAACCGAACCGAACCGAACCGAACCGAACCGAACCGAACCGAACCGAACCGAACCGAACCGAACCGAACGAACCGAACCGAACCGAACCGAACCGAACCGAACCGAACCGAACCGAACCGAACCGAACCGAACCGAACCGAACCGAACCGAACCGAACCGAACCGAACCGAACCGAACCGAACCGAACCGAACCGAACCGAAACCGAACGAACCGAACCGAACCGAACCGAACCGAACCGAACCGAACCGAACCGAACCGAACCGAACCGAACCGAACCGAACCGAACCGAACGAACCGAACCGAACCGAACCGAACCGAACCGAACCGAACCGAACCGAACCGAACCGAACCGAACCGAACCGAACCGAACCGAACCGAACCGAACCGAACCGAACCGAACCGAAACCGAACCGAACCGAACCGAACCGAACCGAACCGAACCGAACCGAACCGAACCGAACCGAACCGAACCGAACCGAACCGAACCGAACCGAACCGAACCGAACCGAACCGAACCGAACCGAACCGAACCGAACCGAACCGAAACCGAACCGAACCGAACCGAACCGAACCGAACCGAACCGAACCGAACCGAACCGAACCGAACCGAACCGAAACCGAACCGAACCGAACCGAACCGAACCGAACCGAACCGAAACCGAACCGAACCGAACGAACCGAACCGAACCGAACCGAACCGAACCGAACCGAACCGAACCGAACCGAACCGAACCGAACCGAACCGAACCGAACCGAACCGAACCGAACCGAACCGAACCGAACCGAAACCGAACCGAACCGAAACCGAACCGAACCGAACCGAACCGAACCGAAACCGAACCGAACCGAACCGAACCGAACCGAACCGAACCGAACCGAACCGAACCGAACCGAACCGAACCGAACCGAACCGAAACCGAACCGAACCGAACCGAACCGAACCGAACCGAACCGAACCGAACCGAACCGAACCGAACCGAACCGAACCGAACCGAACCGAACCGAACCGAACCGAACCGAACCGAACCGAACCGAACCGAACCGAACCGAACCGAACCGAACCGAACCGAACCGAACCGAACCGAACCGAACCGAACCGAACCGAACCGAACCGAACCGAACCGAACCGAAACCGAACCGAACCGAACCGAACCGAAACCGAACCGAACCGAACCGAACCGAACCGAACCGAACCGAACCGAACCGAACCGAACCGAAACCGAACCGAACCGAACCGAACCGAACCGAACCGAACCGAACCGAACCGAACCGAACCGAACCGAACCGAACCGAACCGAACCGAACCGAACCGAACCGAACCGAACCGAACCGAACCGAACCGAACCGAACCGAAACCGAACCGAACCGAACCGAACCGAACCGAACCGAACCGAACCGAACCGAACCGAACCGAACCGAACCGAACCGAACCGAACCGAACCGAACCGAACCGAACCGAACCGAACCGAACCGAACCGAACCGAACCGAACCGAACCGAACCGAACCGAAACCGAACCGAACCGAACCGAACCGAACCGAACCGAACCGAACCGAACCGAACCGAACCGAACCGAACCGAACCGAACCGAACCGAACCGAACCGAACCGAACCGAACCGAACCGAACCGAACCGAACCGAACCGAACCAACCGAACCGAACCGAACCGAACCGAACCGAACCGAACCGAACCGAACCGAACCGAACCGAAACCGAACCGAACCGAACCGAAACCGAACCGAACCGAACCGAACCGAACCGAACCGAACCGAACCGAACCGAACCGAACCGAACCGAACCGAACCGAACCGAACCGAACCGAACCGAACCGAACCGAACCGAACCGAACCGAACCGAACCGAACCGAACCGAACCGAACCGAACCGAACCGAACCGAACCGAACCGAACCGAACCGAACCGAACCGAACCGAACCGAACCGAACCGAACCGAACCGAACCGAACCGAACCGAACCGAACCGAACCGAACCGAACCGAACCGAACCGAACCGAACCGAACCGAACCGAACCGAACCGAACCGAACCGAACCGAACCGAACCGAACCGAACCGAACCAACCGAACCGAACCGAACCGAACCGAACCGAACCGAACCGAACCGAAACCGAACCGAACCGAACACGAACCGAACCGAACCGAACCGAACCGAACCGAACCGAACCGAACCGAACCGAACCGAACCGAACCGAAACCGAACCGAACCGAAACCGAACCGAACCGAACCGAACCGAACCGAACCGAACCGAACCGAACCGAACCGAACCGAACCGAACCGAACCGAACCGAACCGAACCGAACGAACCGAACCGAACCGAACCGAACCGAACCGAACCGAACCGAACCGAACCGAACCGAACCG
>CM051263.1:11849913-12122413 GCA_027921565.1 Artemia sinica | reverse complement strand
TAACCTAACCTAACCTAACCTAACCTAACCTAACCTAACCTAACCTAACCTAACCTAACCTAACCTAACCTAACCTAACCTACCTAACCTAAACCTAACCTAACTACCTAACCTAACCTAACCTAACTAACCTAACCTAACCTAACCTACCAACCTAACCTAACCCAAACCTAACCTAACCTAACCTAACCTAACCTAACCTAACCTAACCTAACCTAACCTAACCTAAACCTAACCTAACCTAACCTAACCTAACCTAACCTAACCTAACCTAACCTAACTTAACCTAACCTAAACCTAACCTACCAACCTAACCTAACCTAACCTAACCTAACTAACCTAACCCAACCTAACCTAACCTAACCTAACCCTAAACCAAACCTAACCTAACCTAAACCTAAACCTAACCTAACCAACCTAACCTAACCTAACCTAACCTAACCTAACCTAACCTAACCTAACCTAACCTAACCTAACCTAACCTAACCTAACCTAACCTAACCTAACCTAACCTAACCTAACCTATGGTAAAACTAGATTCCTCCGAGCCTTTTTCTTAAAATTGCCATAATAGAGATGAGAAAGTAACCTATAAAAGAACAAATCGGGCTATAGCCCATAATTAAGGAAACATTGACGAATTCATGAAATTACATAAAATAGAAGGAAAATTAAACGCAAATTTGACCGAAATGGTAATTGACTCAGGGAGTGAGCAAATGTTTGTGCGAATGGACCTAACTAAAAAGAAAGAAATAGACCGTAAAAATAATATTACAAAAGTGTTTTATTATGGAGATAAGCACCAATGCCCGTCTGCTTGGGTTAGAATAGAAATTGCAAGGAACGACGGTACAATTCAAAGAAAAACGAAAGAAGTAGGCTTAGTACCTACGCTAGCAGTCTATGTTTTAGTAGGAGGAGACTTTGGAGATATCTTTCCAGAAAATAGAAAAACTTAAGAACACTTTTAATGAATATGAGACGCTAACAAGTACAGGGCAAAATGAAAACACTGATTGTACCAAAGAAAAATGAGACGAAATTGATTGTACGCGCTTTTCCTCGGAAAGTTCGAGAAATTTTAGTAGAATATAAAAATCAAATGTCGGAGTTCAGTTGCCATTTGATGACGAAATATTATTTTCTGCGGTAAGAATAAAGAAGACTAACAGAGAGAAAAAAAGATATTAAGTGGAACTACAATAAGAAAGGCTGTCAAAGATGGACACTGGAATCAAATTCAGATCTCATGACGATTTATTTAATGCTACTACAAAGAAAAGAAAACTAAGAGGGAGAAAAGAGATATTAAACGGCAGCAACAATGAAGAAATGCAGTCAAAGATTGTGGACACTGGAGTCCAATTCAAACTTAATGATGATTTATTTTGCGCGATGGAAAAATTGAGAAAAGTGAAAAAAGAACAAATAAATGCAAAAAAGAGACAAATTTTGGAGATTCAGCCTACAGTGGCGAAAAATAAAAAAAATGTTGGATGGGCTGCGCCTTGATAACATAAATAATAGGGGGGTACAAGAGGTCCAAGACCCACTGGGGAAAATTTCGAAATTAAAATAAGACGAAAAAACTTAGGAGGGAGGAGAAGACCCATGACATATTAAGAGAAACTACAAATAATCATGACATAAAATAGACTTGTCAACAACGAGTTACGGAAAGATTGGGGGATACTGAATGTTTGGTGGATTGAAGAAAGTTGGGAAGAAATCTGAGGACTGGTCTCATCAACTCAAAAGGGGGTTTGTTCCTTTATGAGGGGGAGGAATCCCATGTTGAAGATCCCCTGCGGGAAGACGTGAAAGATAGCCCTTTTCCGCAAAGCACAACTTGCGGACAAGTTATGATACCTTTACTGAAGCCTTGTATTTCCAGTCTTCATTTCATTTTCATCCCTTATCGCCGAGCATTATTCATTCGATTATTTTAGGGGAGGGACCCAGAAAAAAGTGATTCGTGGTTCGCTCAAAATTTTACTCATTTCCCTGTACCCCTATCGTTGTCAATGGCCCTTGTAATTTCGGCCTAAGACTATTTGAAATTAAGCCAAGGGGCAATTTACAGTTTAATTGAGATGTTGGGTTGTTTCAAGAGATGGAAATTAAGAGGCTAGTGCAGCCAATTTTTCATGATGGCTGGGCATCATTGAATGTGCCAGAAACTGATTCTCTGCTCCTCTCAAATGTAAATTCGTCTGAGAGCGAGAAAATCTGTATTTTTGATTGTGCTGCGCACGATTATTTTCTGCGAATCTTGAGAACTTCAATTTTCGAAACCAAATGCGGATGCCGTACGATAAAGACCATGGTGGTTCTACGGTAGAGACGTGTGGACGACAACGAATCTTGAGCCAAGCGGTGGAAGTACAGGCACTGATGGAAGAAAGAAGATAAGATAAACAACTTTGGTGATTTTGAAGTTGGTGTTATTTATTTTGTGTTTTCTGTTTTGTGCTTCTGACCCGTGGCGTGATGGCGGTCATTTTTCTTAGGAGTGAAGTGTTTGGACCTCTGGCCTCTTTTATTTCAGAAAAATGTCCTTTTTATAAATTTAACTTCATTTATGTTAAATGTCTTAAATCTCGGGAAAGCTTTTATTGCAATATGTCTGAAGAATCCATTAATTAGCTAGTGTCTGAAAAAGCCAGGTGAGCGATGACTCATACAGCTGAAATTTACAGCTTGAAAAGCTTCAAAGGATGCTGGGAATTTAATTTGATTTCGCCATTCATCGCCTTTGGTCAGAGGTGCGCGCGCAAGGGCGCGTCTGAAAGTGTTTTATTAATTGTAAGAGTTTTTGGTTTTATTTCCGTTTTTTTTAGTCTGATATATGTAGTTGTGAGTACAGATAAGAATCTTTCTTTATATCTTTGACCTATTCTACTTGGCCTAGGTAGGGGTCGGCAACTTACAGCGAGACTGAAATTAGATTATCTTGGTATAGAAAAATAATCGTATACTAGGCCAGAGATGTTTCCTTGAGTGGGAATTGGGGAGTTCGATTTTTATGGTACCTGAAGCCAAATAGTGTGACACACTGAAACCACAGGGAAAGTATACTTTCCAGAGGACCCTGACGGTTGTTTAAACCGCCAGAGACGGGAAAAGCAGAAATCCGTGGTGCGTAGAAGTTGCACTGGCTTTTGGGGTACCGCCAGATTAATCTGGTGGCATTAGAGGCTTTTCCCCCAATTTCAGTGCCGAAGACCGGTCATCGTCACCCTCCCCCAATAAATTCAATTTATCTTAAAAACATAAGCGTAAAACACTAAATATTTTTTAATAACCGCGAAGAAATTGAACAGCATACAGAAATATTGGATTGATTTATCAAGCAGCATTTTCCTCTCACCAGCTATAATACCAATAGTGGGTAATATACAGTCTTAAATTGTAAGAAATATGCTTTAGTATCACTTGAAAATGAAGATCAAATAAGGACATAATATGAAACTCTGGAAAAAATAAAGAAAATCCTAAAATGGATTGTTCCTTTATCTTAAAAAAAATTGATCCTAACAGGGATTGATAATAAATTTGCTCTATAAAAAGTGTCCTTAATTGGTTTGCTTTTACTGTGCCAAGAGTCCTATATTATTTTGTGTTTTCAGTAAAGCGCTAGTTTTGTATAATCCTAAAAAGCATAGGGAAACATAATTAGTTGGTTTATTTGTACTAGTTATATTAATATATATTAAATAGGCTGTGAAGTAATAATTTTTGTCCGTTTTAAGTTTCAACTGCTCTTGACTTCCCTCGGAAAAACTTTGTTTTTTAATTAATCTTTGTTCGTTCTTGATTAAAATTTAAGGCAGAAACAACGCTGCCATGATCTTTTTTAGTTCTTCGGAATAATGTACGCTCGTTTTAATTGTAATGTTACTTCTTAGTTTCAGCTGAAAATATTCACAAATGTGACCTATGATTCAAGTGAACATACCACTCGATGCCTATTTACTTAGGTTTCTTCCGAATATAATATTTTTTTTGGCGCGAATTCAATTTTAAACCCTTATGAAGAGATGCTGCAACCACTTTGCATCCTATGTACCTTCCTACCTTTTTTATTGTTTTTTTATATAAATAATTTTTCTATTTTTCTTTCCCCTGCTCAGCTTATCAAAAACTTGCATTTCCCCCTTAAATCAGAGAACAGTATATTTCTGCTACTCACTGAAACAGTTGATAAATAGCAGAAAATACTCCCTAGAGAATATGGAGAAAGTAGGTGACATTTAGACGTTTATTTAGCACTGAAAATACTTCCTAGGATACAATATTTCTTATGCCATATAAGATTATCGAATTTGCAACAATTCATCATTCATATTTTGAAAAAGAAAAACTTTTTATTTTGGCTCTCCAATCGCCTTCAAATGGCTCGAAGAACTGATATGCTGTTTGAATTACCCTTACTCCATGCCTATCAACTTTAGTTCTGCCCCAGGAATGTATGGATGATAGACTGTCTATCAATAAGCGTAGTGACATTATTTCTATACAATTCTGAAAAAAGACCTATGCCAGATTTCCCTTGGCTTTTTTTTATTAACTAAACCATGGCTCTCGACTTTTTCATCAAGTTTTTCATCAACTTTTTCATCAACTTTTTCTCAACTGTCCACCAAGTTGATTTTAATTCGCTAGACGTGTGAGCTAAGGAAATTGAAAAATAAAGTAAACATTTGTGACTATGAACTGTACAGAAGAAATCGTTTGTAATTTCAAAACCCATTCTCAGGTATGAGAACAGGGATAGGTATCTTTGAATCCAAGTCCCTTTCTCTGGTCCAATAGTATGAGGGCAATCAGAAAACTAACCTCCGATTGGTCACAGTGCGGTGTAGTGGGGGGGATAGTAGCGCGCCATCTGTGCATTCACGCGCTCAACAGGTCAGTCGGCATCAAGCCGTAGTCGAGGTGAACATCGTACCTTCGCTAGTTTAGTTATTGTGGTAGTTTGAAATGTGTGCTGCAATAGAAAATCCCGCCAAATGTGAAGTGCGTGCTGTTATAAGGTTTTTTACAGCCAAAGGATACTCTGCAGCAGCTATTCATCGTGAGCTTTGTGCCGTGTACGGACCAAAAGTTATGAGTGAAGGAGTTGTCCGTGAATGGGTACGTTTATTTAAAAGTGGACGAAGAAAACGTCATGATGAAGAGAGGAGTGGTAAGACCATCCTTGGTGACTGACGAACTCGTTCAGACAGTTGATGCAAAAGTTCGTGAAAATCGACGTTTCACAATGGCGGAGTTGTCTACTGATTTTCCACAGATTTCTAAGACTCTTTTGTACGAGATAGTGACAGCAAGATCGGGTTACCGTAAGTTCTGTGCACGATGGGTGCCGAAAATTCTTACCGACCACCACAAAACTCAAAGAATGGCCTCTGCATTAGACTTTCTGTCACGTTATTAGGACGAAGGAGAACCATTGTTAAACAGAATCGTAACCGGTGACGAAACCCTGGATTAAGTACGTGAAACCCTGAGACAAAAGAGCAGTCAAAGATGTGGGCACATTCAGATTCGCCTACCAAACCAAAAAAAGCCCGGCAAGATTTTTCTGCCAGAAAACTGATGGCAACGGTGTTTTGGGATGCCAAAGGGGTGTTGTTGGTTGAATTCATGGAACGTGGGACGACCATTAATCAAGACGTGTACTGTGAAACACTAAAAACATTACGACGGGCTATACAGAACAAACGCCGTGGTAATGCTGACTTCTGGTATCGTTTTTTTCCACGATAACGCCCGTCCTCACTCTGCTCGCAGAACAACAGCCCTTCTTGAGTCCTTCAAGTGGGACGTTTTCAACCATCCACCTTACAGCCCAGATCTGGCGCCAAGCGATTATCACCTCTTCATGCATATGAAGAAATGGCTCGGGTCCCAGCGGTTTGATGACGACGACGAAGAGCTCAAAGATGCGGTCACAGGCTGGCTCAAGGCACAAGTGGGTGATTTTTATGCAGAAGCAATTTCAAAGCTTGTGAAGAGATACGATAAGTGCCTCAATCGTTGACTATGTCGAAAAAATAGTGCAAAAGATGTAGTTGTAAGATGTATATATTAAAATATTTTTACTTAACTTGGTGTATTTTTTTCAATCAACCGGAGGTTAGTTTCTGAATTGCCCTCGTAAAATTTTAAATAATATTCAAGAAACTTCAAGCTACTCTTGAAGTTCAAACCGTGTTGATGAATATAGGCCTATTTATGGTGAAAACCTTTGAGAAATAGCACAAAAAGTGCCATTTCACTGCCATATAGCACTTGCAGATGGCAGAATTTATAAAAAAAAAATTACGTAGATATGAGAAACAGCTTTCTAATGAGCCATTAAGAATCTCTCTATGATGTTGTTGTAGCCGGCTAGACCAGCTGAAAAAAAAAATAAAACGGGAGACAGATCAGTGCCACCGATGCAAAAAAGTGATTTTCCTTGTTTTTCAGGGAGGGGGGCTGTAACTTCCCTGTACAAAGTTTTGAAAATTTTGATTCCAATGGTACACTTTCCATGTTGATCGGACGCCCTTTTCGAGGGGTTTGTGGCTTTTTTGGAAATCACCATAAATTTCTTTTCGCAATAAACTTTTACTTTTAAGACAAACCAAAATAATAGTTAACATTCCTGAGTCAGTGTCAGATGGGAGTTTTTTTCGCGATGCAGTTTTTTTCAAAACGCGTTTTTTAACTTTTGGTTACGATCTTTACTAGGTTGCAGCTGCCGCTGCAACCATGATACCTTGCCGGGACATGCTTTACAAAAATGAGCCTAGAAATTACTGAAAAAAAACAACAGCGGATACCGATATTCCTGATACGACACATGCGATACCAATCCACACGATTCCGATACGCGCGATATCGATACGCCCGATACCACATACAGCCCTCCCCCAGGAACTACGGAGGGCCATATCATCATCAGAACCATATATATTTGATCTTTGAACTATGTTAAACAAATGGCTATCTCAAAATTTTCATAGGACTTGTGGAGGGGGGTCTGTAGGGAGAGGGGGAGGCTATTTTCCCTCCAATCTTTTGGTCACTTAAAAAGACACTTACAAATTTAATTCACTTTTGAATGAGCTATTACAACACCTCTCTATGATGCTCTGGCCACCCCCTAGCCCTTCTAGAAAAGAAAAAAGACAAAAAAGGGAGAGAGATCGTGCTACCCATGCAAAAAAGTCATTTTACTTGGTTTTCAAGGTGGGGGACTGTAATTCCAATGGTGCGCTTTTTATTTCAATTTGACGCCATTTTTAAGGGGTTTCCGGCTCTTTTTCTAAATCACCATAAATTTCTTTTCGTAATAAACTTTTTTTTCTAAAATTAACCGAAACAATAGTTACAATTCCTGATTTAGTGTCAAATGGCAATTTTTTCTCACTAGACAGTTTTTTTGAAAACATATTTTCAACTTTTGATTACTATGGGCTGTGGTTTGCTCTTTACTAGGTTGCAGCTGCCGCTGCAACCATGACACTTCGAATGAAAATGAATCCTGGCACAGGCTTTTCAAACATTCATCTTTCCAATTTCCCACTTTTTAACAAATAACTCTGATTAGACATACTCTCAGTATTTTTATCTTCTTTTTTTAATACACAGTCTGGCGGTGGACACAGTGTGGCTTGGGCGTATTTCCTACAGTTCTCTAATATTGGTCTGGCAGCTTTCCACTGGACTCAAACATCAACAGAGAACGAAGCCACCAGCTTACCCAGCGCTCGAATAGTCCGGTATCATCAGCCCTTACCCCCAGGGGCGGATACAGGATTTTTTAGGGGGAGGGGGGGCAAAATTGGCTGATCCGATAAACTTGCGTTAGGAGCAAGTTTAACTAACGCATTCTTGCGTTAATTAAGTAAATTATACTACTTTAGACTACGTTACGGGGGTGGTCTCGTCCCCCTCGCCACTCCCCTGGATCCGTCACTGCTTCCCCCACCCCTTGTGGGGTATTTAGTGCCATTATTATGATAATATCTTCTTTAGTCGTTCATCCGTAAGGTCAGATGACCCAAGCCACCTAAATTTCTCTTTCGCGATGCATATACTGAGTGAGATGGAACCCCGTCGGTTATTACGAAAGAATATAATATTTCGAAAAAAAAACATTGCAAGTGACTAATTGCAAGTCATAGATTATACACTTTCCAAATCTAAATGTAAATTTATTCATAACAAATTAAGCCTCGAGACAAAGCACAGGGCATTGGACATTGTGACTAAGATTTTGACATTATGAAATTTCGACAGCTATTGAATGAATTAAAACACTCTTGAAATGAAAATTATTAAACTGTTTTTTATAAGGTTATAAGGATATGCAAACACATTTCCTAAATTTGAAGAAAAAAAACATTCATATGGCTTAAAATTCAACTCAAATTACAGGAATTGCATTTTCAGAAACTAAAGCCAGAGAAAAGGAAACTGATAAGTGAAAATTAAGGTAAAATGTGTTTTGTCAAAATTTCAATAGGTATAGGACCTGTTATATAGGCAAATGGTACCTATGCAATATAAATAACACAACGCTATACACGACAGAAGTCAAGTTTGGTTAATGCTAATGAAATAAATAGCGACGAAGACCACACTGCATTTCAATCATAAACAAATAAGTAGAACAACAGGGAAATTTTTATACAAGACAGTGGAACTTTTTTGCTATTGAAATAAAATAAAGTAGAATGAAAATATAATAGTTTAGAAACAAATTTGGGCTATATATTTGCACATTAGGGGGGGGGGGTAAAGCATAGCATATATTAAGTAAGTAATCTATCCTAACCTAGGTACCCCCCCCTGAACCTCAAAAAACAACAGTTTAGATATTGTAAACACGATAAGAAATCTCGCTTTGCAATCCATTATCTCTTACAAATAAATCGAAACCCGGAAATCACTTTAACTTTCACCCGGATATCAGATTTTCAATGAGCAACTGCTCATTGGCCGCAATGTTGCAGTAGCTTCGTGGTGAGCAGACGATCTATGAAGCTTATTAATGAAGATGGGAGAGGGGAGGGGGGTAAACGGGAGGGCTTTTTGTAAACCTCCAGTGAAGACTTTTGGAACATAATTATTACAATATTGCCGTTTTATGCTTTTCCACTTAAGAAGTGGCACCAAAAGTACTATTTTTTAGCGCTATATAGCACTTACCGATGGTAGAACTGATGAAAGCTCGTAGATATGAGAAATAAATTTAAAATGAGCCATTAAACCCCTCTATAAAAAGTTCTCATAGCCCACGGGCTCCAGCTTTTACGCTTTAGACACGCCACCAAAACTGCCATTTCACACTTGCAGAGGGCGGAATTTATAGGAAGGACGTAGACGTAAGCAATATTAGCTATTAAATATCAGTCTACGATGTTCTTGTAGTCCGACAGCCCCAATTCTTGAGAAATGGCACAAATAGTGTGCCATGTGGCACTTGCAGATAGCGGAACTTATAAATAGCACGTAGATATGAAGAATAGATTTTAAAGAAGCCATTAAGTATCTCTCTATGATGTTCTGGTAAACCACTAGGCCTGGAAAAAAATAAGGAAAAAAAGGGAGACAGAAAGGCTACCAATGCAAAAAAGTGATTTTCCTTTTTGTTCAAGGAGGGGGACTTTAATTTCACTTTTCAAGGTTTTCGACCATGTTGATTCCAGTGGTACACTTTTAATTTTGACCTGACGCCAATTTCGAGGGGTTTCACCCTTTTTTCGAAATCACCATAAATTTCTTTTCGCAATAAACTTTTACTTTTAAGACGAACCAAAATAATAGTTACCATTCCTAAATTTTAAAGAGTTCATAGTGAATTCTTCCAACGGAGTAATGAGACATACTAAGGGGGCTGGGAGGGGGAGTATACGGTAAGGGTCCCTTGTAAATCTCCAATTAAGGGTTTTGGACCATAATTAATACAATGGTACCGTTTTATACTCCGAAGCTTTTCAACTTAAGAAGTGGCACAAAAGGTGCCATTTTTTGTGCTATTTGGCATTTACGGATGGCAAAACTGATTAAGATCACGTAGATATCAGTAATAGCTTTCAAATCAACCATTAAACATCTCTCTAAGAAGCTCTGGCAGCCCACTAACTCCTAGCTTTTCCACTTAAGACTTTGGCATCATTAGTGCCATTTATAGTGCCATTTGGCAGTTGCAGGTGGTGAAATTCATAATTAAACGAAGATATGAGAAATAGCTTTAATATGAGCTATTAAACATCAGTTTAAGATGTTTTTGTAGCCTGCTAGCCTCACCCCTCGAGAAATGGCACATAATGTGCCATTTTGTGCCATATGGCACTTGAAGATAGTGGAATTTGTAAAAAGCACGTATTTTTGAGAAACAGCTTTCTAATGAGCCATTAAGCATCTCTCTGTGATGTTCTGGTAAACCGCTAGCCCTGGAAAAAAAAGAGAAAAAAACAGGGGGACAAATCAGTGCTACCCATGCAAAAAAGTCATTTTCCTTGGTGTTCAAGGTGGGGGACTTTAATTATCCTAAAAAACGTTTTCGACCATGCTGATTCCAATGGTGCACTTTTTATTTCGGTTTGACGCCATTTCAAAGGGTTTTAGGCTCTTTTTCGAGATCATCATAAATTTCTTTTCGCAATAAACTTTTACTTCTAAGATTAATCGAAACAATAGTTACTGTTCCTGGTTTAATGTAAAATGGCAATTTTTTCTCACTATACAGTTTTTTTGAAAACACGTCTTTCATTTATTTGATTACTACGGGCTTTGGTTCGCTCTTTACCAGGTTGCAGCTGCCGCTGCAACCATGATAATGGAATAGCTCCACTTGATCGTATTGTGGGTAAAAGTTACCTTTATTTAGCGTATTCTGCTTTTCTAGGTACAGTTCCACCGTCTCTGCAGCAGTTTTTCTTTCTGTCAGGCTCAGGTAGATACTCTTCTTTTTTAGATAGCTCTTATCGCAGATTTATTTTACTTAAACGATCATCAACCGCAGGTCAGAGGTCTCCTGTTTATCAATCAGCTCTACTATGGAACTCCATCCCTCCTGATGTCCCTCTATCTCTTTCTGCAAAGGCAGTTTATCCCTCTATCTCTTTCTGCAAAGGCAGTTTATCACCGGGTCTTTCCAGTTTAGTAATTTTTCCCCCTTTTTTCGTTTTTTTTTTAATTCTATCCTAATCTATATGTCTCTCTTCTCTTCATTTAATATATTTTTCAGATTATAAAATATTTTTAGATTCTATCCTAATTTTTAATCTTTTCTTCGTTTAATTTTTTTTCAGTTATATTTCAAGTTTCCTTCTAAATCCCCTATTTTATAATTGTCCTTGTCTTGTTCGAGTGTTTTTTTTTTTTTTTTTTTTTGTATGTGCTTGTATATGTATGTGCTTTTTTTTATATACTTTATAATAGTGTTTTGTTTTCTTTTGTTGGCCCTTTAAAAGCTTAGCTTCTTGGGCGTTTAAAAAACCTTACGTTTTGTAACTGTTTTTTTTTAGTATTAATAAATTGATTGATTGATTTGATTTAAACTATTCTCCTTATACAGCGGACCGGTAGAGCTAGCATCTACTTAATTCATCTAAGGGCATCTTCTTTTCATTCATAAAGTACTCCAAGGATAAGAACAAAAGTAAAAAAAATAACTAGATAGGCTCTTACGGGTGAAACATTCAGAAACACTACGGGTAGGAGAAGGGTAATTTCTGCATCAAAGATAAGAAAAACTAGGGTAAAAACGAAGAATCGAATGGAAAAGGGAGTGCGAGAAGAATTTAAGGGGTCAAAGCCGCATTCAAAAGGAGAACTTTTTTCACGATCAAAAGAGGTTTTTTTTTATTTACCAGTACCCCTAGGGCTAATATAGCAAAGACAAGGATTAAAATTCTTAATCAAACTAAAAGAATTATCTTTCCCTATCAGGTTCTCTTGATTGGAATAATATCTATACCAGAAAGACTTTATTCCCCTCATCAGTAAATAGAGAGATAAAGAAATAATCAGACAACGTCCACAAAATGTCAGTATCAAGCCACAGCTTCAAACCCGAAGTGATGCTGAGGGGAAAAGTAGTGCTTAGCGTGACGCATTGCACAAATATTAAGAAAGATAGTACCAATAAGTACATGAAGGCCATGAAAGCCTGTCGCTAGAAAAAACGTAGATCCATAAATTCTATCTGCAATATGGAAAGAGGCTTCTATATATTCTAACCCTTGTAGGAACGAAAAGTACACCCCTAGAAGAACAGTGAGTAAAAGATCTTGGAGACATGGTCAAAATTATTGCCCATGAGTGCATGGTGGGCCCAAGTTGCTGTTACCCCTGAAGCCAGAAGAATTCTTGTATTAAGCAAAGGTACTTGGAACGGGTTAAATCTTTTTACCCCGACTGGTGGTCATAAAGCTCCCACTTCAATATTTGGTGACAAACTTCTATGAAAAAATGCTCAAAAAAAGATACAAAAAAGAAAACTTCGGAAATGATAAAGAGGATCATTCTTTATCGTAAGCCGAGGCCATCTTTACTTGAATGTATTCCTTAAAAAGTAGCTTCTCGTGAAACATCACGTCATCACTGGTAGGAAACGAATATTACTGTAATTAGCCCTATGAGGAACACCATTCTGTCAAAAGAGTGAAATCATCTGACAAGTCCTGAAGTCATCACAAAGGCTTCCATACCTATGGTGAAGGGCCAGGGTCTAACGTTAACTAAATGATAGGGGTGGTTTAATTGATTCATTATTCTCTTGCATAGAGATTCATTGAAGTCATAAAGACATAGAACTGGATAGTAGCTACAGAGAATTCTAGCTCTAAGATAATAATTTACGAAAGACTACAGCTGTGGTGATATAGATATTTTCTATTGTGCCTTGGCTGCCTAAAAGAGTCAGAAGAAGGTGACCTGCAATCATGTTGGCTGCAAGTCGTACAGGAAGAGTGAAAGGCTGGATGAGGTTTCTAATAATTTCAATTAGTACTATAAAGCGTATAAGGAGCGCTGGTGTCCCTAATGGGACGAGATGGGCCAAGGCATTTGGAGTTTCCCTAATCCAAGCGTAAATGATAAAAAATTCATAGGAGTACTGCTAATCTCATGGTGACCGTTAAATGTCTAGTGGAAGTAAAAATATAGGTAAATAAGCCAGCTAATAATTATTTAGAATAAACAAAAAAAGGGCAATTACTATAATGTTGGCTCCAAGTCTAGTCGGTCCCATAAGTAGGGACATTTCTCGGTTTAGTCTATTAAGACCCCCTAGTTGAAAATTGAGGTCGTGAGGGGATTAGTCAAAAAGACATTGCTATAACTAAGAGCGGACTCAGCATTCTCTACCAATTAGATAAGAAAGAGGAAGTCGGATCAAATACTGAAAAGAGATTCGTTATCATTTTCAACTTGGGTAAACAGTTCGGTCAAATAACCCCCTAGTAGGGGAGATTGGGTGCGGCTGATAGAGGAAAAATACTACAGCCATAAGAGTTCATCAGAGGAGTATGGAGGCAAAAAAGATCATAATTCAAGGAAGCGGTATTATTTGGGGATAAGAGACTGCCACTGGCTTCTTAAATTTGACAACCTTATGTTTATTGCTAAACTAAGTCTCAACCTCCACAGGGGGTAATCACAATAAGAAAGCTTAAGAGGTTTTCACTTAAACTTCAGCCACCGTATGAAATCTGTAACCCAAGTCACTTCAGGAAATCCCCCTCTCTAATAGCCTCAATTACGATAGGTATAAAACTATGTCCAGAGCCACAAATTTCAGAGCATTGGCCGTAAAATACCCCGGGTGTATTTAATAAGAGCCTGGATTGATTAAGCCGGCCCGGGACTGCGTCCATTTCAATACCTAAAGTTGGTACGGCCCACGAGTGAAGAACGTCATCTGGGGTAATCATCAGACGGATAGCTTGATTATAGGGGACTGGTATACGATTATCCACGTCAAGTGAACGATATATACCAGCAGAAAGTTCATTTGAAGGAATCATGTAAGAGTCATATTGAATATCATCAAAATCAGAGTACTCATAAGATCAATATCATTGGTGCCCCGGAACTTTAATTGTTAGGGTGGGATTATGAATTTCATCGATTAAGTAAAGAAGGTGAATAGAGGAGAGGGCGATGGCCATTAGAATAACAGCAGGGATAACAGTTCATACTGTCTCGATTGCCTGCCCATCAAGAAGATAACGATGGAGAAACTTATTGGAAAACAGTGCGGCTAGGAAAAATCTAACAAGTGAAGTAATAAGAATTACTACTAATAGAGCATGATCGTGGAAAAAAATGAGTTGTTCTGTGAGAGGTGAATTCTCATTTTGTAGGCCCAGTTGAAACTAATGAGACATTTTTAAAGGAGTTATCCATCTTTGGAACTTAAATCCGACGCGTACATGTTTCTGCCACTTTAAAATGTAGTAACCTCTTCGTAAGAGTGGTCAGCGGGTGGATGGGAGTGATTCCACTCTACACTTGATCTTAAGTTTAGTGAGAAGACATTAACTCGCTTGGTAATTATAACTTCCTAGATGCAAAAAATAAACATAAGTGTGGCGACTATAGATATAAATCTTCCTAATGAAGAAATTACATTCCATGTGGCATACGTGTCAGGGTAATCTGCATAGCGGCACGGTATCCCGGCAAGACCTAAAAAATGTTGCGGTAAAAAGGCTAAGTTTACCCCTTAAAAAATAATAAAAAAAATGAACCTTAAGAAGAAATTGATTCATTCTTAGCCCAGTCATAAGGGGGAATCAGTGCAAGAATCCTCCTATAATAAAAAACCAGCAAAGAGAAAAATCTCAATGAAAAAAAAACAACAAACGAGACTGCGGCCAGTGGAGAGAAAAGAAAAGACAAATGCAAAAAAACGCGGATATTTCGCCTGTATCACAAACAAGGCGTCTTCAGCACGAAAGACAAAAGAAGAACAAGATAAAAAAAAAACAAAAAAACAAGTTAAAACTAAAAAACCAATAAAACCACCACCAAAACAAAAAATATACAATTGGCACAAACTGATCCACGTAGGTAAAAGATGCTAATATGAAGTTACTTCAGTGAGAACACCAGAGTAACTGCGGAAAAAAAAAATGGAAATTACTTTAACTATTCTGTTGCGAAATAATCCTTTTATTGGCTATTATTGAAGCAATTCGTTTTGGTCTAGCAGGTAAAACAGTCCCCTGGTGATTATTTATAATCTTAATTCTCTTATTGACTGTTGATTCACTCGTTAGAAGATTATCATAAATTGGGTCAATATTTAAAGTACCTGTGTCCCTATTTATTGAAAGGTTAGCAAACATTTGTTTTTTAATTTCAATGGCTTCCCTCGCCCATTGTTTATACCCCTTATCATTTGAAATAGCTAAGGCCTCATCAAATTTTACAAAGTGATCTGGTTGAAACCAAATATGTTCTGCTAAAGCTGAAACAAAAGTTTCTGGAGGCTTGCTTAATTGTAGGGTTTTTTCTATTGAATTTCGGTGTTCAATAAACCTTTCAACAAATTGTTGGTGAGTCTTACCAATATAGAACTGCCCACAAGAACACGCAATTTTATGCATCCCACTTATTAAATTTCCCCGGGTTAAATCCTTACCAGGACTAAAAAAACTACCCATTGGCCTCAACGATTGGAAACATGTATCAATACCAAATTTACGCAAAAGCCGTGAAAGTTTCTCACCCAAACCAGGTACATATGGCAATGAAATGAAAATTTTTGATACATCTAAATCTAAAGACTGAGAAACCCCAATAACCCTACTATCATGTTTAACACGTCTATTTTCAATTATTTTGTCAATGAACTTAATTGGGTAACTATTACAAAACAAAATATCCCTCAAGTATAACAATCCTGAATCCAGAAATTCCTGGGAACAAATTCTAAAGGCTCTATCCACTAGTGAAATTACAACCCCCCGTTTCACCGACATAGGGTGGCAAGAATGAAAATTCAAATACCTATCATTGTGCGTAGGTTTTCTGTAAATCGAGAAAAGTAAATGGAGATCCCTTTTAATTAATAAAATATCCAGAAAAGGTAATTTATTATTTTCCTCAAACTCAACTGTAAATTTAATATTATTATCAAAACTATTTAAATGCTTACAAAATAGGTCTAAGGAGTCCAATCCATGTTTCCAAACACACACCGCATCATCCATGAACCTACCCCAGAAACAAGGGGGGTTCTAAAACTGTGTATAGCGGAGGTCTCAATAGCATCTATGAAAAGATTTGTCAATAAAGGAGAGAAAGAAGCCCCCAGGCTAAAGTCACATCTTGTATTAAATCAAAGTGCTTTTCTAATTTACTTTTTAAAATGTCCTCGCACCTTTTTAAATCACAATTTGAATGCATGGAAACAACATCGAAACTACAAAGAATTGAACTATCCTCCAACGTGAAATTTCTCAATTTATTAGTAAGATCAGTCGAATTTTTTAAATATGATCTTTGTGTTCCCAAAAGTGGACGCAATGCTACCGTAAACCATTTTCCTAATTTTGAAACAGGTTACGGAAAAGTTTACACAATGGGGCGGAGGGGGGCTCCAGTCTTATGAATCTTAGGTATACTACAGATCTGGGTACCGAACAACCTCTAGGATAATATTTGTTATAAGACTGTGGGGTATTGTGAAAATTATTTTTCAATTACTCCAATTTCTTTCTTGTTGATTTTACATATTTATCTGTAGGATCAAAATCAAGTTTTTGTATGTAATAGTGTCAAAAATAATGGATTTCATTTGATTATTATAGTCTTCAGTGTTAATAATTACAATCGTGTTTCCCTTATTGGCTCTGGTGATAGTAAGGAATTTATCCTTTTTCAAATCGGAAAGTATTTTAATGTCATTATTTTGTGAGATGTCTTTACCAATTAAGCTCATATTAAAGGTGTTTAGTTTTCTTACAATCTCGGCTCTAAGTTCTTGAGGAGTATCAACTTTATCTATAGAAGCCATAATTCCTGACTCATCCTTTGAAATTATTTTTGAATAGGAGATTGGTGTTGGAAAACAGAACTTAGAAGCCTTCGACAAAACTGCCTCCTGTTGAATATTAAGAGGTTTAGAAGACAAATTCTTAATTACTGGACTCAGACAAAAACGAGGATAAAAAACATCTGAATCTTGGAACTTCTCAAACAAAAGTTTATTAAACTTGTCAATCAGACTTAGACAAATGAAAATCATGGCGAAAAGATCTAATGGCCATTTCCTTAATTCGCATAAAAATGTCAGATGGAAGGTTATTCCTTAAAAGGGTTTCAACAGAATTTAAGTCCTTAGACAGTTGAAAACGTCTCTGTTTTTGTTCAGAAATTACGTAATTTAAAGCCATTAGGCTTAATTGGTTTTTTAACTTTGTGTCATTTTCAATTCCAAATTGGGTACATATTTTAAAAGATTTCGCAATCACCGATTCCTCTTGCAATTTTTTAAGAAAATTTGTTGATTTAACAAATTTGCATGTTTTTTAACCAAAGACAAATAATAATTGACGGAAGCGGCTAATTGTTGCCCGTACAATTGACGAATGAAAGATCTTAAGCCGAACTGGCCAGCCATGACAAAAACCAACAAAGAGAAAAATCTCAATGAAAAAAAAACAACAAATGAGACTGCAACCAGTGGAGAGAAAAGAAAAGACAAATGCAAAACAACGCAGATGTATCGCCTGTATCACAAACAAGGCGTCTTAAGCACGAAACACAGAAGAAGAATAAGATAAAAAAAAAATTTAAAGCCTAATGGCTTTAAATCACATAATTTCTGAACAAAAACAGAGATGTTTTCAACTGTCTAAGGACTTGAATTCTGTTGAAACCCTTTTAAGGAATAATCTTCCATCTGACATTTTTATGCGAATTAAGGAAATGGCCATTAGATCTTATCGCCATGATTTTCATTTGTCTAAGGTTCGTCTGGTTGACAAGTTTAATGAACTATTGTTTGAGAAGTTCCAAGATTCAGATGTTATTTATCCTTGTTTTTGTCTGGGTCCAGCAATAAAGAATTTGTCTTCTAAACATCTTAATATTCAACAGGAGGCAGTTTTGTCGAAGGGTTCTAAGTTCTGTTTTCCAACACCAATCTCCTTTTCAAAAATAATTTCAAAGGTGGAGTCAGGAATAGTGGCTTCTATAGATAAAGTTGATACTCCTCAAGAACTTAGAGCCGAGATCGTAAGAAAACTAAACACCTTTAATATGAGCTTAATTGGTAAAGACATCTTACAAAAAAATGACATTAAACTACTTTCAGATTTGAAAAAGGATGAATTCCTTACTATCACCAGAGCCTATAAGGGAAACACGATTGTAATTATGAACACTGAAGACTATAACAATCAATTGAAATCCATTATTTCTGACACTATTACATACAAAAACTTGATTTTGATCCTACAGATAAATATGTAAAATCAACAAAAAAGGAATTGGAGTCGTTGAAAAATAATGTTCACATTACCCAACAGTTTTATAACAAATATTATCCTAGGGGTTTTTCGGCACCCAAGATCAATGGTCTACCTACGATTCATAAGACTGGAGCCCCCCTCCGCCCCATTGTGTCAACTTTTCCGTCACCTGTTTCGACATTAGGAAAATGGTTGTCGGTAGCATTGCGTCCACTTTTGGGAACACAAAGATCATATTTAAAAATTTCGACTGATCTTACTAATAAATTGAGAAATTTCACATTGGAGGATAGTTCAATTCTTTGTAGTTTCGATGTTGTTTCCATGTATTCAAATTGTGATTTAAAAAGGTGCGAGGACATTTTAAAAAGTAAATTAGAAAAACACTTTGATTTAATACAAGATGTGACTTTAGCCAGTTCGGATATTGAAGTCATTATGAAACTATAAATAGTTTTATAGACAAATTTTCGGGTTACCTATGGAGGCTTCTCTCTCTCTCGTTTATTGGCAAATCTTTTCATAGATGCTATTGAGACCTCCGCTATACACAGTCTTAGAATCTTCCCTTGTTGGTTCATAGGTTCATAGGTTCAGAAATGATGGAGTAGGCTCATAGATGATGTGGTGCGCGTTTGGAAACACGGGTTGGACTCCTTAGACCTATTTTGTAAGCATCTAAATAGTTTTGATAATAATATTAAATTTACTGTTGAGTTTGAGGAAAATAATAAATTACCTTTTCTGGGTATTTTTTTAATTTAAAGGGATCTCCATTTACTCTTCTTGATTTAAAGAAAACCTACGCACAATGATAGGTATTTGAATTTTCAATCTTGCCACTCTTTGTCGGTGAAACGGGGGGTTGTAGTTTTTCACTAGTGGATAGAGCCTTTAGTATTTTTCCCAGGAATTTATGGATTCGGAATTGTTATACTTCCGGAATATTTTGTTTTGTAATAGTTACCCAATTAAGTTCATTGACAAAATAATTGAAAATAGATGTGTTAAACATGATAGTAGGGTTATTGGGGTTTCTCAGTCTTTAGATTTAGATGTATCAAAAAGTTTCATTTCATTGCCATATGTACCTGGTTTGGGTGAGAAACTTTCGCGGCTTTTGCGTAAAATTGGTATTGATACATGTTTCCAATCGTTGAGGACAATGGGTAGTTTCTTTAGTCCTGGTAAGGATTTAACCTGGGGAAATTTAGTAAGTGGGGTTTATAAAATTCCGTGTTCTTGTGGGAAGTTCTATATTGGTAGGACTCACCAACAATTTGATGAAAGGTTTATTGAACACCGAAATTCAAAAAAAAACCCTACAATTAAGCAAGCCTCCAGAAACTTTTGTTTCAGCTTTAGCAGAACATATTTGGTTTCAACCAGATCAATTTGTAAAATTTGGTGAGGCCTTAGCTATTTCAAATGATAAGGGGTATACACAATGGGCGAAAGAAGCCATTGAAATTAAAAAGCATATGCTTGCTAACCTTTGAATAAATAGGGACACAGGTAGTTTAAATATTGACCCAATTTATGATAATCTTCTAAAGAGTGAATCAAGAGTCAATAAGGGAATTAAGATTATAAATAATCACCAGGGGACTGTTTTACCTGCTAGACCAAAACGAATTGCTTCAATAATTAGCCAATAAAAGGATTATTTCGCAACAGAATAGTTAAAGTAATTTCCATTTTTTTTTCCGCAGTTGCTCTGGTGTTCTCACTGAAGTACCTCCATATAAGCATCTTTTTCCTACGTGGATCAGCTTGCACCAATTGTATAGTTTTTGTTTTGGTGGTGGTTTTATTGGTTTTTTAGTTTTAACTTGTTTTTTTGTTGTTTTTTTTATCTTGTTCTTCTTCTGTCTTTTCTTGCTGAAGGCGCCTTGTTTGTGACATAGGCGAAATATCCGCATTGTTTTGCATTTGTCTTTTCTTTTCTCTCCACTGGCCGCAGTTTCGTTTGTTGTTTTTTTTTTTTTCATTGATATTTTTCTCTTTGTTGGTTTTTGTCATGGCTGGCCAGTTCGGCTTAAGATCTTTCCTTTTGTAATAGCAAAAACAACCCCTATTGAAAATAAGTAGTGGAAATGCGCAACAACGTAGTAAGTGTCATGGAGGACAATGCCAATTCTAGATTTAAAAAGGACAGCTCCAGTAAGACCCCCTACAGTGAACAAGAAGACAAACCCAAGGGCTCATAGTATAGAGGAGACTATAGCAAGTTGTGTACCGTGGAGAGTCCCGATCCATCTAAAAATCTTCATTCCAGTAGGGATCGCAATGATTATAGTCGCAGCAGTGAAGTACGCTTGAGTGTCCACGACTCTACCTACGGTAAATATATGGTGGGCACCAACAACAAAGCCAAGAATTGCAATAGCAAGTATAGCATAAATTATACCTAATTTACCAAATGCCTCCTTTTTCCCTCTTTCTTGACAAGTAATATGGGAGACTATACCAAATCCGAGTAAAGTTAGAATATACACTTCAGGGTGACCAAAGTATCATAATAGATGTTGCTCAAGAATGGGATCCCCATCACCTGCGGGATCAAAGAAATAAGTGTTTAAATTACGGTCAGTTAACAGTATGGTAATAGCCCCCGCTAGGACTGGGAGGGATAAAAGTAAGAGGACGGCTGTAATTCCTACCGCCCACACTAAGAGTTGTATACAGTCAATAGATATGGACTCAGTTCGTATACTAATAATACCATTAATAAAGTTTACAGCTCCTAGAATTGAGGAGACCCCGGCTAAGTGAAGAGAGAAGATAGCTAAATCTACTGTAGGTCCAGCATGGGCAATGGCGGAGGAGAGAGGGGGTAGACTTTTCACCCGGTCCCCGCTCCTCTTTCAACTATAGATCATAGGCAGCGTGATAGCGCTGCCTAAGTAAAGAACGATTCAGGTACAATGTATTATTTATTTTTCTTTTTTCTTCTTCTTATTCTTCTCCATACCTGGACACTTCATATCGAAGGAGTTGTCGTAGAAACTTCAAAAGAGGCTTATTCGATTGAAAGTTGGAGTGGCTAGTGCCCTTTTTAATAGTCGGAAGTGATTGGAGGGCAACTAGCTCCCACCCCACCCATCATTCCCCAAAACACATCCAATGAAATTTTGAGATAGCCATTTTGTTCAGCGTAGTTGATTTCCAGATATAAAATATGTTTTTGAGGAGGACACTCCCCCACAACCCTCGGGACAAGGGTTTTAAGCTATGCCCTGAGGGCATATAAGCACTCATGGCAAGGGTTTTAAGTTATGCCCTGGGGGGCATATATGATTTTTATTGAAAGATGTGTCGTAGAAACTTCAAAAGGGCTCATTTGATTGGAGGGCCATTTTTAATAGTTGAAAGTGATTGGAGAGTGACTACCGCCCCTCTCACGCCAACCATTTTCCAAAATAGATCCAATCAAAATTTTGAGATAGCCATTTTGTTTAACGCAGCTGAAAGTTCTGGAAATTTGGTCTTAGAGGATGAAAACCAAACTAACATACCTAAGGGTAAGGGTTGTAATTTATGACCAGGGGGCATATAAGGTGTTTATAGAAAGCGTTGTCGTTTCAAAAAGGGTTCATTCTAAAGGAAATCAAAAGGTCTAGTGCCCTTTTTAATAGTCGAAAGTGATTGGAAGGCTTGACATTTTTATAGTAAAGATTGATGTGGGTATAATGTATTATTTTTTGTTGTTGTTGTTGTTTAGACCAGGGAACTTCGTATCAAAGGAGTTGTCTTAGGAACTTCGAAAAGGGCTCATTCGATTGAAAATAGAAAGGGCTGATGCCCTTTTTAACAGTTGCAAGTGATTGGAGGGCAACTAATCCCCCTTCCACTCCCACCCTCCCATGCCCACCCTCCAATTTGCCCATCATGTTTAAAAACTAAATGTTGCCTTAAGGTTAAATCAAAATACACTCTGATAATGCTAATTCCCAATAAGGCATCTCAGCAGTAACCCTATAACGACTGAGGGTATTATGTTCAAATAATCGGGGCTACTTCTGCTCTTAAAATTTAAAGAAATCAGAATAGCGTAAGTGTATCCAAGCTATCAAAGAAAGTAAACAGATTTTTTTGCGAATGGTATCAAGTTTTCCATTTCAGGTTAACTAGAGGAGGTATGAAACTAAATTAAACAGTACTATTTGTGTCCAAATTTTTAAAAAGGTGTATGTTGTTAAAAATTGCTGAAAATTTTTCTCTGAATAGAAATAGCAGGCCAAACTATAAAGTCTAAAAAAACAAAAAGATTTAAAGTTTTATCTTCTTTTTCGCTGAAAAGACTATGTCAATATAAAACGAACAGAAATTAATTAAAAAAACTTTTTCCACAAAAAAAATTTTCAAAGAAAAGTAAAGAACTCCATTAAGCAAAAAGGAGCAAAAATAAAATCAAATAATCTACCAAGCGTCAAACTACCACAAATCAGCATCGATAAATAGATGAAAGCCAGAACGAACAGAAATTACAATAAATAACCAAGTCAAACTCAAAACAAGCAGAAATTAACATAAGTTGGGTGCAAAACCCCTATGCCTTCCAAAGGTCAGAACAAAATTTGCACTTTACTGAAAAAATACAAATGAATGTGCATTGTCAGTTTAATATACATATACTGATATTTAGTAATCAAGATGTTAATATTATTTGATTTATTAAAGTTATAAAAGTAAAAACATTGTATTTCCGGCATTGAAGGCTGGTACTTTAGTTAACTTAAAGCTTTACAAAAAGAACAAGAGAAGTAAGATATTAAATCCTATCGAGAAAATCGCCAGAACTTCTATGTTTTTAGACTTTATTTTTGAGGGAAATGGAAGAGAGCTCATAGCAATCTTGAAATAGAAATAGACTGAGATACATTAAGATATAACAAGAGCCAAAACAATAAGAGGGGGTAGGATGTTTATTTCTAGAGATATCGAATTAATAAAAAAAAAACCTAGAAAAGGGGGAGTCCGGCCAAAGAGAGGAGACCAAATGAAATCGAAGCCTTGTAAGTTAGTCTGGTGTTGTCGTTCATCTGAATCAGAGAAAATAATTCTCCTTGCTGTAATAGGGGTACTACAAAATAAAGAATAATTAAGTAAGTGACATAATAAATTGACACCAAAAAAACATAGTTATATTATTTATAAGCCAGGATAAATGTCCAATAGAAGTAAAAGCTATGATTAGGCGAAGATTGGATTGGCTAAGACCCCCTAATCCTCCGATAATTGCTCTGACAAGGACAAAAAAGGATTTTGTAAACTGGATTATAGTTAGTCCGAGAAGGGGTTCAATTTTTTGAAACGTTACGAAGAGGGCTAAGATATTCCATGAGATAGACTTAGAAATATTCACTAGCCACATGTGAAAAGGTGCTGTTCCTATCTTCATTAATAGAGCAAGGGAGATTAAAAATGAAAACGACTGATTTAGAGTGCTGACTAAAAAGATCACTGAGGTTACTGATTGAATGAAAAAATATTTTAGTCTATTTTCTTTTCTTTCTTCAATTATAATAGGAATAAATCTCAAAGAGTTTATCTCTATTCTAATCCATAGACCTAGCCATGAGTGGGCAAATATCACAAGGATGTAGGAAACAAAATTAACATAATCATTTAATTATTTAAAGAGAGATTTCTCAATCATTGGGGTATGAGCCCAGTAGCTTAACTTAGCTTACTCTTTAATTCAGCCAAACGAGAAAAACTCCCCCCCCCCCCGAGAACACTTAATAATTGAAGCGGTTCGAGGGAGGAGTTTTTCTTGGAGGCTCATTTAAATTATACAATACAATATTGCGTCAATAGCATTCAAAATTAATATTACGAAAAAATTAAATTTCAATGATAATTAACATAGACAATATTCTAGCCATCAAGAATAATTTTACTAATCCGTTTTAGGTTACTCTGGCTGAATGTGGTCTGAAATCTATATCTCAGAAGTTCTGGGGAGTAAAAATTTGGGCAAATATAAATTTGCAGTTTTTCACCCTTTAAGGTGACATTGTGAATAGAGCCATTTTTCGAACTAAATTCAACGAACCCGTCATTAATCTTAAATAGGAGGGGCATAATATTCCTTAAATGTAACTTTTAAGCTGATTTTTAGCGATTTTAATTGTTGTTGGATCTAAATTTTGAAACCAATTTATCTAGACAGAACGTCATTGTAATTATGTTAAACAGGAGAAGTAATTTAATAAAATGAACATACAAGAACAGATATAAACTTATTCGTAGTATTTTTTCGTGTCCTAACACTTTGTGTTAGGATAAAAAATACTACAAATAAGTTTATAACTATATGAACTTTTAAACCCTCTCAGGAGCGTTGTATTAGATGAGATAATGATTTGATTTACCCTGGAACATCAAATATTCTAGGGTAAATATAAATCAATATCTTTGTCTTATTATAGAAACCCTCCTAAGAGGGTTAAAATAAAATTTAATAAAATAGGAATGATATAAATAATTTACTTTCACCGCTCTTTTATTATTCTAATAAAAGAGCGGTGAATGTAATATACAGAACGGTATATATATTAATAATATATATATATATATATATATATATATATATATATATATATATATATATATATATATATATATATATATATATATATTATATATATATATATATATATTATATATATATATATATATATATATATATATATATATATATATATATATATATATATATATATATATATATATATATATTTATATATTTATAATATATTATATATATATATATATATATATATATATATATATATATATATATATATATATATATATATATAATATATATATATATATATATATATATATATATATATAATATATATATATATATATATATATATATATATATATATATATATAATATATATATATATATATATATATATATATCTATATATATATATATATATATATATATATATATATATATATATATATATATATATATATATATATATATATATATATATATATATATATATATATATATATATATATGCTTGGCTTCTAAGTGAGACCCCTCTCGGACATGCAGGTCTACAGCCTATGTGCACTACGTTATTACACTGACGTATTACTTTTACTATTTCTATCATTTGATCTTAACTGGACAATATATAGGTCTACATACAACATTAAATGCACGGTAATTAGTTTATTAGTTCTTTGTTTATCGAAGATTTAAGGTTCCTAAGGCTGGGTTAGTTCCCTATTTTTCCTTTGCGTTTCATTTTACACTGTTTTGAAATATAAATAGACTAAAGTAAGTAATTAAAGAAACTTCCACTAAGTATTTGGTATCCTTTACATATCGTAAACTAAACCTCGTTCAATATTCTGTTATGGTCGATTTTTATTTAGTGGTTATCACCAGGTACTAATTCTTATCTAATTAATTCATATACCAAGGAAGCAATTAACAATAATATAATAAAATTTGATTCCTCATTAAATGTTTGATTATGTTAGATCTATTCTTATGATCCCTTTTATAACTTTGGGTTAATTCTTACTGTCAAATATGATTATTTTGTGGTGGGTTCACTTAATATGGTGGCTAAAGAATGGGTTTCGGTCGCTCACAGAGCAGGGTGCTTTCATTTACCTTTTACTTTTACCTAGGGATCATGTTACTACAAAATTCAATATTAGCATCTTTATTAGCTAGTAGGCAAGATAGGGTATAGTTGATCCCTTTTGATTGTCCAGGCGTCTTCCTATGCTTTCGTAGACTGGCCTAGACGGTGAGTCATTCTTAGGGGTTGAAGTAACAGTTTGATTCAAGCTGGGCTGTTTACTTTTTTTCGGGTCATATGCAAGGCATTCGTTTAGCTTAGTGGTGCAGTGATTGGTATTATTATCTGCCTTTTAGGAATAGCGAGTGAGAAGATAGGGGGATCACCCTGTGCCAGCATACGCGGTCATATAGGGTCCTAAAGTAAATATTTTAGGTGAATAAGGGGACTTTAGTACAAGAGTATATTACATTAACAAGGATGAAGTCTGCACTTACCTTAAACTTCTTGGCTAAAGTACCATTTAGGAGGTTAAGGGACTAAGATTAGATACCCTATTAGTCCATTATTAATCAACCTGAGTATTAGTATCAAAACCTAAGGAATTTGGTGGTATCTAAACTTACTAGAGGAACCTGCCCCATTTACGACAATCCACGAGGAGATCTACCCGGGTTTGCTATAGAGCTTATATACCGTTGTTTAGGGGAATAGATAAATAGAGCCTCTTAAAAGCTTAGGCTAATAAATCAGATCAAGGAGTAGGCCATGATCGGGAGAGGGTGGGTTACAATGAAAACTCATATGGAACCTCTATATTATGAGAGGGGAGAAGGTGGACTTAAAAGTTAGACTAAACACACTGAAGAAGGCTCTGAGAAATGTACACATCGCCAGTCACTCTCTAGTCCGAAGAGATAAGTCGTTTATCGTAGGTTTATATTGCGTTTGACTCAATATGGATTAATAATTATTCTACTGATTACGAACTAAGAGAAGAGAGTAGCTACACTATCAAGACAGAACATGATGAATTATTTTAAGGAACCAACCTAAAATGTCCAAAGTTGTTCAATAATATTAATAATGTATAATAATGTGTGTAACATATTTTTTTGTTAATATTCTACATGTTGTTATTTCAGTAAAAATATTTTATGCATTACTTTGTTATGTTTCCAATATTTTAGGATGCGATAGTTTGTCATTAGTTTACTTTTGGTTTAGACTTTTAGTTTAGATTTTTAGTTTAGAGTTTTAGTTTAGTTTTAGTTTAGTTTAGTTTAGAGTTTTAGTTTAGGTTTAGTTTAGAATTTTAGTTTAGTTTTAGTTTTATTTAAGAGCTTTAGCTTAGAGTTTTATATATATATATATATATATATATATATATATATATATAATATATATATATATATATATATATATATATATATATATATATATATATATATATATATATATATATATATATATATATATATATATTATATATATATATATATATTATATATATATATATAATATATATATATATATATATATATTATATATATATATATATATATATATATATATATATATATATATATATATATATATATATATATATATAATATATATATATATATATCAAAAGAATTGACTTCTTATGCTGATTCCAAAAATATAAAGTCTATTAAGTTTAATTTTACTCTTCAAAAGCAACGAACCTGAAAAATTTTTCCTGATTTTAGGAATAGGGAGGAAACGCCCCCAAAAGTCAAGTGATCTAAAAAAAAAATTACACAATCAGGTTTAGCATATCAGATAACCCTTTTTCAAACTTCTATTTACAAAAGTGTAGGGTTTTTTAATTTTATCCCTGAAGAAAAATCACAGATGCGTGTTTGTTTAGGGTCTGTTGATTTTTTTTAATTAAGATCAATTTGGTGGAAGTAAATAAAACTTGAGAACCATGGCTAAATAGAGTAAAGCCATGAAAGATGGTCTTCCCAAGAGACAAAGCTGGTATAGCTGTTCTATAATAGCATAAAAATGATTCGTTTCACTTGCTGTTGCATGGTATATCATCCATCTTAGCGCAAAACTAAGGTAGACATGCATAGAGTAAGAATAATTCAAATAATCTTATTTATTTTTTTGTTGGTTTTTAGTTTTCCCCAGGATTGATTTTGTCAAACCAATGGTCCTATACAATCGTGAGAGGTCTCATGTGAATGAAGTTAGGAAGTTTTAGCACCCTTCTTACCTGACCATAAAGATTAACCCCCTCCCACCCCCGTTTTTTCAAAGACATCTGATCGAAATTTTGAGATAGTCATTCGATTTAGAATAGTTAAAAGGTCCAATAAATATACCTTTAGGGTTGATCCCTCACAATTCCTAGGAAATTGCTGCAAGCTTTAAAACTTGCCCATTGTTTAAATATGGTATTTATTATATTGACATATACAAAAAAATTCGGCAGAATTTTTTAAGGAAGGGGATATTTTAAGGGGGGAATTTTATATGGGGAAGAAATATTCTCGGGTAAATTTTACATTGGAAGGGATGGGGATTTCCAGGAGTGACTTGAAAAACGGCAAAAAATTACATGAGAAAATCGAGTTTTTCTGAACGGAACGTAAGAAGCAGCATTCAAACTTAAATGAACAGAAATCATTCTGTATAGAAGGGAGGCTGCCCCTCTTTAACCTTGGTCATTACGCTAAAGTTTGACTTTTTGGCCAATTTTCTAAGAAAGACTGCTCAAATACAAGGGATTTGAAGTTTTTTAAGAGCTTTAAAGACTTTACCATAAAGAGCGAGGGTCTAGGAAGGGGCATCTTTTTCATTTATGGAATAACATCTGTTCATTTTAAGTTTTAATGCTGCTATTTACTTTCAGTTGAAAAATCTTGCCATTTTTGCTTAAGAAGACAAAAGGAGCAACACTGTTTGATTCCTTATTTTATGCTATTCAACAATATAATAGACATATTTTTGACAATGAATCCCCCTTTCCCTTATGGTCCCAGATTGTGTCCAAAATCATATATTTTATCGTTTGTTATCATCTCAGGATGCGTCATGTATTTTTTGCTGAAATGGGTTAGCTTCATTTTTGACTCAGGGAAACTGCTCAATATAGTCTACTTTCAATGGAAATACTGGAAAAAATATTACATAAAAATGATTAAGAGACTATGGACAACAATGAAGTATATGTCTGGACAGCACACCTTTTATGTGGAAAGTACTTAATCCCTTTTGATTTTGGGAAGAAAATCAGTAGATTTTTAGTTTAGAATTACATATGATTAAATAATAGCTTAAAATTAGTTTTTTTTTCAGGTACGCATGCAAGAAGGGGGCCCACGGGACCCTGCCCATTGTTTTATATTTTACTACGTTTTAATAACGAGTGTTTATCCCCCCCCCTTACTCCAGTCTCCTTGGTAGCGCTTTCTCCAGAGTAGGAAGGGTAAGGAGGCGCGATACGAACAAGATTCAGCCAATCAGAGAGCTACAATCCCCATACGAACAAAAACACGCCTCTTTCTAGACCAATCAGAGATGTTTCTAAGCCTAAAGGATACAGACGAGAGTTTACATCATAGCGAGTCTAACGGGACAGGATCACGTATCTCTTTCTAGGTCAATGGATTTACGTAAGGTTTCTCTTACATCGCAATTCAGCCTTGAGATTTTGTTTATGATGAACACGCTAACAAAGTAACATATCATTTCACGACGCAATGAAGAAACCAACGAATACTGTGGATTTAGAATTTTTTGCTACACAAATATATAATCTGAGTTCTGTTTAGTAAATTTTCTTAGGTTTTTCCAAATAAAATAATTTTTTTTAGTCCCCACCAATAAATCCGAATTCAGGGTATACCCCCCCCCCCCCCAAACAAACAAAAATCTTTATACTTTGTTTCAAATATACTCTTTTTTCCACTATGTAACCCCTCCTCACTCCTTCCTCCCATCATTTAATTCTTTCAATTGAAGCTATTACTCAAAAGTGCAATTGTCACATGCATTTAAAACTATCAGAATCTTTACGCTAGCGATTTAAACAAAAACTGTGTGTGAATATGTCTTAAGAGCGGTGATTTCGTAAACAAATCTTTTCGAACGCACCTTGTCTAAATTAAAAAAAAACAAGGGTGCTATTCCCACCACAAAGAAAGGATTAAGCTTACGGGTTCACATAATTCTAACCTGTATGGAAGAGGGATGAATTATTTACAAAAGTAAAAGAGATATATTTAGGACATGGAAATTATGTAAAAGGGGATGCTAACAGCTCTTTAGAGTGCATATTTTTAGGTACTTTTGAAAGAGCTTGTGGAAAAAGAGAGCCATTATTCCTTTTTCTAGCTTTCTTTCGATAAAGTTTCTTTTATATTCTCAGGGGGGAGCGTGAAAACTATGGTTTTTAACGTTGATAGTATTAGGCTAGAAAGCGATGTCTTTAATTTAGGGGGGAGGGTTGGTAAAATTAGACCTATATTTCATACACTCTAAACAAAGACATCTTTTATTAACAGAGTGGAAAAAGGATGCTTTTGCCGACAATTATACCTTATGAGAGGAATGTTCTATTTTCAAATGGATTTGATGAAAGCAAATACTTCATTTATGAACAAAAATAATGGTTTAGTTAAATTTTCCAAGTTTTACAATCCCGGGAAGGGAGGGATGGGGCAATTTAAATGCTCTTATTTTCGTATTCATGGATTTTATCTGCTCTTTAGATGATTAATAGTTAAAGAGGCTTTCATAAAAATCCTACTTTCACTAATTTCTTTTCTTCTGTAACAGGGAGTCATTATCTTATACTAAATTTTTTCTTCTTTTCTAGGAAATCCCCGAGTTGACAGGCCCAATGAAAGGGTCTAGAAATAATAATGCCACACCACTAAAACGGTAGACAATGCCTAGCCCAACCATAAATTATCACCCCCCCTTCCAGACCGTTAATGCCTGCGCAATCTACCACTCATCATGAGATAACTGACCCTTTGGTTAATCATGTCGAGTTAGAAATATCATTTTATTGTGACTGTTCTATATGTAAAGGACATAATCATGATTTTGAGCAATCTCATGAACCAACTGCATGTTTAGACAGTGTAGACTCTAAAATAGACGAGAAAAATCTGGATCAAATGAGGAAAAGAATCTTGATTGATATGGAGAGAAATTTATACAGGGTGCAAGTAAGGACACATAAAGCGAAGTTTGATACGACAGAAAAGGAAGAGGAAGATCGAAGGAAGAGACGTGGAAAAGAGGGCTTTCTCTACAGAGATATCTCAAAATATAGTATAAAAGACAGAGATGAAAACTCAAAGAAAAATGTCTATAAAGCAAGATATAACAGTGAATATTGTGATGAATATGGTTTAATTGAAGAGAAAAAGTGTCCCTTTAAGAGAGAACATAGAAGATTATTATATGGAATGGATTTTAAACATCGAAAATCGATCAGGAAGAACTCTCATATATCATTTTACCATTAATCTCTTTATTGTTACGATTTACAAGTTTTGCACCAAAATCTTACAATAAATTTGTTTTATATATTAATTTTTCCGTACTTGATAAGTCTACCCCAAACTGATCTCTACCAGATTTGTTTGGGATCGACTGGATCCCCATCCTCCAGTTATCCATACCCTGTAGCGACCCTCCCTCCACTAGGGTAACACCTCGAGCGCAGGCCACCACCTAAGGAGTATCCAATCCACCGTACGGTTTATCTCAGCCCTGGCGTAATCCAGGACAATTTTTCAGCAAAAATATCAAAACGTTCTAAGGGAAAACTTCTTGTTACCACCCACCCCGTGCGATGTGGGGGAGTTTGGTCAGTATTTTCTCATTCCAGGGACGGAATCCGATCATCCCAACGCGATTCAGGGGGTTTTCTCACTGTTGAATCGTTCCGAGCAGACGGAATCCGGGCTTCGGTTAGATGATAAAAGACGGTAAAAACGGTCTCGCTCGAGATAATTTAAAGGTAGTGATACTAAGGAAATTGTCTTTGAGTTTCTACAGCAACACTCTAACGTCTGAGCATCCCTGTGTGAGATACATAGATGTCCAAACCGATAAAAAAGTATACTTATGGTCCAGAGCAGAATGGCGCTACAACACTGTTTTCACACTAGCACCAGCTCTCCACTCATCAACCCCCCCCCCCCCCCTCCTTTGAATACATCGAAGCTCCAACTTTTTTCTTTACTATTTTTAGATACTCTAAGCATTTCAACTCACAATGCTACACTATAAATACTCTAAGACATCCCCCCTCATCACCCATCTCCCCAAAAACACTTTTCCGACATTTCTCGCTAAAAATTTTATTTTCAACTCATTCATTCGAGCTTCCACAAGCAATTCAGCCCACAGTGTATCACTATAACTACTCTAAGACATCCCTCTGACATCACCACATCCCCTCCCCAACCACAGACACTTTCTTAGAAGTAGCCTTTTTTCGTTGTGATGACAACTATCTGTTAGAAGTAACAAGTTTTTTGCCAAAGATACCGAATTTTTTCTTAGAATTAACATTTTTCATCAGTGATACCACGTTTTCTGTTCGAACTAGCAACTTTTCTGCCAAAGATACCAAATTTTTTCTTATAAGTAACAATTTTTTGATTTTGATAACAACTTTTCTGTCAGAAGTAGCAAGTTTTGCTTAACACTAACAAACCTTCTCATCAAAGTAACAACATTCTTGTTTAATACTACCAAACGTTTACTTAACACATCCAAATTTGTCTTAGAAATAATATTTTTCATCAGTGATAAGACGTTTTTCTGCTCGAACTAGCAACTTTTCTGCCAAAGATACAAATTTTTTTCTTGTAAGTAACAATTTTTTGATTTTGATGGCAACTTTTCTGTCAGAAGTAGCAAGTTTTACTCAACACTAACAAACCTTCTCATCAAAGTAACAACATTTTACATTAAAACTACCAAACGTTTACTTAACACACACAATTTTCTCTTAGAAATAATATTTTTCGTCAGTGTTTACACGTTTTCTGTTCGAACTATCAAATTTTCTACCAAAAATACCACATTTTTTTCTTAGAACTAACAATTTTTGATTCTGATAACAACTTTTCTGTCAGAAGTAGCAAGTTTTGCTTATCACTAATAAATCCTCTCTTCAAAGTAAAAACTTTCTTCCTTAATGCTACCAAACGTTTACTTAATACTAACAGATTTACTCTTCGAATCATCAACTTTTTCCTTAATACTAACATACTTTTACTTAACACACTCAAATTTCTCTTAGAAACAACAGTTTTGTCAGTGATAACACGTTTTCTGCTTGAATTTTCAAGTTTTCTGTCAAAGATACCAAATTTTTTCATAGAAGTAACGATTTTTTGATTGTGATAATAACTTTTCTTTCAGAAGTAGCAAGTTTTGCTTAACACTAAAAAGTCTTCTCATCAAAGTAACAATTTTCTTCTTTAATACTACCAAATGTTTACTTAACACACCCAAATTTCTGTTAGAAACAATATTTTTAATCAGTGATACCTCGTTTTCTGCTCTAACTAGCAAGTTTTCTGCCAAAGATACCAATATTTTTATTAGAAGTAACAATTTTTTGATTTTGATAGCAACTTTTCTGTCGGAAGTAGCAAGTTTTACTTAACACTAACAAACCTTCTCATCAAAGTAGCAACATTTTACATTAAAACTACCAAACGTTTACTTAACACACACAATTTTCTCTTAGAAATAATATTTTTCGTCAGTGTTTACACGTTTTCTGTTCGAACTATTAAGTTTTCTGTCAAAGGTACCAAATATTTTCTTAGAATTAACAATTTTTGGATTGTGATAACAACTTTTCTGTCAGAAGTAGTAAGTTTTGCTTAAGACTAACAAATTTTCTCATCAAATTAACAACATTTTACTTAAAACTAACATACTCTTACTTAACACACACAATTTTCTCTTAGAAATAATATTTTTCGTCAGTGTTTACACGTTTTCTGTTCGAACTATTAAGTTTTCTGTCAAAGGTACCAAATTTTTTCTTAGAAGTAACAATTTTTTGATTGTGATAACAACTTTTCTGTCAGAAGTAGGAAGTTTTGCTTAGCACTAATAAATCCTCTCTTCAAAGTAACAAACTTCCTTAATACTACCAAACGTTTACTTAACACTAACAGATTCACTCTTCGAATCATCAAATTTTTCCTTAATACTAACATACTTTTACTTAACACACTCAAATTTCTCTTAGAAACAACACTTTTCGTCAGTGATAACACGTTTTCTGCTTGAACTAGCAAGTTTTCTGTAAAAGATTGCAAATTTTTTTCTTAGAAGTAACAATTTTTCGTTTGTAATAACATCTTTTCTCTCATAAATAAGCAAGTTTTCCTTAGCACTAGCAAATTTTCTCATCTAAGTAACAGCTTTTTTCCTTAATACTAACAATCTTTTACTTAACTCTTTCAAATTATCTTAGAAGTAACAGGTTATTTTCTTAAAAGTAACAAATTTTTCTAATAGCACAAACTTTTCCATCAAAGATAACATATTTTTTCTTAAAAGTAACAATTTTTGGTCACTGATAACACGATTTCTGCTAAAACTAGTAAGTTCTCCAGCAAAGATAACAAATTTTTCTTAGAAGTAACGAATTTCTTCTAACAGCACCAAGTTTTTTGTCAAAGATAACAAATCTTCTCTTCGAAGTCACATCAGCAAAACTTGCTATTCTGACAGAAAAGTTGTTATCACAATCAAAAATTGTTACTTCTAAGACAAAATTTGGTATCTTTTATAGAAACCTTGCTAGTTAGAAAAGAAAACGAGTTATCACTGACGAAAAATATTATTTCTAAGACAAAATTGTGTGTGTTAAGTAAATGTTTGGTAGTTTTAATATAAAGTGTTGTTACTGTGATGAGAAGGTTTGTTAGTGTTAAGCAAAACTTGCTACTTCTGACATAAAAGTTGTTATCACAATCAAAAAATTGTTACTTCTAGGAAAAAATTTTTTATCTTTGGCAGAAAACTTGCTAGTTCGAAAAGAAAACGTATTATCACTGATGAATGACAAATATTATTTTTAAGAGAAATTTGTGGGTGTTAAGTAAACGTTTGGTAGTATTAAAGAAGAATGTTGTTACTTTGATGATAAGGTTTGCTAGTGTTAAGCAAAACTTGCTACTTCTGACATATAAGTTGTTATCACAATCAAAAAATTGTTACTTCTAAGAAAAAATTTGGTAACTTTGGCAGAAAACTTGCTAGTTCGAACAGAAAACGTGTTATCATGATGAAAAAAATTATTTGTAAGAGAAATTTGTGTCTGTTAAGTAAAAGTATGTTAGTTTTCATGTATAATGTTGTTACTTTGATGAGAAGGTTTGTTAGTGTTAAGCAAAACTTAGTACTTCTGACAGAAAAGTTGTTATCACAATCAAAAAATCGTTACTTCTAGGAAAAAATTAGGTATCTTTGGCAGAAAACTTGCTAGTTTGAACAGAAAACGTGTTATCACTGAAAAAAATATTATTTCTAAGAAAAAATTGTGTGTGTTAAGTAAACGTTTGGTAGTGTTAGAAAAGAATGTTGTTACTTTTATGAGAAGGTTTGTTAGTGTTAAGCAAAACTTGCTATTTCTGACAGAAAAGTTGTTTTCACAATCAAAAAATTGTTACTTCTAAGAAAAAAAATGGTAAATTTGGCAGAAAACCTCCTATTTGGAGCAAAAACCGTGTCATCACTGAGGAAAAAAATTATTTGTAAGAGAAATTTGTGTCTGTTAAGTAAGAGTATGTTAGTTTTAATGTAAAATGTTGTTACTTTGATGAGAAAATCTGTTATTTTTAAGCAAAACTTCCTACTTCTGACAGAAAAGTTGTTATCACAATCAAAAAATTGTTACTTCTAAGAAAAAATTTGGTATCTTTGGTAGAAAACTTGCTGGTTCGAACAGAAAACGTGTTATCACTGATGAACAATATCATTTCTAAGAAAAATCTGTGTGTGTTAAGTAAAAGTATGTTAGTTTTAAGGTAGAATGCTGTTACTTTGATGAGAAGGTTTGTTAGTGTTAAGCAAAACTTGCTACTTCCGACAGAAAAGTTGTTATCATAATCAAAAAAGTTTTACTTCTAAGAAAAAATTTGGTAAATTTGGCAGAAAACTTCCTATTTCGAACAGAAAACGTGTTATCACTGATGAAAAATATTATTTCTAAGAGAAATTTGTGTGTGTTAAGTAAACGTTTGGCAGTATTAAAAAGAATGTTGTTACTTTGATGGGAAGGTTTGTTAGTGTTAAGCAAAACTTGCTACTTCTGACAGAAAAGTTGTTATTACAATCAAAAAATTGTTACTTCTAAGAAAAAATTTGGTAAATTTGGCAGAAAACTTCCTATTTCGAACAGAAAACGTGTTATCACTGATGAAAAATATTATTTCTAAGAGAAATATGTGTCTGTTAAGTAAGAGTATGTTAGTTTTAATGTAAAATGTTGTTACTTTGATGAGAAAATTTGTTTTTGTTAAGCAAACCTTGCTACTTCTGACAGAAAGGTTGGTATCACAATCAAAAAATTGTTATTTCTAAGAAAAAATTTGGTATCTTTGGTAGAAAACTTGCTAGTTCGAACAGAAAACGTGTTATCACTGATGAACAATATTATTTCTAAGAGAAATTTGTGTGTGTTAAGTAAACGTATGTTAGTTTTAAGGTAGAATGCTGTTACTTTGATGAGAAGGTTTGTTAGTGTTAAGCAAAACTTGCTACTTCTGACAGAAAATTTTTTATCACAATCAAAAAATTGTTACTTCTAAGAAAAAATTTGGGAAATTTGGCAGAAAACTTCCTATTTTGAACAGAAAACGTGTTATCACTGATGAAAAATATTTTTTCTAAGAGACAATTGTGCGTCTTAAGTAAACGTTTGGTAGTATTAAATAAGAATGATGTCACTTTGATGAAAAGGTCTGTTAGTGTTAAGCAAAACTTGCTAATTCTGACAGAAAATTTTTTATCACAATCAAAAAATTGTTACTTCTAAGAAAAAATTTGGGAAATTTGGCAGAAAACTTCCTATTTTGAACAGAAAACGTGTTATCACTGATGAAAAATATTATTTCTAAGAGAAATATGTGTCTGTTAAGTAAGAGTATGTTAGTTTTAATGTAAAATGTTGTTACTTTGTTGAGAAAATTTGTTCTTGTTAAGAAAACTTGCTACATCTGACAGAAAAGTTGGTATCACAATCAAAAAATTGTTATTTCTAAGAAAAACTTGGTATCTTTGGTAGAAAACTTGCTAGTTCAAACAGAAAACGTGTTTTCACTGATGAACAATATTATTTTAAGAGAAATTTGTGTGTTTTAAGTAAAAGTATGTTAGTTTTAAAGTAGAATGCTGTTACTTTGATGAGAAGGTTTGTTAGTGTTAAGCAAAACTTGCTACTTCTGACAGAAAAGTTGTTATCACAATCAAAAAATTGTTACTTTTAAGAAAAAATTTGGTATCTTTGGCGGAAAACTTGCTAGTTCGAACAGAAAACGTGTTATCCCTGACGGAAAAAAATATTTCTAAGAGACAATTGTGTGTGTTAAGTAAAAGTATGTTAGTTTTAAAGTAGAATGCTGTTACTTTGATGAGAAGATTTGTTAGTGTTAAGCAAAACTTGCTACTTCTGACAGAAAAATTGTTATCAAAATCAAAAATTGTTACTTCTAAGAAAAAATTTGGTAAATTTGGCATAAAACTACCTATTTCGAATAGAAAACGTGTTATCACTGATAAAAAATATTATTTCTAACAGAAATTTGTGTGTGTTAAGTAAACGTTTGGTAGTAATAAAAAAGAATGTTTTTACTTTGATGAGAAGTTTGATAGTGTTCAGCAAAACTTGCTACTTCTGACAGAAAAATTGTTATCACAATCAAAAAATTGTTACTTCTAAGGAAAAATTTGGTAAATTTGGCAGAAAACTTCTTATTTCGAACAGAAAACGTGTTATCACTTATGAAAAATATTATTTCTAAGAGAAATTTGTGTGTGTTATGTAAGAGTATTTTAGTTTTAATGTAAAATGTTGTTACTTTGATGAGAAAATTTGTTATTGTTAAGCAAAACTTGCTACTTCTGACGGAAAAGTTGTTATCACCATCAAAAAATTGATACTTCTAAGAAAAAATTTGGTATCTTTGGTAGAAAACTTGCTAGTTCGAACAGAAAATGTGTTATCACTGATGAAAAATATTATTTCTAAGAGAAATTTGTGTGTGTTAAGTAAGAGTATTTTAGTTTTAATGTAAAATGTTGTTACTTTGATGAGAAGGTTTGTTAGTGTTAAGCAAAACTTGCTACTTCTGACAGAAAAGTTGTTATCACAATAAAAAAATTGTTACTTCTAAGAAAAACTTTGGTATCTTTGGCGGAAAACTTGCTAGGTCGAACAGGAAACGTGTTATCACTGACGAAAAATTTTATTTCTAAGAGACAATTGTGCGTGTTAAGTAAACGTTTGGTAGAATTAAAGAAGAATGTTGTCACTTTGATGAGAAGGTTTGTTAGTGTTAAGCAAAACTTGCTACTTCTGACGGAAAAGTTGTTATCACCATCAAAAAATTGATACTTCTAAGAAAAAATTTGGTATCTTTGACAGAAAACTTGCTAGTTCAAGCAGAAAACGTGTTATCACTGACGAACAATATTATTGCTAAGAAAAAATTTGGTGTCTTTGGCAAAAAACTTGTTACTTCTAACAGATAAGTTTTCATCATAACAAAAAATTCTACTTATAAGAAAGTGTCTGCGGTTGGGGGGGGGGGGGGGGGTGGTGGCAGAGGGATATCTTAGAGTAGTTATAGTGCTAGACTGTGGGCTGAACTCCCCCATATCGCGCGGGGTGGGTGAGAACAAGAATATTCCCATTTGCACGTTTGATATATTTGCTGAAAATGTGTCCCGGGTTGCGGCAGGGCTGAGATAAACCGTACGGTGGATTGGATACTCCTTCGGTGGTGGCCTGCGCTCGGGGTGGTACCCTAGTGGAAGGAGAGTCGCTGCGGGGTATGGATAACTGGGGGATGGGGATCTAGTCAATCCCAATCTAATCTGGTAGAGATTAGTTTGGGGTTGACTTATCGAGTATGAAAAATTAATATGTAAAACAAAATTATTGTAAGATTATGGTAAAAAACTTGTCAATCGTAACAATAAAGGGATTAATCGTAAAATGATATATGAAAGTTCTTCCTGATCGATTTTCGATGTTTAAAATCCATCCCATATAATAAACTTCTATGTTCTCTCTTAAAGGGACACTTTTCTCTTCTCTTAAATCATATTCATCACAATATTCACTGTTATATCTTGCATAATATAAATTTTTCTTTGAGTTTTCATCTCTGTCTTTTATACTATATTTTGAGATATCTCTTTAGAGAAAGCCCTCTTTTCCACGTCTCTTCTTCCGATCTTCCTCTTCCTTTTCTGTCGTATCAAACCTCGTTTTATGTGTCCTTACTTGTACCCTGCATAAATTTCTCTCCATATCAATCAAGATTCTTTTTCTTATTTCATCCAGATTTTTCTCGTCTATTCTAGAGACTACACTGTCTAAACATGCAGTTGGTTAATGAGAATGCTCAAAATCATGATAATTTCCTTTACATATAGAACAGTCACAATAAAAGGATGTTTCTAACTCGACATGATCAACAAAAGGGTCAGGCATCGCATGATGAGTGGTAGATTAAGCAGGCATTAACGGTCTGGAAGGGGGGGGAGATGAGGTTAGGATGGGCTATGCATTGTCGACCATTTAAGTGGTGTGGCATTATTATTCCTTGCCCTTATTATTTGGCCTGTCAACTCGGGGATTTCCTAGAAAAAAAGAAAAAATTTAGTATAAAATAATGACTCCCTGTTACAGAAGAAAAGAAATTAGTGAAAGTAGGATTTTCATGAAAGCTTCTTAAACTATTAATTATCTAAAGAGCAGATAAAATCCATGAATACAAAAATAGGAGCATTTAAATTGCCCCATCCCTTCCTTTCCGGGAATGTAAAACTTGGAAGATTTAACTAAACCATTATTTCTCTTCATAAATGAAGTATTTTTTTCATCAAATCCATTTGAAAATAGAACACTCCTCTCATAAGGTATAATTGTCTGCAAAAGCATCCTTTTTCCACTCTGTTAATAAAAGATGTCTTTGTTTAGAGTGTAAGAGATATAGGTCTAATTTTACCAACCCTCCCCCCTAAATTAAAGACATCGCTTTCTAGTCTAATACTATCAAAGTTAAAAACCATAGTTTTCACGCCCCCTGCCCTGAGAATATAAAAGAAACTTTATCGAAAGAAAGCTAGAAAAAGGAATAATGGCTCTCTTTTCCCACAAGCTCTTTCAAAAGCACCTAAAAAATATGCTCTCTAAAGAGGTTTTAGCATCCCCTTTTACATAATTTGCAGGTCCTAAATATATCTCTTTTAATTTTGCAAATAATTCGTCACTCTTCCATACAGGTTAGAATTGCATGAACCCGTAAGCTTAATCCTTTCCTTGTGGTGGGAATAGCACCCTTGTTTTTTTTTATTTAGACAAGGCGCGTGCGAAAAAGATTTGTTTACGAAATCACCCCTCTTGAGACTTATTCACACACAGTTTTTGTTTAAATCACTAGTGTGAAGATTCTGATTGGTTTAAATGCATGTGAAAATTGCACTTTTGAGTAATAACTTCAATTGAAAGAATTAAATGATGGAGGGAGGAGTGAGGAGGGTATACATAGTGGAAAAAAGAGTATATTTGAAAAAAAGTATATATTTTTTTTTTTGGGGGGGGTATACCCTGAATTTAAATATATTGTGGGGGACTACAAAACTTATTAATTTGGAAAAACCTAAGAAAATTTACTAAACAGAACTCACATTATATGTTTGTGTAGCTAAAACTTCTAAATCCACGGTATTCGTTGTTTGCTTCATTGCGTCCTGAAATGATATGTTACTTTGTTAGCGTGTTCATCATAAACAAATTCTCAAGGCTGAATTGCGATGTAAGAGAAACCTTACGTAAATCCATTGACCTTGAAAGAGACACGTGATCCTGTTCCGTTAGACTCACTCTTATCTGGCAATGATGTAAACTCCCGTCTGTATTCATTAGGCTTAGAAACATTTCTGATTGGTCTAGAAAGAGGTGTGGTTTTGTTCGTATGGGGATTGTAGCTCTCTGATTGGCTGAATCTTGTTCGTATCGCGCCTCCTGACCCCTTCCTGCTCTCCAGTAATTTTTTTTTACATCTGAAGTATCAACTTCATTTTCTTTAATTTTCTTTAATTTTCTTTAATTAAAATCATTTTCTTTAATTAAAGATTTGAAAGCCTCGCGTGTATGTGTGAACAAAAATTAATAGCAATGCATAAATTACATCAGATTTTAACAGGATGGACATCGCATTTCTATTTAAGAAAAGAAAAGTTTCAAGGTTCAAACAGTATATTTATAAACGTCAATTTGCTTACTTGAAGAATAAATCAGATTAATTTTTAACGAATGCACAGGACGAGAGAAAAGGATGGGGTCTGGCATCGTTTTGTTTCATGGTTTCAGCTAAAATTTGTACAATTTACTTATTAGCCTTTTGGGTTTTCGGTCAAACATGAATTTACCTTTAAAGTTCTTTATAAAACAAACATATAATATTTTGAACATATTAAATTAAAAGGAATACCTTTTTCTTAAGAAATTAAAGAGCGAAGCTAAACCACATAACGACCTAAATTTACATAATATATGAGAAGGGCTACAATTCCGAGTAATCTTCCTTTCCCTGATAATACAGTCTAACTTGCAGTTTACGTAAAAGAAAACTTATTAGAAAGTAACATACGAAAATTGTATTTAAGGTGATAGCAAGTTGTGTACAGCACATAGTTAAGGGTAAAAGTACACTACATTTATGTGTTTGTACAGCACATAAATTTTGTACTAAAGCCTTACAACAGATTTACTCACTCATCAATAGTGAAAAACATAAAGTTGAAAATGTACATTAAGTACAGTAAATTATTCATTCGTTATTCGTTTATAGATCTCACTTATTTATATATACAATTTTATTGCTCATACAAAAAAATCAGGAAAACACTTGTTGTCACTAATAACGAAATAACTGAATTATAATTCAACCACAGCTTTTTGGGGGGTAAATGTAATTTAGTTGCTATTTTTTGCAAGAAAAATCCACAAAATAATCAATGTTTCTTTTGATTTTGCTTGTAATAAGTTCTAGATTTTCCACTGGATCTAATCTTTCAGATGGATTTACAAAATAATATTTGGCTATCTCTTTGTTATATTTGCTGATTAAATACTGGCGATATTGTGAAATAAGTACATTTCTATCGGGTTGAAGCCATGTATCAAATTTAACTGAAAAGTCAGCAAACTTCCATTTCTCTCCGTTATCTAGAACAAAAATATAATCAAGTGGACTGGTGTTGCAACCATGATACCAGAGTTTCTTGGTTTTAACGTAACGAAAGCATACAACCCCAATGGGTTGATGAAAAGCATCATGGCATCCAGTATGTGAAAACTCAAGAAAGCATGGACTCTCACAAAGAGGACATTTCTCTTGACATGGATTGCAAAAGGCTGAATCAAAAAGGTGATTTTCCTTCAGTTTCAATAAAACTGAATCTGTAATACTTTCCTTAGTTAGGGATGAAAAGGAGGTATCAAATTTATTTACAATGGCATTAATATGCCTCAGTTCGATTTGCACAGACATGGTTGCTAAGTCTTCCCAGCCAAATGCATCCATTTCTCTCTTCAAATTTTCTACAATATACTTGCTTTTAAATTTTTCCAAACATCTGAAGAGATAAGAAAAATAAAAAGATTTTGACCTAGATTCTATATCTTTCAAAGCATCATATGTGTTTCTCAAGCAGCCTTCAAGCTGTGACTTAAAGTTCTCCCACTTAAGATATTCAAGCACAGAATCAGTTTCAAGGTAAATCAATCTCCGAGAAGTCAACTCCTTTAAATCACCGGGGTTTTCTATTAGCCTCAATACTTCTTCAATCCCATTTGGCTCCACCTCTTCTAATAGATATAAATCCATATGACCTTGAACAAGTTTTGGCGATTGAATCCAATGTTTTTTTCTCAGGTTCGTGAAGACAATCTCTTTAATTTCACTTTCAAAGGCTTTAAATGTGTGTCTTGAAAAAAAGTCTGAAAGAATTGATGCCATGATATTTACTCCTTCCAGACCCTTAGAAAATTCAAGAAAATACCATTTCATGACCTCTCTAGTCGACTCCAGACACACACAAACAGAATTTTCATTCTCCCATTTATGCTGAATATCTATACAGATATTTACTAGCAGACTGTAGGCAACTCTATGAATTTTTCTTTGTTGATCCTTATTGGTATCCATGTTACACCTCCTGATTAAAGTTTCCATTTCATCTATAACATTATCTACAACTGCATTACAGTAATATTTTCTTCCACTTGTTACCCTGTTTACCAGTTGAACAACCATTTTTTCAATTTCATTTTCTTGTGCAAACCACTCAACAATAGGTTCAATTAGATTCACAGCTCCATTCCAGAGTTTCCCCCAAAAGAAAGTTTTTTCATTTTCAGACAAGAGATCAATTCCTAATCTGGCAATCGTAGAATTAGCTCTGTAGTCATTCAAAGCAGCATCTTTTACATCCAATGGCAGATTTTCTTCTCTAGCCTTTTTGGCAACAGTGTCAAAGATTCTATTAAACCGAGCTATTAAATCTGCTTCCGTTTCTTCTTTTATACTCTTGACACTAAATTCTTTGGTTATTTTGTCTTTTATATCATTTTGGTACTCTTTTACTTTTGCCCCAAGTATAAAATAATCTCTCAAGACAACTTCAATTTTGTGACGCCACTGAACCGTTGCTAAGAAAATACTGTCTCGAACTTTCCTTGAAAATTCAATTTTCCACTTTTGGTTTTGTGATGTTTGAAACAGAAATTTCACCTCTTCCGCAAATTTGCTAGTTTTTGGCTTCATTTCACTTCAAGTTCATCGACCAATCCCTGGATTTCTTTGAAGCACATTGGTTTCCCTACTATCAAAGGGCAATTTTCCTTATATTCATGTTTTAGAAGATCATACTGTTCTTCGTACTCTTCATAATATACTTTCCTGAGATATAAATACTTATTTTCTATTTCAGTATAAATATGTCTCTCAATGAGCGTTTTGAAAGAAAGATCAAAGTCTGAACTGTTGACGCATTCCCAAACTAACCATAAATACTTTTCAAGGCTTCCAATTCCTCTAGCCTTCCATTGCAACTGACTGACAACCTGCTTGTGAATATGTTCCCGGAAACCAACTATTTGCTGGCAGAAATCCACATCCGGCACTTTATTAGGTTGGTCTCCTTTGTGAGGACATTCGAAAACCATTACATCCTCTTCACTTATGAACTTCGTTGAAAATTCATTTGGCATAGGAACACGTGCTTCTTTTAAAGAAGTCATTTTTGTAAAAGATTCTATAAAGTTCGAGGATATTTTGGAAACTAAATTCTGAGGGTTAATCTTATTTTCATCGTTTTTTAACTGGATACAAGCCACAAAACTTTTACTGCTCTGTGGTCCTTCTTTTTCTTCCGCAATTTTTGAGTTCTTATAGGCTAATGCAACTATAGGCATTATATCTTTCAAATTATTGTCATTTTCACCTGCAGTAACAAAGATAGTTGCGTCAGACAGTAAAATTGATAGTGTTATTATTGCATTATCCCGGCTATCAGAATGATATAAGCCCATCTGCTCTGTGGTTTGAATACCCTCTGTATCAAAGATCATGATATATTCATATTCTTTTCTGTTTACTGTTTTTACAAGAGTCATTGTAATGCCCCTTGTACACTGATGGACGCTAGAGGGATATCGAATCCCAAACATAGTGTTCAACAATTCTAATTTTCCACTTCTTTTTTCACCTATCACAGACAGGACAAACAATTTTATGTGTGGCAAAACAGAGGCCAAGCTTTTGAAAATAGCTGTGATCCATCCAACATTTAACATGTTTGCATCTCCATCATAAAGCTCTAATGTTTCACCGGCTATTAAGCAGGAAGCTGCGCGTTGTGGTAAATATTCAAATACTTCACTTTTTCCTGACGAAAATAGCAATGAAATTTCCCTCCATAAGTGAAAAAGTGAGAGGGTAGTGTTATTCTGTTTCTCTTTTACCCTTAACAAACATTTTCTACTTAATTCTATGCGGTTCAAGCACTTAGAATCTACAACAGTTACATCTTGACTTTCAGGGATCATTTTGTTCTTCTCACTAACTTCTTCTGGTAGCTGTGCAAAAACATTTGATCGTTTTAAGTTAGTCACAATAGCGTTATCAAGAACATCATGATAAAGCAGAATTTCATCAACATTATTCTTTTGGAAACTTTCCAAGAAGCACATGATAAGAGGATCAGTTTCAAAACAATTATTGATTCGAAACTCACGTTCTTCAAATATGTTTTGATTTATCTCAGAACGCTCGTTTGCATGTTTAGACTCATTTAATTCTCTTTGTAATTTACTTTCATTTACAAAACTTTTTTGCAATAACAGTGAGTTGGACCTATATTCTTCCAAGCCATCCATTTCAGAAACTTGCAAGTATATTTTCCGTGCATTATCTATCATTGGTTTCAAACGCCAGTCAGAATGGAATAGTGAATGCAATGGATTGGGATGAAATGTTGCTTCGTCTAAAATGTTAACGAGCTGACGACTCCGTTGGATATCAATAAAATAATCCAATGAGCTTTCAATTAGGCAAATACGATGATCAATAGAAATATTCTTCACAGTTGATGCTGTTGGAATCCACACTGTGGTGAATTTTGGCAAAGATATTCCACAAAAGTATTTAGTAATGAAAGGAGATGCTTCTAAAATTTCCGAGTTTTCAACAAAGTCAGATTTAGAAACAGATTCGGCCTCAACAATAAGGTAATCGACAAAGTCAGTCAATGTCTTCAAACATTTCTCAAAATTATTCTGAATATGTATGACAACACATGTTTTCTTGTTCAACTTCTCTAGACAGACTAGGCCTTGACCAACCTCTACATTTGATGTCCCGAAGATACCAAAAGAACTTTTTAAATTAAAAAGATCTTCCATAATTTTCCCCGAGTTGCTTTTAATGTTTTTCACTTTACTTATAATCGCAATTCGTGGAAGCTTTAGATCTTCCCCTAAGAAAACATGCTCTTCTTTTCTTTGCGTAATTCTAAGTAACTCCATAATTTCTGCAGAACATATTGGAATAGCAAATCTTGACTCCAAAAGAAGTGTTAGAACATTTATAGTATCTCGAAGTGAATAATTGCAAAGAAATTGGGAAACATCATTCTTTTTTGATTTCCTCGTCTCTTTCGAATCAGAGTAGAAGGGTCCTTCTTCAACATCGGAAAAATCAAAAAAATTTAAATCCAGACGATGAAGCAATCTGTAGGAAATGCTGTTCATTATAGGAGGGCAATCAACGATGAATGCACTGACGAGGCTCTTCTCTTGAAATGATTTTTGGAGAACAGTCTCATTATCTTCCTCATCAAGTTTATCAAAATGAAGAGATTGCTTTGACAAAGTTTTGTCGTTCTTAAGCTTTAATCTATTAGTTTCCCCGTTCTCTTTACTGTCATTCACGTTCATTTTTGTCTTGTAACCTGCGGAAAAAAGAAATATAATTTTATTTTTGAATTTTTATAGTTTTTGTGTAAAACTTATTATTCGCATTCAAAGTTGTCAAACCTGTTATTGGTTAAAATGTGTTTTGATTTTTCGAAATTGTGCTTTCTTTTCTTTGTTTATTATCATAAAAAACCTTAACAGAGACCTAATTTCTTGAATATTTAAGCAGATTAGGTCTTAACCTTTGGTTAAAATATGCATATATCACTGTTAAAATCTTATTGTTCAGAAAGACATTCTTAGAAATACTAGCAAATAAAAATCATAAGAAGGACTTTCACGATTTCAATATTTACTGTGTTCGATTAGAAACATAAGAAAACCTTGGCCTAAAATTTTGCCTCTTATTGATATTAATTTTAAAAAAATTTCCACGAGACGATTTTTTCAAAGAAAAGTAAAGAGCTCCAGTAAACCAAAAATAAGCAGAAATAAAGTCAAGTAATCTTCCAAGCGTGAAATTGCCACAGATCACCATCATTAAATAAATGAAACCCAAAACGAACAGAAATTACAATAAATAACCGAGTCAAACTCAAAACGAGCAAAATAAGGCTGACAAACCCTATGTAGGAGTGTTCCAAGGCTCATTTCATTTGGGGGAGGCGATCTTTGTAAATTTTACCGAATCGCTACCTGATTTATGCCAAATTCTCTGCAGAAATCAAGAATTTTGCTAAATTTCGGCTGATTTTGCAAGATTTCTGCCAAAATTTTTGCCTTTGGTGAAAATTTTACCGAATACCAAACAATTTGAGGAAAAGGGAGTGCGCTCCCTCCCCTTGGGACGCCCCTGCCCCTATGTCTTCTCAAGACCAGAACATACTTTGCACTTTACAAAAAACAAAATACTATTTTAAATGTTATCCCTTTGTTTTACTTTAACAAACGCAAAATTATTAAAAATTTAAGAAATAAATATAAGTATATGTATATTAAACTGAAATTCCATGTTCATTTTTTTTGTATAATTATGGTTAACTTAACCTTCAAAGTTAGAGCAATCAAGGAACTAAGAAAAAATATAATTACGAATCTTAATGATCACAAATTACCTTTTGATTTGATATGAGTATAGCTTAATATTTCAAAATCTGTGTCGAAATGAAAATATTTCTCATCTGACTGGTTTTCTCAAAACAAGTATTTTAAATATTGGTTACTTGGACCTTTTATGGCTCACTTGGTTATTCCATAACAACGTTCTTTATTATTAAATTTGATGAAACTGAACCACTAAAAAATACACCTCTCATTGGTTAATTCATTTCTTATTCGCTTTTTATTTAGTTTATTCAAAATCTAGTATGCTACTCCAAATGCATGAAATGGAGTATATAGCTATCAAACATTCTACTATTCAAATAAAAAAAAAAATGTAAAAATTGGCTTTACTTCCAATAAAGCACTAGTAAAGTTTTCCGTACCTGTGTTTTCAAATGAAAAAGCACTGGTCGAACTTTGTTCGGATCATCTTTTCTTATCTCCTATATGTCTTTAATCTGAAAGATTGTAAGAGGTAAGATAAAAAGACAAAGCTAAGGTAGATTGCTAAAAAAAAGAAAAAAACATTCTGCTCATTCCACATAAGAAATTTTTAGAGAAAACAGAAAAATAGCACTTGGCAGTCACAACTCTTGACTATCATAGCAGGCTATTCTTTCTCTAACACATACACGATCACAAAAGTCCCTATAAGTTTGACGAGATGTTCTTAAATAACTAAGACGAAGGAGTCAAACTTTAGCTTTGAAAGCAATACTTTGAAGAGGGCGTGTCTCCAACCTTGTACGTGGAATTTTAAGGATTCGTTAAGAGCAAAGCATCCGTTGCTCCTTACTTTCAATTGTAAAAAAAAACTTTTTTTTCGTTTAACTTCTGATGGCTTTTCAAGTCATGCCCAGGCCTAACAAAGATGTAATTAACCAAGCTACCGGTCTCATAGATCCATGATTTCTTCGTTTTAAATTGAATATATCAGTACTTGTAAATTAATTGATGTTTTTCCAATCATTAAGGGAATAATTCCTTTTTGTTTTAAGTTTTAATGTTGCTCCTTACTTTCAGTTGAAGAATCTTGCATTTTTGTTTGAATTCTGACCGTTTTTCAAATCGTACCCTGGCCTAATCAAGAGATGATTATGTTCATTGATCCCATAAATCCCTTGTTTCTTCTTTTAAATTTTATATCAATATACAACTCAATATATTTTGATATCTGTATACATATCGATTTTTCCAACTCTGTGCCGTTTGACATGTGAATGTAATATTCTATGCTGCCAAAGTAAAATGATTGTTGCAGAGGAAGTAGCACCATTATCTTCCCAACCGCCAGCACCAATAATAAAGGTGTAGAACCAAAAAACTATTATTGAGAATCAAGAGGATTAGACTTCAATTTCCCCCCCCCTTCCACAAAATCCATTCTATAATTATCTGAAGTTCAATGAATTTTAGATATTGGGCATCAAAATTCATGTTTCACGGTATCTGCCACTCCCCCTGCCAACAAAATGACCAACTTCACTCAGTCATAATAGCTAATGTGCACTTAATCATCAATGTATATAATTTCATGAAGTATGAAACACAACAATTTAATTAAATGAAGCAAAATAAATGTCAGGTTTTTTATCCAGTAAGAAGGGAGGTGTAACCACGTGCCACCCTTATTCAGGCTCAGTATAAATAAAGGGAGTTGTGGGATTAGTTTTTACCCCGCTCCCCCATACCGTTCTTATATTTCTCTTAAGGCTCATGGAGATTTAGAAGATTTATGAACTGAAATGCGCTCTCTTAGGCATCTTACAACCCCCTGCCTATACGAGGACCCACCACCCTTCCTTCATAGTAGCTGATGAGCATGCATCAATAAACATAATGTTTCGAAAAATCAACTGAACTAAATTAGTTAAATCAATCTTTAAGATAAATGTTCATAGTAATAATTTCTGATATATGGACTAAGTGAATTTTCAGAAAAGACTGTATAACCGTGTGGCATTATTTCCAATGCAACTGGGAAGCTCGATATAGAATTTTTGATACTTTCAAATCAATTGGCTATCTCAGAATTTTTAATCGGGAGCAACTTGGTCCTCCATGGGGCAAAATCGTAATTTGGTGACAAAAAATGCAGAGAAGCGCGACTTTCCCGTGGCACAATCTTTTTGGTCACTTGGTTCGAATGATCCCCCACCCGATTCTGTTGGATCATGGTTTGATACAGTCAACCCCGGAAAAAAAACTAATTAACACGCGTTCATGATCTTTCTTCTGAGGGAAAAAAAATGCAAAATTCAAAATTTTTGTAGATAGGAGCATGAAATCTCCACAATATGGCTCACTGATATGCTGAATTTAATTGCATGATTTTTCTTCCGATTATTTGCATTTTAGGGGATATTTCTCCCCTTTTTTGAAAATCAGGGAACTTTTTCTCAGACCTTTTGATGTACAATATCAAACTAATGAATTTTATATGATTAGTATCAGCGAAAAAAAAATCATTTATGTATTAACTATTATGAAAATTAATTTTGCTAGAGTTTTGGTTGCTTCTGGCCCGAGTCAAGTTTGACAGTATTCTCTGTACCAATACATTCAACATTCTATAGTGCTACTATTATCAAAATTTGATGCGAAGTCTCGTCCAAAATATAAATAGCAAGGCACCATCTTGATTTTTATGGAGAATTAAAGTAGAACCCCATTATGGACTCCAGGGGGACCGTCTGCTGCCATCTATAATCGAATCTAACGGTAAAAGACCACATCTCTTTCTAGACCTGTTTGATGGTTATATTGTTTGTTGGTTATATGTTTTGACGGTTATATTGTTTGATGGTTATATGATTTCACGGTTATATTGTTTGATGGTTATATGGTCTGATGGTTATATTGTTTGTTTATGATTATACGGTTTGATGGTTATATGATTTGATATTGTTTCATAGTTCTGTTCCTTGATGGTTATATGGTTTGATGGTTATATTGTTTGATGGTTAAATGATTTGTTGTTGTTTCATGGTTCTGTTTGTTGGTCAATTTGTTTTATGTTTCTAAACCTAATGGATACAGGGCTAAGTTTACATCATTGCCAGACAAGAAAAGTACTATTTAGTACTTTAAAAGTAACTCTTTCTAGGCCTGTTTGCTGGTTATCTGGTTTGATGTTGTTTCATGGTTCTGTTTGTTGATGGTTATATGGTTTGATGGTTATATGGTTTGATGGTTATATGGTTTGATGGTTATATGATTTGATGATGTTTCATTGTTCTGTTAGTTGACGGTAATATGGGTTGATGGTTATATTGTTTGATGGTTATATGATTTGATGGTTATGTCGTTTGATGGTTATGTGATTTGATGTTGTTTCATGGTTCTGTTCTGTTTGTTGGTCAACTTGTTTGATGTTTCTAAGCCTAATGGATACAGACAGAAGTTTACAGCATTGTCAGATAAGAGTGTCTAACGGGACAGGATCATTGACACCTATTTCTATGCCAATAGAAATTACGTTTAGAAGATTATTTGGGCTAAACAAATTAATCGACATTTTAGGGATTATTTGGACGAAACAGTTTGAGACATTTTAGAGGAGGAGTTGGGGTGAAACTCTGTGGTCATTATAATACACAGCTTCCATTTGAACAGTGTTTTAAGGTCCCCTACCCCAACCCCCAAGGACCCCCCCCCAGCTTTTTTGCCCCCCCCCCCCCCCATCATTTTTTTACACTTTTTTTCGTGCTTGAGACACAGAAGGGCCTCCAAAGGCCCCCCCCCCATCTTTTTTGCCCCCCTCCCCATTTTTTTAATACTTTTTTTGCCGTTTGAGACACAAAAATTAACAAACAGAAAAGGTTTTTCAGCTAAAGCAGGGAACAAGTTTAAAACTTTTCCAACAACACACACGACATGAGAAGAAACCTAGCAAAAGAAGCAAGAAACATCAGACTTTCACAAAAGTAAAATCTTGACCCAGCATAAGTAAAAATACCAAATAATAAGTTAAGAGTTTTAGTTTAGAGTTTATTGTTTTAGTTTAGAGTTTAGTTGAGAGTTTTTAGTTACAGTTGTTGTTTTAGTTTAGTTTTAGTTATGAATTTAGAGTTTTAGTTTAGAGTCGTAGCTTAGAGTTTTAGTTAGAGTTCTAGTTTAGTTCCCTTTTAGTTAGGAGTTTTAGTTTAGAGCTGTAGTTTAGTTTTAGTTAAAAGTTTTAGTTTATAGTTTATAGTTTTAGTTTAGAGTTATAGTTTAGTTTTAGCTAAGAGTTTTAGCTTAGAGTTTAAGACTAGAGTCTTAGCTTAGAGTTTTTAGTTACACTTATAGTTAAGTTTAGTTTCAGTTACGAGTTTTAGTTTGGAGTTATAGTTTAGTTTAGTCTTGTTTAAGAGTTTTAGCTTAGAGTTTTAGCCTAGAGTCTTAGCTTAGAGTTTTTAGTTGCACTTATAGTTTAGTTTAGTTTCGTTTAAGAGTTTTAATTTAGAGTTATAGTTTAGTTTAGTTTTAGTTAAGAGTTTTATTTTAAAGTTTTAGCCTAGAGTCTTAGCTTAGAGTTTTTAGTTACACTTATAGTTAAGTTTAGTTTCAGTTACGAGTTTTAGTTTGGAGTTATAGTTTAGTTTACTTTTAGTTAAGAGTCTTAGCTTAGAGTTTTAGCTTAGACACTTGGCTTAGAGTTTAAGTTAGAGTTCTAGTTTAGTTTAGTTTTAGTTAAGAGTTTTAGTTTAAAGTTGTACTTTAGTGTTAGTTAAGAGCTTAGAGTCTAGATATTTAGCCTAGAGTCTTAGCTTAGAGTTTTTAGTTACACTTACAATTTAGTTTAGTTTCAGTTAAGAGTTTTAGTTTAGAGTTATAGTTTAGTTTAGTTTTAGTTAAGAGCTTTAGCTTAGAGTTTTAGCCTAGAGTCTTGGCTTAGAGTTTTTAGCTACACTTATAGTTTAGTTTCGTTTCAGTTAAGAGTTTTAGTTTAGAGGTATAGTTTAGTTTAGTTTTAGTTAAGAGTTTTAGCTTAGAGTTTTAGCCTAGAGTCTTAGCTTAGAGTTTTTAGTTACACTTATAGTTTAGTTTAGTTTCAGTTAAGAGTTTTAGTTTAGTATTATAGTTTAGTTTAGTTGTAGTTTAGAGTCTAGAGTTTTATCCTAGAGTCTTTGCTTAGATTTTTTTGTTACACTTATAGTTTAGTTTAGTTTATGTTAAGAGTCTTAGTTTAGAGTTATAGTTTAGTTTAGTTTTAGTTAAGAGTTTTAGTTTAGAGTTTTAGCCTAGAGTCTTAGCTTAGAGTTTTTAGTTACACTTAAAGCTTAGTTTAGTTTCAGTTAAGAGTTTTAGTTTAGAATTATAGTTTAGTTTAGTTATAGTTAAGAACTTTAGCTTAGAGATTTACCCTAGAGCTTTAGCTGGGAGTTTTTAGCTACACTTATAGTTTAGTTTAGTTTCATTTAAGAGTTTTAGTTTAGAGTTATAGTTTAGTTAAGAGTTTTGGCTTAGAGTTTTAGTTTAGAGTCTTAGCTTAGAGTTTTTAGTTACACTTATAGTTTAGTTTAGTTTAAGTAAAGAGTTTTAGTTTAGAGTTATACTTTAGTTTAGTTTTAGTTAAGAGTTTTAGCTTATAGTTTAGCCTAGAGTGTTAGCTTAGAGTTTTTAGTTACACTTATAGTTTAGTGTAATTTCAGTTAAGAGTTTTAGTTTAGATTTATAGTTTAGTTTAGTTTTATTTAAGAGCTTTAGCTTAGAGTTTTAGCCTAGAGTTTTAGCTTAGAGTTTTCAGTTACACTTAGAGTTTAGTTTAGTTTCAGTTAAGAATCTTAGTTTAGAGTTATAGTTTAGTTAAGAGTTTTAGCATAGAGTTTTAGCCTAGAGTCTTAGCTTAGAGTTTTTATTTACACTTATAGTTTAGTTTCAGTTAAGAGTTTTAGTTTAGAGTTATGTTTGAGTTTAGTTTTAGTTAAGAGTATTAGCTTAGAGTTTTAGCCTAGAGTTTTAGCTTAGAGTTTTTAGTTACACTTATAGTTTAGTTTAGTTTCAGTTAAGAGTTTTAGTTTAGAGTTATAGTTTAGTTTTAGTTAAGAGTTTTAGCTTAGAATTTTTGCCTAGAGTCTTAGCTTAGAGTTTTTAGTTACACTTATAGTTTAGTCTAGTTTCAGTTAAGAGTTTTAGTTTAGAGTTTTAGTTTAGTTTTAGTAAAGAGGTTTAGCTTAGAGTTTTAACCTAGAGTCTTAGCTTAGGGTTTTTAGTTACACTTATAATTTAGTTTAGATTCAGTTAAGAGTTTTAGTTTAGAGTAATAGTTTAGTTTAGTTTTAGTCAAGAGTTTTAGTTTAGAGTTTTAGCCTAGAGTCTTAGCTTAGAGTTGTTATTTACACTTATAGTTTAGTTTAGTTTCAGTTAAGAGTTTTAGTTTAGAATAATAGTTTAGTTTAGTTTTAGTTAAGAGTTTTATTTTAGAGTTTTAGCCTAGAGTCTTAGATTAGAGTTTTTAGTTACACTTATAGTTAAGTTTAGTTTCAGTTAAGAATTTTAGTTTAGAGTTATAGTTTAGTTTAGTTTTAGTTAAGAGTTTTAGCCTAGAGTCTTAGCTTAGAGTTTTTAGTTATACTTATAGTTTAGTTTAGTTTCAGTTAAGAGTTTTAGTTTAGAGTTATAGTTTAGTTTAGTTTTAGTTGAGAGTTTTAGCTTATAGTTTTAGCCTAGAGTCTTAGCTTAGAGTTTTTAGTTACACTTATAGTTTAGTTTAGTTTCAGTGAAGAGTTTTAGTTGAGTATTATAGTTTAGTATAGTTGTAGTTTAGAGTCTAGAGTTTTAGCCAAGAGTCTTAGCTTAGAGTTTTTAGTTACACTTATAGTTTAGTTTAGTTTCAGTTAAGAGTTTTAGTTTAGAGTTATAGTTTAGTTTAGTTTTAGTTAAGAGTTTTAGCTTAGAGTTTTAGCCTAGAGTCTTAGCTTAGATTTTTTAGTTACACTTAAAGCTTAGTTTAGTTTCAGTTAAGAGTTTTAGTTTAGAGTTATAGTTTAGTTTAGTTTTAGTTAAGAACTTTAGCTTAGATATTTAACCTAGAGTTTTAGCTGGGAGTTTTTAGTTACACTTATAGTTTAGTTTAGTTTCAGTTAAGAGTTTAGAGTTATAGTTTAGTTTACTTTTAGTTAAGAGTTTTAGTTTAGAGTTTTAGCCTAGAGTCTTAGCTTAGAGTTTTAGTTACACTTATAGTTTAGTTTAGTTTCGGTTAAGAGCTTTAGTTTAGAGTTATAGTTTAGTTTAGTTTTAGTTTAGAGTTTTAGCATAGAGTCTTAGCCTTAAGTTTTTAGTTACACTAATAGGTTAGTTTAGTTTCAGTTAAGAGTCTTAGTTTAGAGTTGTAGTTTAGTTTTAGTTAAGAGTTTTAGTTTTATATTTATAGTTTAATTTTAGTTAAGAGTCTTAGCTTAGAGTTTCTAGTTAAACTTATAGTTTAGTTTAGTTTCAGTTAAGAGTTTTAGTTTAGAGTTGTAGTTTACTTTTAGTTAAGAGTTTTAGTTTAGAGTTACAGTTTAGTTTTAGTTAAGAGTTTTAGCTTAGAGTTTTGCCTAGAGTTTTAGCTTAGAGTTTTTAGTTAAACTTAGAGTTTAGAGTTGAGGTTTAGTTTTAGTTAAGAGTTTTAGTTTTAGATTTAAAGTTTAGTTTAGTTTTAGTTAAGAGGTTTAGCTTAGAGTTTTAACCTAGAGTCTTAGCTTAGGGTTTTTAGTTACACTTATAGTTTAGTTTAGATTCAGTTAAGAGTTTTAGTTTAGAGTAATAGTTTAGTTTAGTTTTAGTCAAGAGTTTTAGTTTAGAGTTTTAGCCTAGAGTCTTAGCTTAGAGTTGTTAGTTAAACTTATAGTTTAGTTTAGTTTCAGTTAAGAGTTTTAGTTTAGAGTTATAGCTTAGTTTAGTTTTAGTTAAGAGTTTTAGCTTAGAGTTTTAGCCTAGAGTGTTAGCTTAGAGTTTTTAGTTACACTTATAGTTAAGTTTAGTTTCAGTTAAGAATTTTAGTTTAGAGTTATAGTTTAGTTTAGTTTTAGTTAAGAGTTTTAGCCTAGAGTTTTAGCCTAGAGTCTTAGCTTAGAGTTTTTAGTTACACTTATAGTTTAGTTTAGTTTCAGTTAAGAGTTTTAGTTTAGAGTTATAGTTTAGTTTAGTTTTAGTTGAGAGTTTTAGCTTAGAGTTTTAGCCTAGAGTCTTAGCTTAGAGTTTTTAGTTACACTTATAGTTTAGTTTAGTTTCAGTAAAGAGCTTTAGTTTAATATTATAGTTTAGTATAATTGTAGTTTAGAGTCTAGAGTTTTAGCCAAGAGTCTTAGCTTAGAGTTTTTAGTTACACTTATAGTTTAGATTAGTTTCAGTTAAGAGTTTTAGTTTAGAGTTATAGTTTAGATTAGTTTTAGTTAAGAGTTTTAGCTTAGAGTTTTAGCCTAGAGTCTTAGCTTAGATTTTTTTGTTACACTTATAGCTTAGTTTAGTTTCAGTTAAGAGTTTTAGTTTAGAGTTACAGTTTAGTTTAGTTTTAGTTGAGAGTTTTAGCTTATAGTTTTAGCCTAGAGTCTTAGCTTAGAGTTTTTAGTTACACTTATAGTTTAGTTTAGTTTCAGTTAAGAGTTTTAGTTTAGAGTTATAGTTTAGTTTAGTTTTAGTTAAGAGTTTTAGTTTAGAGTTATAGTTTAGTTTAGTTTTAGTTGAGAGTTTTAGCTTATAGTTTTAGCCTAGAGTCTTAGCTTAGATTTTTTAGTTATACTTATAGTTTAGTTTAGTTTCAGTTAAGAGTTTTAGTTTAGAGTTATAGTTTAGTTTAGTTTTAGTTGAGAGTTTTAGCTTGTAGTTTTAGCCTAGAGTCTTAGCTTAGAGTTTTTAGTTACACTTATAGTTTTGTTTAGTTTCAGTTAAGAGTTTTAGTTTAGAGTTATAGTTTAGTTTAGTTTTAGTTAAGAGTTTTAGCTTAGAGTTTTAGCCTAGAGTCTTAGCTTAGATTTTTTAGTTACACTTAAAGCTTAGTTTAGTTTCAGTTAAGAGTTTTAGTTTAGAGTTATAGTTTAGTTTAGTTTTAGTTAAGAACTTTAGCTTAGATATTTAACCTAGAGTTTTAGCTGGGAGTTTTTAGTTACACTTATAGTTTAGTTTAGTTTCAGTTAAGAGTTTAGAGTTATAGTTTAGTTTAGTTTTAGTTAAGAGTTTTAGTTTAGAGTTTTAGCCTAGAGTCTTAGCTTAGAGTTTTTAGTTGCACTTATAGTTTAGTTTAGTTTCGGTTAAGAGCTTTAGTTTAGAGTTATAGTTTAGTTTAGTTTTAGTTTAGAGTTTTAGCATAGAGTCTTAGCCTTAAGTTTTTAGTTACACTAATAGGTTAGTTTAGTTTCAATTAAGAGTCTTAGTTTAGAGTTGTAGTTTAGTTTTAGTTAAGAGTTTTAGTTTTATATTTATAGTTTAGTTTTAGTTAAGAGTCTTAGCTTAGAGTTTTTAGTTAAACTTATAGTTTAGTTTAGTTTCAGTTAAGAGTTTTAGTTTAGAGTTGTAGTTTACTTTTAGTTAAGAGTTTTAGTTTAGAGTTACAGTTTAGTTTTAGTTAAGAGTTTTAGCTTAGAGTTTTGCCTAGAGTCTTAGCTTAGAGTTTTTAGTTAAACTTATAGTTTAGTTTAGTTTCAGTTAAGAGTTTTAGTTTAGAGTTGAGGTTTACTTTTAGTTAAGAGTTTTAGTTTTAGATTTAAAGTTTAGTTTAGTTTTAGTTAAGAGGTTTAGCTTAGAGTTTTAACCTAGAGTCTTAGCTTAGGGTTTTTAGTTACACTTATAGTTTAGTTTAGTTTCAGTTAAGAGTTTTAGTTTAGAGTTATAGCTTAGTTTAGTTTTAGTTAAGAGTTTTAGCGTAGTTTAGTTTAGTTTAGTTTTAGCGTAGTTTAGCGTAGTTTAGTTTAGATTCAGTTAAGAGTTTTAGTTTAGAGTAATAGTTTAGTTTAGTTTTAGTCAAGAGTTTTAGTTTAGAGTTTTAGCCTAGAGTCTTAGCTTAGAGTTGTTAGTTACACTTATAGTTTAGTTTAGTTTCAGTTAAGAGTTTTAGTTTAGAGTTATAGCTTAGTTTAGTTTTAGTTAAGATTTTTAGCGTAGATTTTTAGCCTAGAGTGTTAGCTTAGAGTTTTTAGTTACACTTATAGTTAAGTTTAGTTTCAGTTAAGAATTTTAGTTTAGAGTTATAGTTTAGTTTAGTTTTAGTTGAGAGTTTTAGCCTAGAGTTTTAGCCTAGAGTCTTAGCTTAGAGTTTTTAGTTACACTTATAGTTTAGTTTAGTTTCAGTTAAGAGTTTTAGTTTAGAGTTATAGTTTAGTTTAGTTTTAGTTGAGAGTTTTAGCTTAGAGTTTTAGCCTAGAGTCTTAGCTTAGAGTTTTTAGTTACACTTATAGTTTAGTTTAGTTTCAGTGAAGAGCTTTAGTTTAATATTATAGTTTAGTATAGTTGTAGTTTAGAGTCTAGAGTTTTAGCCAAGAGTCTTAGCTTAGAGTTTTTAGTTACACTTATAGTTTAGATTAGTTTCAGTTAAGAGTTTTAGTTTAGAGTTATAGTTTAGTTTAGTTTTAGTTAAGAGTTTTAGCTTAGAGTTACAGTTTAGTTTAGTTTTAGTTGAGAGTTTTAGCTTAGAGTTTTAGCCTAGAGTCTTAGCTTAGAGTTTTTAGTTACACTTATAGTTTAGTTTAGTTTCAGTGAAGAGTTTTAGTTGAGTATTATAGTTTAGTATAGTTGTAGTTTAGAGTCTAGAGTTTTAGCCAAGAGTCTTAGCTTAGAGTTTTTAGTTACACTTATAGTTTAGTTTAGTTTCAGTTAAGAGTTTTAGTTTAGAGTTATAGTTTAGTTTAGTTTTAGTTAAGAGTTTTAGCTTAGAATTTTAGCCTAGAGTCTTAGCTTAGACTTTTTAGTTACACTTATAGTTTAGTTTAGTTTCAGTTAAGAGTTTTAGTTTAGAGTTATAGTTTAGTTTAGTTTTAGTTAAGAGTTTTAGCTTAGAATTTTAGCCTAGAGTCTTAGCTTAGACTTTTTAGTTACACTTATAGCTTAGTTTAGTTTCAGTTAAGAGTTTTAGTTTAGAGTTACAGTTTAGTTTAGTTTTAGTTGAGAGTTTTAGCTTAGAATTTTAGCCTAGAGTCTTAGCTTAGACTTTTTAGTTACACTTATAGTTTAGTTTAGTTTCAGTTAAGAGTTTTAGTTTAGAGTTATAGTTTAGTTTAGTTTTAGTTAAGAACTTTAGCTTAGATATTTAGCCTAGAGTTTTAGCTGGGAGTTTTTAGTTACACTTATAGTTTAGTTTAGTTTCAGTTAAGAGTTTAGAGTTATAGTTTAGTTTAATTTTAGTTAAGAGTTTTAGTTTAGAGTTTTAGCCTAGAGTCTTAGCTTAGAGTTTTAGTTGCACTTATAGTTTAGTTTAGTTTCAGTTAAGAGCTTTAGTTTAGAGTTATAGTTTAGTTTAGTTTTAGTTAAGAGTTTTAGTTTAGAGTTTTAGCATAGAGTCTTAGCCTTAAGTTTTTAGTTACACTAATAGGTTAGTTTAGTTTCAGTTAAGAGTCTTAGTTTAGAGTTGTAGTTTAGTTTTTGTTAAGAGTTTTAGTTTTATATTTATAGTTTAGTTTTAGTTAAGAGGTTTAGCTTAGAGTTTTTGCCTAGAGTCTTAGCTTAGAGTTTTTAGTTACACTTATAGTTTAGTTTAGTTTCAGTTAAGAGTTTTAGTTTAGAGTTGTAGTTTAGTTTTAGTTAAGAGTTTCAGTTTAGAGTTATAGTTTAGTTTTAGTTAAGAGTTTTAGCTTAGAGTTTTTGCCTAGAGTCTTAGCTTAGAGTTTTTAGTTAAACTTACAGTTTAGTTTAGTTTCGGTTAAGAGTTTTAGTTTAGAGTTGTAGTTTAGTTTAGTTAAGAGTTTTAGTTTTATATTTAAAGTTTAGTTTAGTTTTAGTTAAGAGGTTTAGCTTAGAGTTTTAACCTAGAGTCTTAGCTTAGGGTTTTTAGTTACACTTATAGTTTAGTTTAGTTTCAGTTAAGAGTTTTAGTTTAGAGTTATAGTTTAGTTTAGTTTTAATCAAGAGTTTTAGTTTAGAGTTTTAGCCTAGAGTCTTAGCTTAGAGTTTTTAGTTACACTTATAGTTTAGTTTAGTTTCAGTTAAGAGTTTTAGTTTAGAGTTATAGTTTAGTTTAGTTTTAGTTAAGAGTTTTAGCTTAGAGTTTTAGCCTAGAGTGTTAGCTTAGAGTTTTTAGTTACACTTATTGTTAAGTTTAGTTTCAGTTAAGAATTTTAGTTTAGAGTTATAGTTTAGTTTAGTTTTAGTTAAGAGTTTTAGCCTAGAGTTTTAGCCCAGAGTCTTAGCTTAGAGTTTTTAGTTACACTTATAGTTTAGTTTAGTTTCAGTTAAGAGTTTTAGTTTAGAGTTATAGTTTAGTTTAGTTTTAGTTAAGAGTTTTAGCTTAGAGTTTTAGCCTAGAGTCTTAGCTTAGAGTTTTTAGTTACACTTATAGTTTAGTTTAGTTTCAGTGAAGAGTTTTAGTTTAGTATTATAGTTTAGTATAGTTGTAGTTTAGAGTCTAGAGTTTTAGCCAAGAGTCTTAGCTTAGAGTTTTTAGTTACGCTTATAGTTTAGTTTAGTTTCAGTTAAGAGTTTTAGTTTAGAGTTATAGTTTAGTTTAGTTTTAGTTAAGAGTTTTAGCTTAGAGTTTTAGCCTAGAGTCTTAGCTTAGAGTTTTTAGTTACACTTATGGCTTAGTTTAGTTTCAGTTAAGAGTTTTAGTTTAGAGTTATAGTTTAGTTTAGTTTTAGTTATGAGATTCAGCTTATAGTTTTAGCCTAGAGTCTTAGCTTAGGGTTTTTAGTTACACTTATAGTTTAGTTTAATTTCAGTTAAGAGTTTTAGTTTAGATTTATAGTTTAAGTTTAGTTTTAGTTAAGAGCTTTAGCTTAGAGTTTTAGCCTAGAGTTTTAGCTTAGAGTTTTCAGTTACACTTAGAGTTTAGTTTATATTCAGTTAAGAGTTTTAGTTCAGAGTTATAGTTTAGTTAGAGTTTTAGCTTAGAGTTTTAGCCTAGATTCTTAGCTTAGAGTTTTTAGTTACACTTATAGTTTAGTTTAGTTTCAGTTAAGAGTTTTAGTTTAGAGTTATAGTTTAGTTTAGTTTTAGTTAAGAGTTTTAGCTTATAGTTTTAGCCTAGAGTCTTAACTTACAGTTTTTGGTTACACTTATAGTTTAGTTTAGATTTAGTTAAGAGTTTTAGTTTAGAATTATAGTTTAGTTTAGTTTTAGTTAAGAGTTTTAGCTTAGAGTTTTAGCCTAGAGTCTTAGCTTAGAGTGTTAAGTTACACTTATAGTTTAGTTTAGTTTCAGTCAAGAGTTTTAGTTTAGAGTTAAAGTTTAGTTTAGTTTTAGTTAAGAGTTTTAGCTTGGAGTTTTAGCCTAGAGTCTTAGCTTAGAGTTTTTAGTTGCACTTATAGTTTAGCTTAGTTTCAGTTAAGAGTTTTAGTTTAGAGTTTTAGTTTAGAGTTTTAGTTTAGTTTAGTTTTAGTTAAGAGTTTTAGCTTAGAGTTTTAGCCTAGAGTCTTAGCTTAGAGGTTTTAGTTACACTTATAGTTTAGCTTAGTTTCAGTGAAGAGTTTTAGTTTAGTATTATAGTTTAGTTTAGTTGTAGTTTATAGTCTAGAGTTTTAGTTTAGAGTTATAGTTTAGTTTAGTTTTAGTTAAGAGTTTTAGCTTAGAGTTTTAGCCTAGAGTCTTAGCTTAGAGTTTTTAGTTACACTTAGAGCTTAGTTTAGTTTCAGTTAAGAGTTTTAGTTTGGAGTTATAGTTTAGTTTAGTTTTAGTTAAGAACTTTAGCTTAGAGGTTTAGCCTAGAGTTTTAGCTGGGAGTTTTTAGTTATACGTAAAGTTTAGTTTAGTTTCAGTTAAGAGTTTTAGTATAGAGTTATATTTTAGTTCAGAGTTTTAGATTAGAGTCTTAGCCTAGAGTCTTAGCTTAGAGTTTTTAGTTACACTTATAGTTTATTTTAGTTTCAGTGAAGAGTTTTAGTTTAGAGTTATAGTTTAGTTTAGTTTTAGTGAAGAGTTTCAGCTTAGAGTTCTAGTTTAGAGTCTTAGTTTAGAGTTTTTAGTTACACTTATAGTTTATTTTAGTTTCAGTTAAGAGTTTTAGTTTAGAGTTATAGTTTAGTTTAGTTTTAGTTAAGAGTTTTAGCTTAGAATTTAGCCTAGAGTTTTAGCTTAGAGTTTTTAGTTACACTTATAGTTTAGTTTAGTTTCAGTTAAGAGCTTTAGTTTAGAGTTATAGTTTACTTTTAGTTAAGAGTTTTAGTTTTAGATTTAAAGTTTAGTTTAGTTTTAGTTAAGAGGTTTAGCTTAGAGTTTTAGCCTAGAGTTTTAGCTTAGAGTTTTTAGTTACACTTATAGTTTAGTTTTGATTCAGTTAAGAGTTTTAGTTTCAAGTAATAGTTTAGTTTACTTTTAGTCAAGAGTTTTAGTTTAGAGTTTTAGCCTAGAGTCTTAGTTTAGAGTTGTTAGTTACACTTATAGTTTAGTTTAGTTTCAGTTAAGAGTTTTAGTTTAGAGTTATAGTTTAGTTTAGTTTTAGTTAAGAGTTTTAGCTTAGAGTTTTAGCCTATAATCTTAGCTTAGAGTTTTTAGTTACACTTCTAGCTTAGTTTAGTTTCAGTTGAAAGTTTTAATTTAGAGTTATAGTTTAGTTTAGTTTTAGTTTAGAGTTATAGTTTAGTTCAGTTTTAGTTAAGAGATTTAGCTTATTGTTTTAGCCTTGAGTCTTAGCTTAGAGTTTTTAGTTACACTTATAATTTAGTTTAATTTCAGTTAAGAGTTTTAGTTGAGATTTATAGTTTAGTTTAGTTTTAGTTAAGAGCTTTAGCTTAGAGTTTTAGCCTAGAGTTTTAGCTTAGAGTTTTCAGTTACACTTATAGTTTAGTTTAGTTACAGTTAAGAGTTTTAGTTTAGAGTTATAGTTTAGTTAAGAGTTTTAGCTTAGAGTTTTAGCCTAGATTCTTAGCTTAGAGATTTTAGTTACACTTATAGTTTAGTTTAGTTTCAGTTAAGAGTTTTAGTTTAGAGTTATAGTTTAGTTTAGTTTTAGTTATGAGATTCAGCTTATAGTTTTAGCCTAGAGTCTTAGCTTAGGGTTTTTAGTTACACTTATAGTTTAGTTTAATTTCAGTTAAGAGTTTTAGTTTAGATTTATAGTTTAAGTTTAGTTTTAGTTAAGAGCTTTAGCTTAGAGTTTTAGCCTAGAGTTTTAGCTTAGAGTTTTCAGTTACACTTAGAGTTTAGTTTATATTCAGTTAAGAGTTTTAGTTCAGAGTTATAGTTTAGTTAAGAGTTTTAGCTTAGATTTTTAGCCTAGAGTCTTAGCTTAGAGTTTTTAGTTACAATTATAGTTTAGTTTAGTTTCAGTTAAGAGTTTTAGTTTAGAGTTATAGTTTAGTTTATTTTTAGTTAAGAGTTTTAGCTTATAGTTTTAGCCTAGAGTCTTAACTTACAGTTTTTGGTTACACTTATAGTTTAGTTTAGATTTAGTTAAGAGTTTTAGTTTAGAATTATAGTTTAGTTTAGTTTTAGTTAAGAGTTTTAGCTTAGAGTTTTAGCCTAGAGTCTTAGCTTAGAGTGTTCAGTTACACTTATAGTTTAGTTTAGATTTAGTTAAGAGTTTTAGTTTAGAGTTAAAGTTTAGTTTAGTTTTAGTTAAGAGTTTTAGCTTGGAGTTTTAGCCTAGAGTCTTAGCTTAGAGTTTTTAGTTGCACTTATAGTTTAGCTTAGTTTCAGTTAAGAATTTTAGTTTAGAGTTTTAGTTTAGAGTTTTAGTTTAGTTTAGTTTTAGTTAAGAGTTTTAGCTTAGAGTTTTAGCCTAGAGTCTTAGCTTAGAGGTTTTAGTTACACTTATAGTTTAGCTTAGTTTCAGTGAAGAGTTTTAGTTTAGTATTATAGTTTAGTTTAGTTGTAGTTTATAGTCTAGAGTTTTAGTTTAGAGTTATAGTTTAGTTTAGTTTTAGTTAAGAGTTTTAGCTTAAAGTTTTAGCCTAGAGTCTTAGCTTAGAGTTTTTAGTTACACTTAGAGCTTAGTTTAGTTTCAGTTAAGAGTTTTAGTTTAGAGTTATAGTTTAGTTTAGTTTTAGTTAAGAACTTTAGCTTAGAGGTTTAGCCTAGAGTTTTAGCTGGGAGTTTTTAGTTATACGTAAAGTTTAGTTTAGTTTCAGTTAAGAGTTTTAGTATAGAGTTATATTTTAGTTTAGTTTTAATTAAGAGTTTTAGCTTAGAGTTTTAGCCTAGAGTCTTAGCTTAGAGTTTTTAGTTACACTTATAGTTTAGTTTAGTTTCAGTTAAGAGTTTTAGTTTAGAGTTATAGTTTAGTTTAGTTTTAGTTAAGAGTTTTAGTTTAGAGTTTTAGCATAGAGTCTTAGCTTTAAGCTTTTAGTTACACTACTAGTTTAGTTTAGTTTCAGTTAAGAGTTTTAGTTAGAGTTGTAGTTTACTTTTAGTTAAGAGTTTTAGTTTTAGATTTAAAGTTTAGTTTAGTTTTAATTAAGAGGTTTAGCTTAGAGTTTTAGCCTAGAGTTTTAGCTTAGAGTTTTTAGTTACACTTATAGTTTAGTTTCGATTCAGTTAAGAGTTTTTGTTTCGAGTAATAGTTTAGTTTACTTTTAGTCAAGAGTTTTAGTTTAGAGTTTTAGCCTAGAGTCTTAGTTTAGAGTTGTTAGTTACACTTATAGTTTAGTTTAGTTTCAGTTAAGAGTTTTAGTTTAGAGTTATAGTTTAGTTTAGTTCTAGTTAAGAGTTTTAGCTTAGAGTTTTTAGTTTCACTTAGAGTTAAGTTTAGTTTCAGTTAAGAATTTTAGTTTAGAGTTATAGTTTAGTTTAGTTTTAGTTAAGAGTTTTAGCTTAGAGTTTTAGCCTAGAGTCTTAGCTTAGAGTTTTAGTTACACTTATAGTTTAGTTTAGTTTCAGTTAAGAGTTTTAGTTTAGATTTGTAGTTTAGTTTAGTTTTAGTTAAAAGTTTTGGCTTGAAGTTTTAGCCTAGAGTCTTAGCTTAGAGTTTTTAGTTACACTTATAGTTTAGTTTAGTTTCAGTTACGAGTTTTAGTTTGGAGTTATAGTTTAGTTGAGTTTTAGTTAAGAGTTTTAGCTTAGAGTTTTAGCCTAGACATTTGGCTTAGAGTTTAAGTTAGAGTTATAGTTTAGTTTAGTTTTAGTTAAGAGTTTTAGTTTAGAGTTGTACTTTAGTGTTAGTTAAGAGTTTAGAGTCTAGAGATTTAGCCTAGAGTCTTAGCTTAGAGTTTTTAGTTACACTTATAGTTTAGTTTAGTTTCAGTTACGAGTTTTTGTTTAGAGTTATAGTTTAATTTAGTTTTAGTTAAGAGTTTTAGCTTAGAGTTTTAGCCTAGAGTCTTAGCTTAGAGTTTATAGTTACACTTATAGTTTAGTTTAGTTTCAGTTAAGAGTTTTAGTTTAGATTTGTAGTTTAGTTTAGTTTTAGTTAAGAGTTTTAGCCTAGAGTTCTAGCCTAGAGTCTTAGCTTAGAGTTTTTAGTTACACTTATAGTTTCTTTTAGTTTCAGTTAAGAGTTTTAGTTTAGTATTATAGTTTAGTTTAGTTGTAGTTTAGAGTCTAGAGTTTTATCCTAGAGTCTTTGCTTAGAGTTTTTTGTTACACTTATAGTTTAGTTTAGTTTCAGTTAAGAGTCTTAGTTTAGAGTTATAGTTTAGTTTAGTTTTAGTTAAGAGTTTTAGCTTAGAGTTTTAGCCTAGAGTCTTAGCTTAGAGTTTTTAGTTACACTTAAAGCTTAGATTAGTTTCAGTTAAGAGTTTTAGTTTAGAATTATAGTTTAGTTTAGTTATAGTTAAGAACTTTAGCTTAGAGATTTACCCTAGAGTTTTAGCTGGGAGTTTTTAGCTACACTTATAGTTTAGTTTAGTTTCAGTTAAGAGTTTTAGTTTAGAGTTATAGTTTAGTTTAGTTTTAGTTAAGAGTTTAAGCTTAGAGTTTTAGCCTAGAGTGTAAACTTAGAGTTTTTAGTTACACTTAGAGTTAAGTTTAGTTTCACTTATAGTTTATAGTTTTCTTATAGTTTAGTTCAGTTATAGTTAAGAACTTTAGCTTAGAGATTTAGCCTAGAGTTTTAGCTGGGAGTTTTTAGTTACACTTATAGTTTAGTTTAGTTTCAGTTAAGAGTTTTAGCTTAGAGTTATAGTTTAGTTTTAGTTTAGAGTTTTAGCCTAGAGTCTTAGCTTAGACTTTTAGATACACTTTTAGCTTAGTTTAGTTTCAGTTAAGAGTTTTAGTTTAGAGTTATAGTTTAGTTCAGTTATAGTTAAGAACTATAGCTTAGAGATTCAGCCTAGAGTTTTAGCTGGGAGTTTTTAGTTACACTTATAGTTTAGTTTAGTTTCAGTCCAGAGTTTTAGTTTAGAGTTATAGTTTAGTTAAGAGTTTTAGCTTAGAGTTTTAGCCTAGAGTCTTAGCTTAGAATTTTTAGTTACACTTATAGTTTAGTTTAGTTTTAGTTAAGAGTTTTAGTTTAGAGTTATTGTTTAGTTTAGTTTTAGGTAAGAGTTTTAGCCTAGAGTCTTAGCTTAGAGTTTTTAGTTACACTTATATCTTAGTTTTAGTTTAGAGTTATAGTTTAGTCTAGTTTTAGTTGAGAGTTTTAGCTTAGAGTTTTAGCCTAGAGTCTTAGCTTAGAGGTTTTAGTTACACTTATAGTTTAGTTTAGTTTCAGTCCAGAGTTTTAGTTTAGAGTTATAGTTTAGTTAAGAGTTTTAGCTTAGAGTTTTAGCCTAGAGTCTTAGCTTAGAGTTTTTAGTTACACTTATAGTTTAGTTTAGTTTCAGTTAAGGGTTTTAGTTTAGAGTTATAGTTTAGTTTAGTTTTAGTTAAGAGTTTTTGTTTAGAGTTATAGTTTAGTTCAGTTATAGTTAAGAGCTATAGCTTAGAGCTATAGCTTAGAGCCTAGAGTTTTAGCCGGGAGTTTTTAGTTACACTACTAGTTTAGTTTAGATTCAGTTAAGAGTTTTAGTTAGAGTTGTAGTTTACTTTTAGTTAAGAGTTTTAGTTTTAGATTTAAAGTTTAGTTTAGTTTTAGTTAAGAGGTTTAGCTTAGAGTTTTAGCCTAGAGTTTTAGCTTAGAGTTTTTAGTTACACTTATAGTTTAGTTTCGATTCAGTTAAGAGTTTTTGTTTCGAGTAATAGTTTAGTTTACTTTTAGTCAAGAGTTTTAGTTTAGAGTTTTAGCCTAGAGTCTTAGTTTAGAGTTTTTAGTTACACTTATATTTTAGTTTAGTTTCAGTTAAGAGTTTTAGTTTAGAGTTATAGTTTAGTTTAGTTCTAGTTAAGAGTTTTAGCTTAGAGTTTTAGCCTAGAGTGTTAGCTTAGAGTTTTTAGTTTCACTTAGAGTTAAGTTTAGTTTCAGTTAAGAATTTTAGTTTAGAGTTATAGTTTAGTTTAGTTTTAGTTAAGAGTTTTAGCTTAGAGTTTTAGCCTAGAGTCTTAGCTTAGAGTTTTTAGTTACACTTATAGTTTAGTTTAGTTTCAGTTAAGAGTTTTAGTTTAGATTTGTAGTTTAGTTTAGTTTTAGTTAAAAGTTTTGGCTTGAAGTTTTAGCCTAGAGTCTTAGCTTAGAGTTTTTAGTTACACTTATAGTTTAGTTTAGTTTCAGTTACGAGTTTTAGTTTAGAGTTATAGTTTAGTTGAGTTTTAGTTAAGAGTTTTAGCTTAGAGTTTTAGCCTAGACATTTGGCTTAGAGTTTAAGTTAGAGTTATAGTTTAGTTTAGGTTTAGTTAAGAGTTTTAGTTTAGAGTTGTACTTTAGTGTTAGTTAAAAGTTTAGAGTCTAGAGATTTAGCCTAGAGTCTTAGCTTAGAGTTTTTAGTTACACTTATAGTTTAGTTTAGTTTCAGTTACGAGTTTTAGTTTAGAGTTATAGTCTAGTTTAGTTTTAGTTAAGAGCTTTAGCTTAGAGTTTTAGCCTAGAGTCTTAGCTTAAAGTTTATAGTTACACTTATAGTTTAGTTTCGTTTCAGTTAAGAGTTTTAGTTAGAGTTATAGTTTAGTTTAGTTTTAGTTAAGAGTTTTAGCTTAGAGTTCTAGCCTAGAGTCTTAGCTTAGAGTTTTTAGTTACACTTATAGTTTCTTTTAGTTTCAGTTAAGAGTTTCAGTTTAGTATTATAGTTTAGTTTAGTTGTAGTTTAGAGTCTAGAGTTTTATCCTAGAGTCTTTGCTTAGAGTTTTTTGTTACACTTATAGTTTAGTTTAGTTTCAGTTAAGAGTCTTAGTTAGAGTTATAGTTTAGTTTAGTTTTAGTTAAGAGTTTTAGTTTAGAGTTTTAGCCTAGAGTCTTAGCTTAGAGTTTTTAGTTACACTTAAAGCTTAGATTAGTTTCAGTTAAGAGTTTTAGTTTAGAATTATAGTTTAGTTTATTTATAGTTAAGAACTTTAGCTTAGAGATTTACCCTAGAGTCTTAGCTTAAAGTTTTTAGCTACACTTATAGTTTAGTTTAGTTTCAGTTAAGAGTTTTAGTTTAGAGTTATAGTTTAGTTTAGTTTTAGTTAAGAGTTTTAGCTTAGAGTTTTAGCCTAGAGTGTAAACTTAGAGTTTTTAGTTACACTTAGAGTTAAGTTTAGTTTCACTTATAGTTTATAGTTTTCTTATAGTTTAGTTCAGTTATAGTTAAGAATTTTAGCTTAGAGATTTAGCCTGGAGTTTTAGCTGGGAGTTTTTAGTTACACTTATAGTTTAGTTTAGTTTCAGTTAAGAGTTTTAGCTTAGAGTTATAGTTTAGTTTTAGTTTAGAGTTTTAGCCTAGAGTCTTAGCTTAGACTTTTTAGATACACTTTTAGCTTAGTTTAGTTTCAGTTAAGAGTTTTAGTTTAGAGTTATAGTTTAGTTCAGTTATAGTTAAGAACTTTAGCTTAGAGATTTAGCCTAGAGTTTTAGCTGGGAGTTTTTAGTTACACTTATAGTTTAGTTTAGTTTCAGTCCAGAGTTTTAGTTTAGAGTTATAGTTTAGTTAAGAGTTTTAGCTTAGAGTTTTAGCCTAGAGTCTTAGCTTAGAATTTTTAGTTACACTTATAGTTTAGTTTAGTTTTAGTTAAGAGTTTTAGTTTAGAGTTATTGTTTAGTTTAGTTTTAGTTAAGAGTTTTAGCCTAGAGTCTTAGCTTAGAGTTTTTAGTTACACTTATATCTTAGTTTTAGTTTAGAGTTATAGTTTAGTCTAGTTTTAGTTGAGAGTTTTAGCTTAGAGTTTTAGCCTAGAGTCTTAGCTTAGAGGCTATAGTTTACACTTATAGTTTAGTTTAGTTTCAGTTAAGAGTTTTAATTTAGAGTTATAGTTTAGTTAAGAGTTTTAGCTTAGAGTTTTAGCCTAGAGTCTTAGCTTAGAGTTTTTAGTTACACTTATAGTTTAGTTTAGTTTCAGTTAAGGGTTTTAGTTTAGAGTTATAGTTTAGTTTAGTTTTAGTTAAGAGTTTTTGTTTAGAGTTATAGTTTAGTTCAGTTATAGTTAAGAGCTATAGCTTAGAGCTATAGCTTAGAGCCTAGAGTTTTAGCCGGGAGTTTTTAGTTACACTTATAGTTTAGTTTAGTTTCAGTTAAGGGTTTTAGTTTAGAGTTATAGTTTAGTTTAGTTTTAGTTAAGAGTTTTAGCTTAGAGTTTTAGCCTAGAGTCTAAGCTTAGAGGTTTCAGTTACACTTATACTTTAGTTTAGTTACAGTTAAGAGTTTTTGTTTAGAGTTATAGTTTAGTTAAGAGTTTTAGCTTGGAGTTTTAGCCTAGAGTCTTAGCTTACAGTTTTTAGTTACTCTTATAGTTTAGTTTAGTTTCAGTTAAGGGTTTTAGTTTAGAGTTATAGTTTAGTTTAGTTTTAGTTAAGAGTTTTAGCTTAGATTTTTAGCCTAGAGTCTTAGCTTAGAGTTTTTAGTTACACTTTTAGTTTCGTTTAGTTTCAGTTAAGAGTTTTAGTTTAGAGTTATAGTTTAGTTTATTTTTAGTTAAAAGTTTTAGCTTATAGTTTTAGCCTAGAGTCTTAACTTAGAGTTTTTGGTTACACTTATAGTTTAGTTTAGATTCAGTTAAGAGTTTTAGTTTAGAGTTATAGTTTAGTTTAGTTTTAGTTAAGAGTTTTAGCTTAGAGTTTTAGCCTAGAGTCTTAGCTTAGAGTGTTAAGTTACACTTATATTTCAGTTTAGTTTCAGTCAAGAGTTTTAGTTTAGAGTTATAGTTTAGTTTAGTTTTAGTTAAGAGTTTTAGCTTGGAGTTTTAGCCTAGAGTCTTAGCTTAGAGTTTTTAGTTGCACTTATAGTTTAGTTTAGTTTCAGTTAAGAGTTTAAGTTTAGTTTAGTTTTAGTTAAGAGTTTTAGCTTGGAGTTTTAGCCTAGAGTCTTAGCTTAGAGTTTTTAGTTACACTTATAACTTTGTTTAGTTTCAGTTAAGAGTTTTAGTTTAGAGTTATAGTTTAGTTTAGTTTTAGTTAAGAACTTTAGCTTAGAGGTTTAGCCTAGAGTTTTAGCTGGGAGTTTTTAGTTACACCTATAGTTTAGTTTAGTTTCAGTTAAGAGTTTTAGCATAGAGTTATAGTTTAGTTCAGAGTTTTAGATTAGAGCTTTAACCTAGAGTCTTAGCTTAGAGTTTTTAGTTACACTTATAGTTTAGTTTAGTTTCAGTTAAGAGTTTTAGTTTATAGTTATAGTTTAGTTAAGAGTTTTAGCTTAGAGTTTTAGCCTAGAGTCTTAGCTTAGAGTTTTTAGTTAAACTTATAGTTTAGTTCTCTTTCAGTTAAGAGTTTTAGTTTAGAGTTATAGTTTAGTTTAGTTTTAGTTAAGAGTTTTAGCTTAGAGTTCTAGTTTAAAGTCTTGGCTTAGAGTTTTTAGTTACACTTATAGTTTAGTTTAGTTTCAGTTAAGAGTTTTAGTTTAGAGTTATAGTTTAGTTCAGTTTTAGTCAAGAGTTTTAGCTTAGAGTTTTAGCCTTGAGTCTTAGCTTAGAATTTTTAGTTACACTTATAGTTTAGTTTAATTTCAGTTAAGAGCTTTAGTTTAGAGTTATAGTTTAGTTTAGTTTTAGTTAAGAGTTTTAGTTTAGAGTTTTAGCATAGAGTCTTAGCTTTACGTTTTTAGTTACACTACTAGTTTAGTTTAGTTTCAGTTAAGAGTTTTAGTTTAGAGTTGTAGTTTACTTTTAGTTAAGAGTTTTAGTTTTAGATTTAAAGTTTAGTTTAGTTTTAGTTAAGAGGTTTAGCTTAGAGTTTTAGCCTAGAGTTTTAGCTTAGAGTTTTTAGTTACACTTATAGTTTAGTTTTGATTCAGTTAAGAGTTTTCGTTTCGAGTAATAGTTTAGTTTACTTTTAGTCAAGAGTTTTAGTTTAGAGTTTTAGCCTAGAGTTTTAGCTTAGAGTTGTTAGTTACACTTATAGTTTAGTTTAGTTTCAGTTAAGAGTTTTAGTTTAGAGTTATAGTTTAGTTTAGTTTTAGTTAAGAGTTTTAGCTTAGAGTTTTAGCCTAGAGTGTAAACTTAGAGTTTTTAGTTACACTTTAAGTTTAGTTTCACTTAAGAATTTTAGTTTAGAGTTATATTTTAGTTTAGTTTTAGTTAAGAGTTTTAGCTTAGAGTTTTAGCCTAGAGTCTTAGCTTAGAGTTCTTAGTTACACTTATAGTTTAGTTTAGTTTCAGGTAAGAGTTTTAGTTTAGGGTTATAGTTTAGTTTAGTTTTAGTTAAGATTTTTGGCTTAGAGTTTTAGCCTAGAGTCTTAGCTTAGAGTTTTTAGTTACACTTATAGTTTAGTTTAGTTTCAGTGAAGAGTTTTAGTTTAGTATTATAGTTTAGTTTAGTTGTAGTTTGGAGTCTAGAGTTTTAGCCTAGAGTCTTAGTTTAGAGTTTTTAGTTACACTTATAGTTTAGTTTAGTTTCAGTTAAGAGTTTTAGTTTAGAGTTATAGTTTAGTTTAGTTTTAGTTAAGAGTTTTAGCTTAGAGTTTTAGCCTAGAGTCTTAGCTTAGAGTTTTTAGTTACACTTATAGTTTAGTTTAGTTTCAGGTAAGAGTTTTAGTTTAGGGTTATAGTTTAGTTTAGTTTTAGTTAAGAGTTTTGGCTTAGAGTTTTAGCCTAGAGTCTTAGCTTAGAGTTTTTTGTTACACTTATAGTTTAGTTTAGTTTCAGTGAAGAGTTTTAGTGTAGTATTATAGTGTAGTTTAGTTTCAGTTAAGGGTTTTAGTTTAGAGTTATAGTTTAGTTTAGTTTTAGTTAAGAGTTTTAGCTTAGATTTTTAGCCTAGAGTCTTAGCTTAGAGTTTTTAGTTACACTTTTAGTTTAGTTTAGTTTCAGTTAAGAGTTTTAGTTTAGAGTTATAGTTTAGTTTATTTTTAGTTAAAAGTTTTAGCTTATAGTTTTAGCCTAGAGTCTTAACTTAGAGTTTTTGGTTACACTTATAGTTTAGTTTAGATTCAGTTAAGAGTTTTAGTTTAGAGTTATAGTTTAGTTTAGTTTTAGTTAAGAGTTTTAGCTTAGAGTTTTAGCCTAGAGTCTTAGCTTAGAGTGTTAAGTTACACTTATAGTTTAGTTTAGTTTCAGTCAAGAGTTTTAGTTTAGAATTATAGTTTAGTTTAGTTTTAGTTAAGAGTTTTAGCTTGGAGTTTTAGCCTAGAGTCTTAGCTTAGAAATTTTAGTTGCACTTATAGTTTAGTTTAGTTTCAGTTAAGAGTTTTAGTTATAGTTTTAGTTAAGAGTTTTAGCTTAGAGTTTTAGCTTAGAGTCTTAGCTTAGAGTTTTTAGTTACACTTCTAGTTTAGCTTAGTTTCAGTGAAGAGTTTTAGTTTAGTATTATAGTTTAGTTTAGTTGTAGTTTATAGTCTAGAGTTTTAGTCTAGAATTATAGTTTAGTTTAGTTTTAGTTAAGAGTTTTAGCTTAGAGTTTTAGCCTAGAGTCTTAGCTTAGAGTTTTTAGTTACACTTAAGGCTTTATTTAGTTTAAGTTAAGAGTTTTAGTTTAGAGTTATAGTTTAGTTTAGTTTTAGTTAAGAACTTTAGCTTAGAGGTTTAGCCTAGAGTTTTAGCTGGGAGTTTTTAGTTACACTTATAGTTTAGGTTAGTTTCAGTTAAGAGTTTTAGCATAGAGTTATAGTTTAGTTCAGAGTTTTAGATTAGAGCTTTAACCTAGAGTCTTAGCTTAGAGTTTTTAGTTACACTTACAGTTTAGTTTAGTTTCAGTTAAGAGTTTTAGTTTATAGTTATAGTTTAGTTAAGAGTTTTAGCTTAGAGTTTTAGCCTAGAATCTTAACTTAGAGTTTTTAGTTAAACTTATAGTTTAGTTTACTTTCAGTTAAGAGTTTTAGTTTAGAGTTATAGTTTAGTTTAGTTTTAGTTAAGAGTTTTAGCTTAGAGTTTTAGCCTAGAGTGTAAACTTAGAGTTTTTAGTTACACTTAGAGTTAAGTTTAGTTTCACTTAAGAATTTTAGTTTAGAGTTATATTTTAGTTTAGTTTTAGTTAAGAGTTTTAGCTTAGAGTTTTAGCCTAGAGTCTTAGCTTAGAGTTTTTAGTTACACTTATAGTTTAGTTTAGTTTCAGGTAAGAGTTTTAGTTTAGGGTTATGGTTTAGTTTAGTTTTAGTTAAGAGTTTTGGCTTAGAGTTTTAGCCTAGAGTCTTAGCTTAGAGTTTTTAGTTACACTTATAGTTTAGTTTAGTTTCAGTGAAGAGTTTTAGTTTAGTATTATAGTTTAGTTTAGTTGTAGTTTGGAGTCTAGAGTTTTAGCCTAGAGTCTTAGCTTAGAGTTTTTAGTTACACTTATAGTTTAGTTTAGTTTCAGTTAAGAGTTTTAGTTTAGAGTTATAGTTTAGTTTAGTTTTAGTTAAGAGTTTTAGCTTAGAGTTTTAGCCTAGAGTCTTAGCTTAGAGTTTTTAGTTACACTTATAGTTTAGTTTACTTTGAGGTAAGAGTTTTAGTTTAGGGTTATAGTTTAGTTTAGTTTTAGTTAAGAGTTTTGGCTTAGAGTTTTAGCCTAGAGTCTTAGCTTAGAGTTTTTAGTTACACTTATAGTTTAGTTTAGTTTCAGTGAAGAGTTTTAGTTTAGTATTATAGTTTAGTTTAGTTTCAGTTAAGGGTTTTAGTTTAGAGTTATAGTTTAGTTTAGTTTTAGTTAAGAGTTTTAGCTTAGATTTTTAGCCTAGAGTCTTAGCTTAGAGTTTTTAGTTACACTTTTAGTTTAGTTTAGTTTCAGTTAAGAGTTTTAGTTTAGAGTTATAGTTTAGTTTATTTTTAGTTAAAAGTTTTAGCTTATAGTTTTAGCCTAGAGTCTTAACTTAGAGTTTTTGGTTACACTTATAGTTTAGTTTAGATTCAGTTAAGAGTTTTAGTTTAGAGTTATAGTTTAGTTTAGTTTTAGTTAAGAGTTTTAGCTTAGAGTTTTAGCCTAGAGTCTTAGCTTAGAGTGTTAAGTTACACTTGTAGTTTAGTTTAGTTTCAGTCAAGAGTTTTAGTTTAGAGTTATAGTTTAGTTTAGTTTTAGTTAAGAGTTTTAGCTTGGAGTTTTAGCCTAGAGTCTTAGCTTAGAGTTTTTAGTTGCACTTATAGTTTAGTTTAGTTTCAGTTAAGAGTTTTAGTTTAGAGTTTTAGTTTAGTTTAGTTTTAGTTAAGAGTTTTAGCTTAGAGTTTTAGCTTAGAGTCTTAGCTTAGAGTTTTTAGTTACACTTATAGTTTAGTTTAGTTTCAGTGAAGAGTTTTAGTTTAGTATTATAGTTTAGTTTAGTTGTAGTTTATAGTCTAGAGTTTTAGTCTAGAATTATAGTTTAGTTTAGTTTTAGTTAAGAGTTTTAGCTTAGAGTTTTAGCCTAGAGTCTTAGCTTAGAGTTTTTAGTTACAATTAAGGCTTTGTTTAGTTTCAGTTAAGAGTTTTAGTTTAGAGTTATAGTTTAGTTTAGTTTTAGTTAAGAACTTTAGCTTAGAGGTTTAGCCTAGAGTTTTAGCTGGGAGTTTTTAGTTACACTTATAGTTTAGTTTAGTTTCAGTTAAGAGTTTTAGCATATTATAGTTTAGTTCAGAGTTTTAGATTAGAGCTTTAACCTAGAGTCTTAGCTTAGAGTTTTTAGTTACACTTATAGTTTAGTTTAGTTTCAGTTAAGAGTTTTAGTTTATAGTTATAGTTTAGTTAAGAGTTTTAGCTTAGAGTTTTAGCCTAGAGTCTTAGCTTAGAGTTTTTAGTTAAACTTATAGTTTAGTTTAGTTTCAGTTAAGAGTTTTAGTTTAGAGTTATAGTTTAGTTTAGTTTTAGTTAAGAGTTTTAGCTTAGAGTTCTAGTTTAAAGTCTTGGCTTAGAGTTTTTAGTTACACTTATAGTTAAGTTTAGTTTCAGTTAAGAGTTTTAGTTTAGAGTTATAGTTTAGTTTAGTTTTAGTCAAGAGTTTTAGCTTAGAGTTTTAGCCTTGAGTCTTAGCTTAGAATTTTTAGTTACACTTATAGTTTAGTTTAATTTCAGTTAAGAGCTTTAGTTTAGAGTTATAGTTTAGTTTAGTTTTAGTTAAGAGTTTTAGTTTAGAGTTTTAGCCTAGAGTCTTAGCTTTAAGTTTTTAGTTACACTACTAGTTTAGTTTAGTTTCAGTTAAGAGTTTTAGTTTAGAGTTGTAGTTTACTTTTAGTTAAGAGTTTTAGTTTTAGATTTAAAGTTTAGTTTAGTTTTAGTTAAGAGGTTTAGCTTAGAGTTTTAGCCTAGAGTTTTAGCTTAGAGTTTTTAGTTACACTTGTAGTTTAGTTTGGATTCAGTTAAGAGTTTTAGTTTCGAGTAATAGTTTAGTTTACTTTTAGTCAAGAGTTTTAGTTTAGAGTTTTAGCCTAGAGTTTAGCTTAGAGTTGTTAGTTACACTTATAGTTAAGTTTAGTTTCAGTTAAGAGTTTTAGTTTAGAGTTATAGTTTAGTTTAGTTTTAGTCAAGAGTTTTAGCTTAGAGTTTTAGCCTAGAGTGTAAACTTAGAGTTTTTAGTTACACTTAGAGTTAAGTTTAGTTTCACTTAAGAATTTTAGTTTAGAGTTATAGTTTAGTTTAGTTTTAGTTAAGAGTTTTAGCTTAGAGTTTTAGCGTAGAGTCTTAGCTTAGAGTTTTTAGTTACACTTATAGTTTAGTTTAGTTTCAGGTAAGAGTTTTAGTTTAGGGTTATAGTTTAGTTTAGTTTTAGTTAAGAGTTTCGGCTTAGAGTTTTAGCCTAGAGTCTTAGCTTAGAGTTTTTAGTTACACTTATAGTTTAGTTTAGTTTCAGTGAAGAGTTTTAGTTTAGTTTTATAGTTTAGTTTAGTTGTAGTTTGGAGTCTAGAGTTTTAGCCTAGAGTCTTAGCTTAGAGTTTTTAGTTACACTTATAGTTTAGTTTAGTTTCAGTTAAGAGTTTAGTTTAGAGTTATAGTTTAGTTTAGTTTTAGTTAAGAGTTTTAGCTTAGAGTTTTAGCCTAGAGTCTTAGCTTAGAGTTTTTAGTTACACTTATAGCTTAGTTTAGTTTCAGTTAAGAGTTTTAGTTTAGAGTTATAGTTTAGTTTTATTTACGAACTTTAGCTTAGAAATTTGGCCTAGAGTTTTAGCTGGGAGTTTTTAGTTACACTTGTAGTTTAGTTTAGTTTCAGTTAAGAGTTTTAGCTTAGAGTTATAGTTTAGTTTAGTTTTAGTTAAGAGTTTTAGTTTAGAGTATTAGCCTAGAGTCTTAGCTTAGAGTTTTTAGTTACACTTATAGCTTAGTTTAGTTTCAGTTAAGAGTTTTAGTTTAGAGTTATAGTTTAGTTCAGTTATAGTTAAGAACTTTAGCTTAGAGATTTAGCCTAGAGTTTTAGCTGGGAGTTTTTAGTTACACTTATAGTTTAGTTTAGTTTTAGTTAAGACTTTTAGTTTAGAGTTTTAGCCTAGAGTCTTAGCTTAGACTTTTTAGATACACTTTCAGCTTAGTTTAGTTTCAGTTAAGAGTTTTAGTTTAGAGTTATAGTTTAGTTCAGTTATAGTTAAGAACTATAGCTTAAAGATTTAGCCTAGAGTTTTAGCTGGGAGTTTTTAGTTAAACTTATAGTTTAGTTTAGTTTCAGTCCATAGTTTTAGTTTAGAGTTATAGTTTAGTTAAGAGTTTTAGCTTAGAGTTTTAGCCTAGAGTCTTAGCTTAGAATTTTTAGTTACACTTATAGTTTAGTTTAGTTTTAGTTAAGAGTTTTAGTTTAGAGTTATTGTTTAGTTTAGTTTTAGTTAAGAGTTTTAGCCTAGAGTCTTAGCTTAGAGTTTTTAGTTACACTTATATCTTAGTTTTAATTTAGAGTTATAGTTTAGTCTAGTTTTAGTTGAGAGTTTTAGCTTAGAGTTTTAGCCTAGAGTCTTAGCTTAGAGGTTATAGTTTACACTTATAGTTTAGTTTAGTCTCAGTTAAGAGTTTTAGTTTAGAGTTATAGTTTAGTTAAGAGTTTTAGCTTAGAGTTTTAGCCTAGAGTCTTAGCTTAGAGTTTTTAGTTACACTTATAGTTTAGCTTAGTTTCAGTTAAGGGTTTTAGTTTAGAGTTATAGTTTGGTTTAGTTTTAGTTAAGAGTTTTTGTTTAGAGTTATAGTTTAGTTCAGTTATAGTTAAGAGCTATAGCTTAGAGATTTAGCCTAAAGTTCTAGCTGGGAGTTTTTAGTTACACTTATAGTTTAGTTTAGTTTCAGTTATGGGTTTTAGTTTAGAGTTATAGTTTAGTTTAGTTTTAGTTAAGAGTTTTAGCTTAGAGTTTTAGCCTAGAGTCTAAGCTTAGAGGTTTTAGTTACACTTATACTTTAGTTTAGTTACAGTTAAGAGTTTTTGTTTAGAGTTATAGTTTAGTTAAGAGTTTTAGCTTAGAGTTTTAGCCTAGAGTCTTAGCTTACAGTTTTTAGTTACTCTTATAGTTTAGTTTAGTTTCAGTTAAGGGTTTTAGTTTAGAGTTATAGTTTAGATTAGTTTTAGTTAAGAGTTTTAGCTTAGAGTTTTAACCTAGAGTCTTAGCTTAGAGTTTTTGTTACGCTTATAGTTTAGTTTAGTTTTACTTAAGAGTTTTAGTTTAGAGTTATAGCCTAGAGTCTTAGCTTAGAGTTTTTAGTTACACTTATAGTTTAGTTTAGTTTCAGTTAAGAGTTTTAGTTTAGAGTTATAGTTTAGTTTATTTTTAGTTAAGAGTTTTAGCTTATAGTTTTAGCCTAGAGTCTTAACTTAGAGTTTTTGGTTACACTTATAGTTTAGTTTAGATTCAGTTAAGAGTTTTAGTTTAGAGTTATAGTTTAGTTTAGTTTTAGTTAAGAGTTTTAGCTTAGAGTTTTAGCCTAGAGTCTTAGCTTAGAGTGTTAAGTTACACTTATAGTTTAGTTTAGTTTCAGTCAAGAGTTTTAGTTTAGAGTTATAGTTTAGTTTAGTTTTAGTTAAGAGTTTTAGCTTGGAGTTTTAGCCTAGAGTCTTAGATTAGAATTTTTAGTTGCACTTATAGTTTAGTTTAGTTTCAGTTAAGAGTTTTAGTTTAGAGTTATAGTTTAGTTTAGTTTTAGTTAAGAGTTTTAGCTTAGAGTTTTAGCTTAGAGTCTTAGCTTAGAGTTTTTAGTTACACTTATAGTTTAGCTTAGTTTCAGTGAAGAGTTTTAGTTTAGTATTATAGTTTAGTTTAGTTGTAGTTTATAGTCTGGAGTTTTAGTCTAGAATTATAGTTTAGTTTAGTTTTAGTTAAGAGTTTTAGCTTAGAGTTTTAGCCTAGAGTCTTAGCTTAGAGTTTTTAGTTACACTTATAGTTTAGTTTAGTTTCAGTTAAGAGTTTTAGTTTAGAGTTATAGTTTAGTTTAGTTTTAGTTAAGAACTTTAGCTTAGAGGTTTAGCCTAGAGTTTTAGCTGGGAGTTTTTTGTTACACTTATAGTTTAGTTTAGTTTCAGTTAAGAGTTTTAGTATAAAGTTATAGTTTAGTTCAGAGTCTTAGATTAGAGCTTTAGCCTAGAGTCTTAGCTTAGAATTTTTAGTTACACTTATAGTTTAGTTTAGTTTCAGTTAAGAGTTTTAGTTTAGAGTTATAGTTTAGTTAAGAGTTTTAGCTTAGAGTTTTAGCCTAGAGTCTTAGCTTAGAGTTTTTAGTTAAACTTATAGTTTAGTTTACTTTCAGTTAAGAGTTTTAGTTTAGAGTTATAGTTTAGTTTAGTTTTAGTTAAGAGTTTTAGCTTAAAGTTCTAGTTTAGAGTCTTGGCTTAGAGTTTTTAGTTACACTTATAGTTTAGTTTAGTTTCAGTTAAGAGTTTTAGTTTAGAGCTATAGTTTAGTTTAGTTTTAGTCAAGAGTTTTAGCTTAGAGTTTTAGCCTTGAGTCTTAGCTTTGAATTTTTAGTTACACTTATAGTTTAGTTCAATTTCATTTAAGAGCTTTAGTTTAGAGTTATAGTTTAGTTTAGTTTTAGTTAAGAGTTTTAGTTTAGAGTTTTAGCATAGAGTCTTAGCTTTAACTTTTCAGTTACACTACTAGTTTAGTTTAGTTTCAGTTAAGATTTTTAGTTTAGAGTTGTAGTTTACTTTTAGTTAAGAGTTTTAGTTTTAGATTTAAAGTTTAGTTTAGTTTTAGTTAAGAGGTTTAGCTTAGAGTTTTAGCCTAGAGTTTTAGCTTAGAGTTTTTAGTTACACTTATAGTTTAGTTTTGATTCAGTTAAGAGTTTTCGTTTCGAGTAATAGTTTAGTTTACTTTTAGTCAAGAGTTTTAGTTTAGAGTTTTAGCCTAGAGTCTTAGTTTAGAGTTGTTAGTTACACTTATAGTTTAGTTTAGTTTCAGTTAAGAGTTTTTGTTTAGAGTTATAGTTTAGTTTTAGTTAAGAGTTTTAGCTTAGAGTTTTAGCCTAGAGTGTAAACTTAGAGTTTTTAGTTACACTTAGAGTTAAGTTTAGTTTCAGTTAAGAATTTTAGTTTTAGAGATATAGTTTAGTTTACTTTTAGTCAAGAGTTTTAGCTTAGAGTTTTAGCCTAGAGTCTTAGCTTAGAGTTTTTAGTTACACTTATAGTTTAGTTTAGTTTCAGTTAAGAGTTTTAGTTTAGAGTTATAGTTTAGTTTAGTTTTAGTTAAGAGTTTTAGCTTAGAGTTTTAGCCTAGAGTCTTAGCTTAGAGTGTTTATTTACACTTATAGTTTAGTTTAGTTTCAGTCAAGAGTTGTAGTTTAGAGTTATAGTTTAGTTTAGTTTTAGTTAAGAGTTTTAGCTTAGAGTTTTAGCCTAGAGTCTTAGCTTAGAGTTTTTAGTTACACTTATAGTTTTGTTTAGTTTCAGTTAAGAGTTTTAGTTTAGAGTTACTGTTTAGTTTAGTTTTAGTTAAGGGTTTAAGCTTTGAGTTTTAGCTTAGAGTCTTAGCTTAGAGCTTTTAGTTACACTTATAGTTTAGTTTCAGTGAAGAGTTTTAGTTTAGTATTATAGTTTAATTTAGTTGTAGTTTAGAGTCTAGAGTTTTAGCCTAGAGTCTTAGCTAAGAGTTTTTAGTTACACTCATATTTTAGTTTAGTTTCAGTTAAAAGTTTTAGTTTAGAGTTATAGTTTAGTTTAGTTTTAGTTCAGAGTTTTAGTTTAGATTATTAGCCTAGAGTCTTAGCCTGGGGTTTTTAGTTACACTTATAGTTTAGTTTAGTTTCAGTTAAGAGTTTTAGTTTAGAGTTATAGTTTAGTTTAGTTTTAGTTAAGAGTTTTAGCTTCGAGTTTTAGCCTAGAATCTTAGCTTAGAGTTTTTAGTTACACTTATAGTTTAGTTTAGTTTCAGTTAAGAGTTTTAGTTTAGAGTTATAGTTTAGTTTTAGTTTAGAGTTATAGTTTAGTTTAGTTTTAGTTAAGAGTTTTAGCTAGTTTTAGCCTAGAGTCTTAGCTTAGAGTTTTTAGTTACACTTATAGTTTAGTTTAATTTCAGTTAAGAGTTTTAGTTTAGATTTATAGTTGAGTTTAGTTTTAGTTAACAGTTTTAGTTTAGAGTTATAGTTTAGTTTAGTTTTAGTTAAGAAATTTAGCTTATAGTTTTAGCCTTGAGTCTTAGCTTAGAGTTTTTAGTTACACTTATAGTTTAGTTTAATTTCAGTTAAGAGTTTTAGTTGAGATTTATAGTTTAGTTTAGTTTTAGTTAAGAGCTTTAGCTTAGAGTTTTAGTCTAGAGTTTTAGCTTAGAGTTTTCAGTTACACTTATAGTTTAGTTTAGTTTCAGTTAAGAGTTTTAGTTTAGAGTTATAGTTTAGTTTAGTTTTAGTTATGAGATTTAGCTTATAGTTTTAGCCTATAGTCTTAGCTTAGGGTTTTTAGTTACACTTATAGTTTAGTTTAATTTCAGTTAAGAGTTTTAGTTTAGATTTATAGTTTAAGTTTAGTTTTAGTTAAGAGCTTTAGCTTAGAGTTTTAGCCTAGAGTTTAGCTTAGAGTTTCAGTTACACTTAGAGTTTAGTTTAGATTCAGTCAAGAGTTTTAGTTTAGTTAAGAGTTTTAGCTTAGATTTTTAGCCTAGAGTCTTAGCTTAGATTTTTTAGTTACACTTTTAGTTTAGTTTAGTTTCAGTTAAGAGTTTTAGTTTAGAGTTATAGTTTAGTTTAGTTTTAGTTAAGAGTTTTAGCTTAGAGTTTTAGCCTAGAGTCTTAGCTTAGAGTTTTTAGTTACACTTTTAGTTTAGTTTAGTTTCAGTTAAGAGTTTTAGTTTAGAGTTATAGTTTAGTTTAGTTTGAGTTCAGAGTTTTAGTTTAGATTTTTAGCCTAGAGTCTTAGCCTGGGGTTTTTAGTTACACCTATAGTTTAGTTTAGTTTCAGTTAAGAGTTTTAGTTTAGAGTTATAGTTTAGTTTAGTTCTAGTTAAGAGTTTTAGCTTAGAGTTTTAGCCTAGAATCTTAGCTTAGAGTTTTTAGTTACACTTCTAGCTTAGTTTAGTTTCAGTTAAGAGTTTTAATTTAGAGTTATAGTTTAGTTTAGTTTTAGTTTAGAGTTATAGTTCAGTTTAGTTTTAGTTAAGAGATTTAGCTTATAGTTCTAGCCTAGAGTCTTAGCTTAGAATTTTTAGTTACACTTATAGTTTAGTTTAGTTTTAGTTAAGAGTTTTAGTTTAGAGTTACTGTTTAGTTTAGTTTTAGTTAAGAGTTTTAGCCTAGAGTCTTAGCTTAGAGTTTTTAGTTACACTTATATCTTAGTTTTAATTTAGAGTTATAGTTTAGTCTAGTTTTAGTTGAGAGTTTTAGCTTAGAGTTTTAGCCTAGAGTCTTAGCTTAGAGGTTATAGTTTACACTTATAGTTTAGTTTAGTCTCAGTTAAGAGTTTTTGTTTAGAGTTATAGTTTAGTTAAGAGTTTTAGCTTAGAGTTTTAGCCTAGAGTATTAGCTTAGAGTTTTTAGTTACACTTATAGTTTAGCTTAGTTTCAGTTAAGGGTTTTAGTTTAGAGTTATAGTTTGGTTTAGTTTTAGTTAAGAGTTTTTGTTTAGAGTTATAGTTTAGTTCAGTTATAGTTAAGAGCTATAGCTTAGAGATTTAGCCTAAAGTTTTAGCTGGGAGTTTTTAGTTACACTTATAGTTTAGTTTAGTTTCAGTTATGGGTTTTAGTTTAGAGTTATAGTTTAGTTTAGTTTTAGTTAAGAGTTTTAGCTTAGAGTTTTAGCCTAGAGTCTAAGCTTAGAGGTTTTAGTTACACTTATACTTTAGTTTAGTTACAGTTAAGAGTTTTTGTTTAGAGTTATAGTTTAGTTAAGAGTTTTAGCTTAGAGTTTTAGCCTAGAGTCTTAGCTTACAGTTTTTAGTTACTCTTATAGTTTAGTTTAGTTTCAGTTAAGGGTTTTAGTTTAGAGTTATAGTTTAGATTAGTTTTAGTTAAGAGTTTTAGCTTAGAGTTTTAACCTAGAGTCTTAGCTTAGAGTTTTTGTTACGCTTATAGTTTAGTTTAGTTTTACTTAAGAGTTTTAGTTTAGAGTTATAGCCTAGAGTCTTAGCTTAGAGTTTTTAGTTACACTTATAGTTTAGTTTAGTTTCAGTTAAGAGTTTTAGTTTAGAGTTATAGTTTAGTTTATTTTTAGTTAAGAGTTTTAGCTTATAGTTTTAGCCTAGAGTCTTAACTTAGAGTTTTTGGTTACACTTATAGTTTAGTTTAGATTCAGTTAAGAGTTTTAGTTTAGAGTTATAGTTTAGTTTAGTTTTAGTTAAGAGTTTTAGCTTAGAGTTTTAGCCTAGAGTCTTAGCTTAGAGTTTTAAGTTACACTTATAGTTTAGTTTAGTTTCAGTCAAGAGTTTTAGTTTAGAGTTATAGTTTAGTTTAGTTTTAGTTAAGAGTTTTAGCTTGGAGTTTTAGCCTAGAGTCTTAGATTAGAATTTTTAGTTGCACTTATAGTTTAGTTTAGTTTCAGTTAAGAGTTTTAGTTTAGAGTTTTAGTTTAGTTTAGTTTTAGTTAAGAGTGATAGCTTAGAGTTTTAGCTTAGAGTCTTAGCTTAGAGTTTTTAGTTACACTTATAGTTTAGCTTAGTTTCAGTGAAGAGTTTTAGTTTAGTATTATAGTTTAGTTTAGTTGTAGTTTATAGTCTGGAGTTTTAGTCTAGAATTATAGTTTAGTTTAGTTTTAGTTAAGAGTTTTAGCTTGGAGTTTTAGCCTAGAGTCTTAGCTTAGAGTTTTTAGTTACACTTATAGCTTAGTTTAGTTTCAGTTAAGAGTTTTAGTTTAGAGTTATAGTTTAGTTTAGTTTTAGTTAAGAACTTTAGCTTAGAGGTTTAGCCTAGAGTTTTAGCTGGGAGTTTTTTGTTACACTTATAGTTTAGTTTAGTTTCAGTTAAGAGTTTTAGTATAAAGTTATAGTTTAGTTCAGAGTCTTAGATTAGAGGTTTAGCCTAGAGTCTTAGCTTAGAATTTTTAGTTACACTTATAGTTTAGTTTAGTTTCAGTTAAGAGTTTTAGTTTAGAGTTATAGTTTAGTTAAGAGTTTTAGCTTAGAGTTTTAGCCTAGAGTCTTAGCTTAGAGTTTTTAGTTAAACTTATAGTTTAGTTTACTTTCAGTTAAGAGTTTTAGTTTAGAGTTATAGTTTAGTTTAGTTTTAGTTAAGAGTTTTAGCTTAAAGTTCTAGTTTAGAGTCTTGGCTTAGAGTTTTTAGTTACACTTATAGTTTAGTTTAGTTTCAGTTAAGAGTTTTAGTTTAGAGCTATAGTTTAGTTTAGTTTTAGTCAAGAGTTTTAGCTTAGAATTTTAGCCTTGAGTCTTAGCTTTGAATTTTTAGTTACACTTATAGTTTAGTTCAATTTCATTTAAGAGCTTTAGTTTAGAGTTATAGTTTAGTTTAGTTTTAGTTAAGAGTTTTAGTTTAGAGTTTTAGCATAGAGTCTTAGCTTTAACTTTTCAGTTACACTACTAGTTTAGTTTAGTTTCAGTTAAGATTTTTAGTTTAGAGTTGTAGTTTACTTTTAGTTAAGAGTTTTAGTTTTAGATTTAAAGTTTAGTTTAGTTTTAGTTAAGAGGTTTAGCTTAGAGTTTTAGCCTAGAGTTTTAGCTTAGAGTTTTTAGTTACACTTATAGTTTAGTTTTGATTCAGTTAAGAGTTTTCGTTTCGAGTAATAGTTTAGTTTACTTTTAGTCAAGAGTTTTAGTTTAGAGTTTTAGCCTAGAGTCTTAGTTTAGAGTTGTTAGTTACACTTATAGTTTAGTTTAGTTTCAGTTAAGAGTTTTTGTTTAGAGTTATAGTTTAGTTTTAGTTAAGAGTTTTAGCTTAGAGTTTTAGCCTAGAGTGTAAACTTAGAGTTTTTAGTTACACTTAGAGTTAAGTTTAGTTTCAGTTAAGAATTTTAGTTTTAGAGATATAGTTTAGTTTAGTTTTAGTCAAGAGTTTTAGCTTAGAGTTTTAGCCTAGAGTCTTAGCTTAGAGTTATAGTTTAGTTTAGTTTTAGTTAAGAGTTTTAGCTTAGAGTTTTAGCCTAGAGTCTTAGCTTAGAGTGTTTATTTACACTTATAGTTTAGTTTAGTTTCAGTCAAGAGTTGTAGTTTAGAGTTATAGTTTAGTTTAGTTTTAGTTAAGAGTTTTAGCTTAGAGTTTTAGCCTAGAGTCTTAGCTTAGGGTGTTTAGTTACACTTATAGTTTTGTTTAGTTTCAGTTAAGAGTTTTAGTTTAGAGTTACTGTTTAGTTTAGTTTTAGTTAAGGGTTTAAGCTTTGAGTTTTAGCTTAGAGTCTTAGCTTAGAGCTTTTAGTTACACTTATAGTTTAGTTTCAGTGAAGAGTTTTAGTTTAGTATTATAGTTTAATTTAGTTGTAGTTTAGAGTCTAGAGTTTTAGCCTAGAGTCTTAGCTAAGAGTTTTTAGTTACACTCATATTTTAGTTTAGTTTCAGTTAAAAGTTTTAGTTTAGAGTTATAGTTTAGTTTAGTTTTAGTTCAGAGTTTTAGTTGAGATTATTAGCCTAGAGTCTTAGCCTGGGGTTTTTAGTTACACTTATAGTTTAGTTTAGTTTCAGTTAAGAGTTTTAGTTTAGAGTTATAGTTTAGTTTAGTTTTAGTTAAGAGTTTTAGCTTCGAGTTTTAGCCTAGAATCTTAGCTTAGAGTTTTTAGTTACACTTCTAGCTTAGTTTAGTTTCAGTTAAGAGTTTTAATTTAGAGTTATAGTTTAGTTTTAGTTTAGAGTTATAGTTTAGTTTAGTTTTAGTTAAGAGTTTTAGCTTATAGTTTTAGCCTAGAGTCTTAGCTTAGAGTTTTTAGTTACACTTATAGTTTAGTTTAATTTCAGTTAAGAGTTTTAGTTTAGATTTATAGTTGAGTTTAGTTTTAGTTAACAGTTTTAGTTTAGAGTTATAGTTTAGTTTAGTTTTAGTTAAGAAATTTAGCTTATAGTTTTAGCCTTGAGTCTTAGCTTAGAGTTTTTAGTTACACTTATAGTTTAGTTTAATTTCAGTTAAGAGTTTTAGTTGAGATTTATAGTTTAGTTTAGTTTTAGTTAAGAGCTTTAGCTTAGAGTTTTAGTCTAGAGTTTTAGCTTAGAGTTTTCAGTTACACTTATAGTTTAGTTTAGTTTCAGTTAAGAGTTTTAGTTTAGAGTTATAGTTTAGTTTAGTTTTAGTTAAGAGATTTAGCTTATAGTTTTAGCCTAGAGTCTTAGCTTAGGGTTTTTAGTTACACTTATAGTTTAGTTTAATTTCAGTTAAGAGTTTTAGTTTAGATTTATAGTTTAAGTTTAGTTTTAGTTAAGAGCTTTAGCTTAGAGTTTTAGCCTAGAGTTTAGCTTAGAGTTTCAGTTACACTTAGAGTTTAGTTTAGATTCAGTCAAGAGTTTTAGTTTAGTTAAGAGTTTTAGCTTAGATTTTTAGCCTAGAGTCTTAGCTTAGATTTTTTAGTTACACTTTTAGTTTAGTTTAGTTTTAGTTAAGAGTTTTAGTTTAGAGTTATAGTTTAGTTTATTTTTAGTTAAGAGTTTTAGCTTATAGTTTTAGCCTAGAGTCTTAGCTTAGAGTTTTTAGTTACACTTTTAGTTTAGTTTAGTTTCAGTTAAGAGTTTTAGTTTAGAGTTATAGTTTAGTTTAGTTTGAGTTCAGAGTTTTAGTTTAGATTTTTAGCCTAGAGTCTTAGCCTGGGGTTTTTAGTTACACCTATAGTTTAGTTTAGTTTCAGTTAAGAGTTTTAGTTTAGAGTTATAGTTTAGTTTAGTTCTAGTTAAGAGTTTTAGCTTAGAGTTTTAGCCTAGAATCTTAGCTTAGAGTTTTTAGTTACACTTCTAGCTTAGTTTAGTTTCAGTTAAGAGTTTTAATTTAGAGTTATAGTTTAGTTTAGTTTTAGTTTAGAGTTATAGTTCAGTTTAGTTTTAGTTAAGAGATTTAGCTTATAGTTCTAGCCTAGAGTCTTAGCTTAGAGTTTTTAGTTACACTTATAGTTTAGTTTCATTTCAGTTAAGAGTTTTAGTTTAGATTTTTAGTTGAGTTTAGTTTTAGTTAAGAGTTTTAGTTTAGAGTTATAGTTTAGTTCAGTTTTAGTTAAGAGATTTAGCTTATAGTTTTAGCCTAGAGTCTTAGCTTAGAGTTTTTAGTTACACTTATAGTTTAGTTTAATTTCAGTTAAGAGTTTTAGTTGAGATTTATAGTTTAGTTTAGTTTTAGTTAAGAGCTTTAGCTTAGAGTTTTAGCCTAGAGTTTTAGCTTAGAGTTTTCAGTTACACTTATAGTTTAGTTTAGTTTCAGTTAAGAGTTTTAGTTTAGAGTTATAGTTTAGTTAAGAGTTTTTGATTAGAGTTTTAGCCTAGATTCTTAGCTTAGAGATTTTAGTTACACTTATAGTTTAGTTTATTTTCAGTTAAGAGTTTTAGTTTAGAGTTATAGTTTAGTTTAGTTTTAGTTATGAGATTTAGCTTATAGTTTTAGCCTATAGTCTTAGCTTAGGGTTTTTAGTTACACTTATAGTTTAGTTAAATTTCAGTTAAGAGTTTTAGTTTAGATTTATAGTTTAAGTTTAGTTTTAGTTAAGAGCTTTAGCTTAGAGTTTTAGCCTAGAGTTTAGCTTAGAGTTTCAGTTACACTTAGAGTTTAGTTTAGATTCAGTTAAGAGTTTTAGTTTAGAGTTTTAGTTTAGTTAAGAGTTTTAGCTTAGATTTTTAGCCTAGAGTCTTAGCTTAGAGTTTTTAGTTACACTTTTAGTTTAGTTTAGTTTCAGTTAAGAGTTTTAGTTTAGAGTTATAGTTTAGTTTATTTTTAGTTAAGAGTTTTAGCTTATAGTTTTAGCCTAGAGTCTTAACTTAGAGTTTTTGGTTACACTTATAGTTTAGTTTAGATTCAGTTAAGAGTTTTAGTTTAGAGTTATAGTTTAGTTTAGTTTTAGTTAAGAGTTTTAGCTTAGAGTTTTAGCCTAGAGTCTTAGCTTAGAGTTTTTAGTTACACTTATAGTTTAGTTTAGTTTCAGTTAAGAGTTTTAGTTTAGGGTTATAGTTTAGTTTAGTTTTAGTTAAGAGTTTTGGCTTAGAGTTTTAGCCTAGAGTCTTAGCTTAGAGTTTTTAGTTACACTTATAGTTTAGTTTAGTTTCAGTGAAGAGTTTTAGTTTAGTATAAGAGTTTAGTTTAGTTGTAGTTTGGAGTCTAGAGTTTTAGCCTAGAGTCTTAGCTTAGAGTTTTTAGTTACACTTATAGTTTAGTTTAGTTTCAGTTAAGAGTTTTAGTTTAGAGTTATAGTTTAGTTTAGTTTTAGTTAAGAGTTTTAGCTTAGAGTTTTAGCCTAGAGTCTTAGCTTAGAGTTTTTAGTTACACTTATAGCTTAGTTTAGTTTCAGTTAAGAGTTTTAGTTTAGAGTTATAGTTTAGTTTTATTTAAGAACTTTAGCTTAGAAATTTGGCCTAGAGTTTTAGCTGGGAGTTTTTAGTTACACTTGTAGTTTAGTTTAGTTTCAGTTAAGAGTTTTAGTTTAGAGTTATAGTTTAGTTTAGTTTTAGTTAAGAGTTTTAGTTTAGAGTATTAGCCTAGAGTCTTAGCTTAGAGTTTTTAGTTACATTTATAGCTTAGTTTAGTTTCAGTTAAGAGTTTTAGTTTAGAGTTATAGTTTAGTTCAGTTATAGTTAAGAACTTTAGCTTAGAGATTTAGCCTAGAGTTTTAGCTGGGAGTTTTTAGTTACACTTATAATTTAGTTTAGTTTCATTTAAGAGTTTTAGCTTAGAGTTATAGTTTAGTTTTAGTTAAGAGTTTTAGTTTAGAGTTTTAGCCTAGAGTCTTAGCTTAGACTTTTTAGATACACTTTTAGCTTAGTTTAGTTTCAGTTAAGAGTTTTAGTTTAGAGTTATAGTTTAGTTCAGTTATAGTTAAGAACTATAGCTTAAAGATTTAGCCTAGAGTTTTAGCTGGGAGTTTTTAGTTACACTTATAGTTTAGTTTAGTTTCAGTCCAGAGTTTTAGTTTAGAGTTATAGTTTAGTTAAGAGTTTTAGCTTAGAGTTTTAGCCTTGAGTCTTAGCTTAGAATTTTTAGTTACACTTATAGTTTAGTTTAGTTTTAGTTAAGAGTTTTAGTTTAGAGTTATTGTTTAGTTTTGTTTTAGTTAAGAGTTTTAGCCTAGAGTCTTAGCTTAGAGTTTTTAGTTACACTTATAGTTTAGCTTAGTTTCAGTGAAGAGTTTTAGTTTAGTATTATAGTTTAGTTTAGTTGTAGTTTATAGTCTAGAGTTTTAGTCTAGAATTATGGTTTAGTTTAGTTTTAGTTAAGAGTTTTAGCTTAGAGTTTTAGCCTAGAGTCTTAGCTTAGAGTTTTTAGTTACACTTATAGTTTAGTTTAGTTTCAGTTAAGAGTTTTAGTTTAGAGTTATAGTTTAGTTTAGTTTTAGTTAAGAGTTTTAGCTTAGAGTTTTAGCCTTGAGTTTTAGCTGGGAGTTTTTTGTTACACTTATAGTTTAGTTTAGTTTCAGTTAAGAGTTTTAGTATAAAGTTATAGTTTAGTTCAGAGTCTTAGATTAGAGCTTTAGCCTAGAGTCTTAGCTTAGAGTTTTTAGTTACACTTATAGTTTGGTTTAGTTTCAGTTAAGAGTTTTAGTTTAGAGTTATAGTTTAGTTAAGAGTTTTAGCTTAGAGTTTTAGCCTAGAGTCTTAGCTTAGAGTTTTTAGTTAAACTTATAGTTTAGTTTACTTTCAGTTAAGAATTTTAGTTTAGAGTTATAGTTTAGTTTAGTTTTAGTTAAGAGTTTTAGCTTAAAGTTCTAGTTTAGAGTCTTGGCTTAGAGTTTTTAGTTACACTTATAGTTTAGTTTAGTTTCAGTTAAGAGTTTAAGTTTAGAGTTATAGTTTAGTTTAGTTTTAGTCAAGAGTTTTAGCTTAGAGTTTTAGCCTTGAGTCTTAGCTTAGAATTTTTAGTTACACTTATAGTTTAGTTTAATTTCATTTAAGAGCTTTAGTTTAGAGTTATAGTTTAGTTAAGAGTTTTAGTTTAGAGTTTTAGCATAGAGTCTTAGCTTTAACTTTTTAGTTACACTACTAGTTTAGTTTAGTTTCAGTTAAGATTTTTAGTTTAGAGTTGTAGTTTACTTTTAGTTAAGAGTTTTAGTTTTAGATTTAAAGTTTAGTTTAGTTTTAGTTAAGAGGTTTAGCTTAGAGTTTTAGCCTAGAGTTTTAGCTTAGAGTTTTTAGTTACACTTATAGTTTAGTTTTGATTCAGTTAAGAGTTTTCGTTTCGAGTAATAGTTTAGTTTACTTTTATTCAAGAGTTTTAGTTTAGAGTTTTAGCCTAGAGTCTTAGTTTAGAGTTGTTAGTTACACTTATAGTTTAGTTTAGTTTCAGTTAAGAGTTATATTTTAGTTTAGTTTTAGTTAAGAGTTTTAGCTTAGAGTTTTAGCCTAGAGTGTAAACTTAGAGTTTTTAGTTACACTTAGAGTTAAGTTTAGTTTCAGTTAAGAATTTTAGTTTAAGAGTTATAGTTTAGTTTAGTTTTAATTAAGAGTTTTAGCTTAGAGTTTTAGCAAAAGTCTTAGCTTAGAGTTTTAGTTACACTTATAGTTTAGTTTAGTTTCAGTTAAGAGTTTTAGTTTAGGGTTATAGTTTAGTTTAGTTTTAGTTAAGAGTTTTAGCTTAGAGTTTTAGCCTAGAGTCTTAGCTTAGAGTTTTTAGTTACACTTATAGTTTAGTTTAGTTTCAGTGAAGAGTTTTAGTTTAGTATTATAGTTTAGTTTAGTTGTAGTTTGGAGTCTAGAGTTTTAGCCTAGAGTCTTAGCTTAGAGTTTTTAGTTACACTTATAGTTTAGTTTAGTTTCAGCTAAGAGTTTTAGTTTAGAGTTATAGTTTAGTTTAGTTTTAGTTAAGAGTTTTAGCTTAGAGTTTTAGCCTAGAGTCTTAGCTTAGAGTTTTTAGTTACACTTATAGCTTAGTTTAGTTTCAGTTAAGAGTTTTAGTTTAGAGTTATAGTTTAGTTTTATTTAAGCACTTTAGCTTAGAAATTTGGCCTAGAGTTTTAGCTGGGAGTTTTTAGTTACACTTGTAGTTTAGTTTAGTTTCAGTTACGAGTTTTAGCTTAGAGTTATAGTTTAGTTTAGTTTTAGTTAAGAGTTTTAGTTTAGAGTATTAGCCTAGAGTCTTAGCTTAGAGTTTTTAGTTACACTTATAGCTTAGTTTAGTTTCAGTTAAGAGTTTTAGTTTAGAGTTATAGTTTAGTTCAGTTATAGTTAAGAACTTTAGCTTAGAGATTTACCCTAGAGTTTTAGCTGGGAGTTTTTAGTTACACTTATAGTTTAGTTTAGTTTCAGTTAAGAGTTTTAGCTTAGAGTTATAGTTTAGTTTTAGTTAAGAGTTTTAGTTTAGATTTTTAGCCTAGAGTCTTAGCTTAGACTTTTTAGATACACTTTTAGCTTAGTTTAGTTTCAGTTAAGAGTTTTAGTTTAGAGTTATAGTTTAGTTCAGTTATAGTTAAGAACTATAGCTTAGAGATTTAGCCGAGAGTTTTAGCTGGGAGTTTTTAGTTAAACTTATAGTTTAGTTTAGTTTCAGTCCAGAGTTTTAGTTTAGAGTTATAGTTTAGTTAAGAGTTTTAGCTTAGAGTTTTAGCCTAGAGTCTTAGCTTAGAATTTTTAGTTACACTTATAGTTTAGTTTAGTTTTAGTTAAGAGTTTAATTTAGAGTTATTGTTTAGTTTAGTTTTAGTTAAGAGTTTTAGGTTAGAGTCTTAGCTTAGAGTTTTTAGTTACACTTATATCTTAGTTTTAATTTAGAGTTATAGTTTAGTCTAGTTTTATTTTAGCTTAGAGAGTTTTAGCTTAGAGTTTTAGCCTAGAGTCTTAGCTTAGAGGTTATAGTTTACACTTATAATTAATTTAGTTTCAGTTAAGAGTTTTAATTTAGAGTTATAGTTTAGTTAAGAGTTTTAGCTTAGAGTTTTAGCCTAGAATCTTAGCTTAGAGTTTTTAGTTACACTTATAGTTTAGTTTAGTTTCAGTTAAGGGTTTTAGTTTAGAGTTATAGTTTAGTTTAGTTTTAGTTAAGAGTTTTTGTTTAGAGTTATAGTTTAGTTCAGTTATAGTTAAGAGCTATAGCTTAGAGATTTAGCCTAGAGTTTTAGCTGGGAGTTTTTAGTTACACTTATAGTTTAGTTTAGTCTCAGTTAAGGGTTTTAGTTTAGAGTTATAGTTTAGTTAAGTTTTAGTTAAGAGTTATAGTTTAGTTAAGTTTTAGTTAAGAGTTTTAGCTTAGAGTTTTAGCCTAGAGTCTAAGCTTAGAGGTTTTAGTTACACTTATACTTTAGTTTAGTTACAGTTAAGAGTTTTTGTTTAGAGCTATAGTTTAGTTAAGAGTTTTAGCTTAGAGTTTTAGCCTAGAGTCTTAGCTGGGAGTTTTTAGTTACACTTATAGTTTAGTTTAGTTTCAGTTAAGGGTTTTAGTTTAGAGTTATAGTTTAGTTTAGTTTTAGTTAAGAGTTTTAGCTTAGAGTTTTAACCTAGAGTCTTAGCTTAGAGTTTTTGTTACACTTATAGTTTAGTTTAGATTCACTTAAGAGTTTTAGTTTAGAGTTATAGCCTAGAGTCTTAGCTTAGAGTTCTTAGTTACACTTATAGTTTAGTGTAGTTTCAGTTTAGAGTTTTAGTTTAGAGTTGTAGTTTAGTTTTACTTAAGAGTTTTAGTTTAGAGTTTTAGCTTAGAGTCTTATCTTCGAGTTGTAGTTTAATTTTAGTTAAGAGTTATAGTATAGAGTTTAGAGTTTTAGCTTAGAGTCTTATCTTAGAGTTTTAGTTAGAGTTTATAGTTTAGTTTAGTTATAGTTTAGTTAAGAGTTGTAGTTTAGTTTTAGTTAAGAGTTTTAGTTTAGAGTTTAGAGTTTCAGTATAGAGTCTTAGCTTAGAGATTCAGTTACAGTTATAATTTAGTTTAGTTTTAGTCAAGAGTTTTAGTTTAGAGTTATAGTTTAGTTTTAGTTCAGAAATTTAGTTTAGAGTTTAGAGTATTAGCTTAGAGTCAGAGCTTAGAGTTTTAGTTAGAGTTATAGTTTAGTTTAGTTTCAGTTAAGAGTTTTAGTTTAGAGTTGTAGTTTAGTTTTAGTTAAGAGATTTAGTTTAGAGTTTAGAGTATTAGCTTAGAGTCAGAGCTTAGAGTTTTAGTTAGAGTTATAGTTTAGTTTAGTTTCAGTTAAGAGTTTTAGTTTAGAGTTGTAGTTTAGTTTTAGTTAAGAGTCTTAGTTTAGAGTTTTAGTTTAGAGTCTTAGCTTAGAGTTTTAGTTAGAGTTACAGTTTAGTTTAGTTTAGAGATGCAGTTTAGTTTTAGTTAAGAGTTTTAGTTTAGAGTTTATAGTTTCAGTTTAGGTCTTAGCTTAGAGTTTTAGTTTAGAGTCTTAGCTTAGAGTTTTAGTTAGAGGTATAGTTTAGTTTAGTTTTAGTTAAGAGTTTTAGTTTAGAGTTTTAGTTTAGAGTCTTAGCTTTGAGTTTTAGTTATAGTTATAGTTTAGTTTAGTTTTAGTTGAGAATTGAGAGTTTTAGTTTAGAGTCTTAGCTTAGAGTTTTAGTTAGAGTTTATAGTTTAGTTTTAGTTAAGAGTTGTAGTTTAGTTTTAGTTAAGAGTTTTAGTTTAGAGTTTAGAGTTTCAGTATAGAGTCTTAGCTTAGAGATTCAGTTAGAGTTATAATTTAGTTTAGTTTTAGTCAAGAATTTCGTTTAAAGTTATAGTTTAGTTTTAGTTCAGAAATTTAGTTTAGAGTTTAGAGTATTAGCTTAGAGTCAGAGCTTAGAGTTTTAGTTAGAGTTATAGTTTAGTTTAGTTTCAGTTAAGAGTTTTAGTTTAGAGTTTAGAGTTTTAGTTTTGAGTCTTAGCTTAGAATTTTAGTTATAGTTTATAGTTTAGTTTTAGTTAAGAGTTGTAGTTTAGTTTTAGTTAAGAGTTTTAGTTTAGAGTTTAGAGTTTCAGTATAGAGTCTTAGCTTAGAGATTCAGTTAGAGTTATAATTTAGTTTAGTTTTAGTCAAGAGTTTCGTTTAAAGTTATAGTTTAGTTTTAGTTCAGAAATTTAGTTTAGAGTTTAGAGTATTAGCTTATAGTCAGAGCTTAGAGTTTTAGTTAGAGTTATAGTTTAGTTTAGTTTCAGTTAAGAGTTTTAGTTTAGAGTTGTAGTTTAGTTTTAGTTAAGAATCTTAGTTTAGAGTTTTAGTTTAGAGTCTTAGCTTAGAGTTTTAGTTAGAGTTATAGTTTAGTTTAGTTTAGAGTTGCAGTTTAGGTCTTAGCTTAGAGTTTTAGTTAGATGTATAGTTTAGTTTAGTTTTAGTTAAGAGTTTTAGTTTAAAGTTTTAGCTTAGAGTCTTAGCTTTGAGTTATAGTTGTAGTTATAGTTTAGTTTAGTTTTAGTTGAGAATTGAGAGTTTTAGTTTAGAGTCTTAGCTTAGAGTTTTATTTAGAGTTATAGTTTAGTTTAGGTTTAGTTAGGAGCTTTAGTTTAGATATCTAGTTTAGCTTTAGTTAAGAGTTTTAATTTAGAGTTTATATTTTTAGTTTAGAGTTTTAGTTTAGTTTTAGTTAAGAGTTTTAGTTTAGATATTGGTGTTTTAGTTTCGAGTCTTAGCTTAGAGTTTTAGTTAGAGTTATAGTTTAGTTTAGTTTTAATTCAGAGATTTAGTTTAGAGTCTTAGCATAGAGTTTAGTTTTAGTTAAGAATTTTAGTTTAGAGTTGTTGTTTAGTTTTAGGTAAGAGTTTTAGTTTAGAGTTTTAGTTAGAGTTATAGTTTAGTTTAGTTTTAGTTTAGAGTCAAGAGTTTGAATTTAGAGTGATAGCTTAGAATTTTAGTTAGAGTTATATTTTAGTTTAATTTTAGTTAAGAGTTTTAGTTTAGACTTGTAAATTCAAAGGGCTAGTACCCTTTTTAATAGTCGGAAGTAATTGGAGGGCAACTAGTCCCCCCACGCTCATCATTCCCCAAATACATCTAATCAAAATTTTGAGATAGTCATTTTGTTCGGCGTAGTTGATTTCCAGATAGAAAATATGTTTTTGAGGGTGACACTCCCCCACAACCCTCAGGGCAAGGGTTTTAAGTTATGTCCTGGGGATATATAAGGTTTTTATAGAAGGCGTTGTCGTAGAAACTTCAAAAACAGGCTCATTCAGTTGGAAATTCAAAGGGATAGTTCTATTCTTAATAGTTGAAAGTGATTGGAGGGGAACTAGCCAACCCCCGCGCCCTTAATTCTCCCAAACACATCCAATTAAATTTTGAGACAGCCGTTTTATTCAGCGTAGTTGATTTCCAGATAGAAAATATCTTTTTGAGGAGGACACTCCCCCAAAACTCTCGGGGAAAGGGTTTTAAGTTATGCCCTGGGGGCATATAAGGTTATTATAGAAGGCGTTGTCGTAGAAACTTCAAAAAAGGCTCATTCGATTGGAAATTTAAAGGGCAAGTGCCCTTTTTAATAGTCGAAAGTGATTGGAGGGCAACTAGCCCCCACCCCGCGCCCATCATTCCCCCAAACACATCCAATCAAAATTTTGAGATAGCCATTTTGTTCAGCGTAGTTTATTTCCAAATAGAAAACATCTTTTTGAGGAGAACACTCCCCCACAACCCTCGGGGCAAGGGTTTTAAGTTATGCCCTGGGGGCATATAGGGTTTTTATAGAAGGCGTTGTCGTAGAAACTTAAAAAACGCTCATTCGATCGGAAATTCAAAGGGCTATTGCTGTTTCTAATAGTCGAAAGTTATTGGAGGGCAACTAGCCTTCCCCCCACGCCCATCATTCCCCCAAACACATCCAATGAAAATTTTGAGATAGCCATTTTGTTCAGCGTAGTTGATGTCTAGATAGAAAATATCTTTTTGAGGAGGAAACTCCCCCATAACCCTCGGGGCAAGGGTTTTAAGTTATGCCCGTGGGGCATATAAGGTTTTTATAGAAGGCGCTCTCGTAGAAACTTCAAAAAAGGCTCATTCGATTGGAAATTCAAACGGCTAGTGCCTGTTTGAATAGTCGAAAGTGATTGGAGGGCAACTAGCCCCTCTCCCCACACCCATCATTCCCCCTAACACATCCAATCAAAAATTTGAGATAGCCATTTTGTTCAGCGTGGTTGATTTCCATATATAAAATATGTTTTTGAGGAGTACGCTCCCCCACAACCCTCAGGGCAAGGGTTTTAAGTTATATCCCGGGGTATATAAGGTTTTTATAGAATTCGTTGTCATAAAAACTTCAAAAGGGGCTTATTTGATTGGAAATTCAAAGGGCTAGTGCCCTTTTTAATAGTTGAAAGTGATTGGAGGGCAACTAGCCCCCCCCCCCCACGTCCATAATTCACCCAAACACATCCAATCAAAATTTTGAGATAGCCATTTTGTTCAGCGTAGTTGATTTCCATATAGAAAATATGTTTTTGAGGAGTACGCTCCCCCACAACCCTCAGGGCAAGGGTTTTAAGTTATGCCCAGGGGGCATATAATGTTTTTATAGAAGGCGTTGTCGTAGAAACTTCAAAAAAAGCTCATTCGATTGGAAATTAAATGGGCTGGTGCCCTTTTTAATAGTCGAAAGTGATTGGAGGGCAACTAGCCCCCCCACTACGTCCATCATTCCCCCAAACACATCCAATAAAAATTTTGAGATAGTCATTTTGTTCAGCGCAGTTGATTTACAAATAGAAAATATGTTTTTGAGGAGGACACTCCACCACGACCCTCAGGACAAGGGTTTTAAGTTATGGCCTGGGGGCATATAAGGTTTTTATAGAAGAAATTGTCATAGAAACTTCAGAAAAGGGCTAATTCGATTTGAAATTAAAAGGGCTAGTGCCATTTTTAATAGTCGAAAGTGATTATTAATATTTTTTGTTGTTGTTTAGACCAGGGCACTTCGTATCGAAGGAGTTGTCGTGGGAACCTCGAAAGGGGCTCATTCGATTGGTAATAGAAAGGGCTGATGCCCTTTTTAATAGTCGAAAGTGATTGGAGGGCAACTAATCCCCCTTCCACTCCCACCCTCCCATTTTCCCATTATGTTTAAAAACTAAATGTTGCCTCAAGATTAAATCAAAATGAACTGTGATAATGCTAATTCCCAATAAGGCATCTCAGCAGTATCCCCAGAACGACTGAGGGTATTATGTTCAAACTTTCGAGGCTACTTCTGCTCTCAAAATTTTACCAAATCAAAATAGTGTAAGTGTATCAAAGCTATCAAAGAAAGTAAACAGATTTTTTTTGCGAATGGTATCAAGTTTTCCATTTCAGGTCAACTAGAAGTTGGTATGAAACTAAGTTAAACAGTACTATTTGTGTCCAGATTTTTAAAAAGGTGTATGTTATTAAAAATTGCTGAAAATTTTTCTCCAGCATACAAATAGCAGGCCAAACTATAAAGTCTTAAAAAACGAAAAGATTTAAAGTGTTATTTTCTTTTTCCCTGAAAAGACTATGCCAATATAAAACGAACAGAAATTAATTAAAAAAAACTTTTTCCACAAAATAAGTTTTTCAAAGAAAAGTGAAGAACTCCATGAAACAAAAAATAAGCAAAAATAAAATCAAATAATCTACCAAGCTCGAAACTACCACAAATCAGCATCGATAAATAAATGAAGCCAAAAACGAACAGCAATTAAAATAAATAACCGAGTCAAACTCAAAACGAGCAGAAATTAACATAAGTTGGGCGCAAAACCCCTATGCCTTCCCAAGGCCAGAACAAAATTTGCACTTTACTGAAAAAAATATAAATGTTTTTACTTTTATAACTTTAATAAATCAAATAATTTTAACATTTTGATTACTAAATATCAGTACATGTATATTAAACTGACAATGCACATTCATTGGTATTTTTTTCAGTAAAGTGCAAATTTTGTTCTGACCTTGGGAAGGCATAGGGGTTTTGCGCCCAATTTATGTTAATTTCCGCTCGTTTTGAGTTTGACTTGGTTATTTATTTTAATTTCTGTTCGTTTTGGGTTTCATTTATTTATCGATGCTGGTTTGTGGTAGTTTCGAGCTTGGTAGATTATTTGATTTTATTTTTGCTCATTTTTTGTTTAATGGAGTTCTTTACTTTTCTTTGAAAAACTTATTTTGTGGAAAAAGTTTTTTTAATTAATTACTATAAATAGTTAAGACTAACTTAAAATGAACAAAAAGTACCACAAACAGGAGCAGGGCTATTGCCCGCTAGGCTTTTCTAAAGTCCAAAACGTAATTTGTACTTTACTCAAAACTAAATATAATTAAACTTTTTTTTTTTCTTATGAGGTTGGTAAATCCAATATTGTTGAGACTTTCAGGAAGAAAAATCAATATATGTTAAACTCTCAATCTACACTCATTAGTGATTTTCGGGACTCCTGGTTAGTATGGTAATTTTCATTCTTTTTGTGGTCAGTTATTGGAAGCTACGGTACTCTTGTGCTAAACGGACTCTTTTATATAGTGCTAGTTTGGTTAATGCTAATGAAATAAAATAAAATGGGATGACTATATAATAATTGTGAATGAAATTCGGGCTAAATATTTGCACATTAGCGGGGGTGGGCAAAGCACAGCATATATTAAATACGTAACCTAACCTAACTTAGGTACCTTCCCCCCTCCGAAAAAAAACAAACAAACAAAGAACAACAATTTACGTATCGTATACGCAATTAAAACCACGCTATACATTGTATTTCTCTACAGCGGTGTCTTGTATCGTCCCGTAAAAACGGGTTTTTCAACGCGTCTCGAGTTTGAGATATAAAAATATTCCGTTTAGTACAAGAGTACCGAAGTTACTATTCTTTTTAAGCACCTGAAGTCTTTTACCCCCTTCAACATCCTTGACCCCTAAATGGACTACTATAGGCAAAACAATTAATTGGGCAAACAGATTGACTGGCCGTATCTTAAACAGTAGGGCTGTACGAAAAGTGTGGCTCAATCCCGCTATCTAAGGCTATAATGAAAGAAAGGTTGAGATAGCAAGGGCAAATTCTGCGGATGAAGAATGACAGATTACCAAAGACTGTCCTTTTCGACCAACCGTCTAAGGCCAAACGAAAAGCAGGTCGTCCCGGGTCGGGACAATGTCGTAAAGAAAGACTTAAAGAAAATGAAAACTTCCTGGGAGGGTGTAAGGAGGCAGTTGTTGAATAGATTTGGATGGAGGAGGATCGTGCGTAGCTGTGTTGGTGTCAGATGGCTTGGTGCAACAGTGAGTTGTTAGTAATGGTAAACTACTAATTGACATAGCTTTAGTCTTTCGGGCGTTAATGTGTTGTGAGCTATTTAGCTTTTTTCGCGAGTTTGCTGAGAAATCCAAGAAGCTTCTGTTTGCCGACTTTTATAAGCCCTACATTGTTGGTGAAGCAGACGTTCTGAAAATGTTTGCCTATCATTTAGATTCCATGTCGATTCGTGTACTAAAGATGTAATCTACAACAAAGATGAATTGATGAGGTCACAGGACCCAGCATTGCTTGATTTCAATCATCACTTCGATAATCACATTGAATCATAACGCTCTCCACAGTTTGTTCAAGTGTTATTTCTATTTCTTAGATCATGGTTGCAGTAGTAGCTGCAACCTAGTAAAGAGCAAACCACAGCTCATAATAACAAAAAGCTAAAAACTTATTTTGATAAAAAACAGCCTAGTAAAAAAATGTCATCCGACACTGATTCAGGAATAGTAACTATTATTTCAGTTCGTCTTAAAAGTAAAAGTTTATTGCGAAAAGAAATGTATGGTGATCTCGAAAAAAAACCTAAAACCCCTCAAAAATGACGTCGGATCGAAATAAAAAGTCCACCATTGGAATTAAAATGTTAAAATACCTTATGTAGGATAATTAAGAGTCCTCCACCTTGAAAAACAAGGAAAATGACTTTTTTGCCTTGGTAGCACTGATGTGTACTTTTTTTTCCTTTTTTTTCCACCAGGGCTAGCGAGTGACCAGAAAATTATAGAGAGATGTTTAATAGCTCAATTGAACGGAAATTAAATTTTCTACTGCCCTGAATTTTTTAAGTAGCCAAAAAATTGGAAGGCAGTTGGCCTCCCTCCTCAAAAGGCCCCATCCCCCAAAGTAGTCTAATCAAAATTTTGGGATAGACTTTTTTTTTAACATAGTTTAAAAGTCTAATAGCTATGGTTTTGTAGATAATTTCGGAGACCACACTGCCTTTCCATGACAATAAATAAAAGTTCAAATAGGGATAAAATCCTTTTAATAGACAGTGTTTCACCACTGATGACGTTTTTACTACTGATGACGGTCACCGCATATTTGCCCAAAATCTCTGGTATTTTTTGGAAATTTCTATCACTGTTTGTGAATCACTGTCTATTAAAAGGATTTTATCCCTATTTGAACTTTTATTTAGTATGGTTTTGGTGAGGATGTGACCCTAAATATTCCTTGGGGAAAGGGCTGTAACATGGTATCAAACGTATCGGTATCGGTGTATTGGTATCGAGGGTATTGGTATCGCGCGTATCAGTATCGGTTAAATCGGTATCAGGCGTTTTTTTTCAATCATGGTTTTGTGCCTTCTGTCATGACTGCAGCAGTAGCTGCAATCATGGCTACAGCATAGCTGCAACCTAGTAGAAAGCAAACCACAGCCCATGGTAATTAAATGTGGAAAAACGTATTTAGAAAAAAAATGCCTAATGAGAAAAAATTGCAATCTTACAATAATTCGGGAATGGTAACTATTATAATGGTTGATCTTAAAAATAAAAGTTAATTACGAAAACAAGTTTAAGGCGATATTGATAAAGAGCCTTAAACTCCTCGAAAATGGTGTCAGATCAAAATAAAAATAGAACCATTTGAATCAGTATGGCCAAAAACCTTGTGTAGGGCAGTTAGAATCACCTTCTACGAAAAATTTTGCATGAGTAACATTTTTTTTGCATGGGTAACACTGATGCGTCTTTTTTTTCTTTTTTCTTTTTTTTTTACCTGGGCAAAGGATTACCTGAGTCTCATAAAGAGATGTTCAATGGCTCACTTGAACGGAAACTAAAATTGCTAGAGTTTTTTTTTTAAGTGACCAAAAAGATTGGAGGGCAGCTAACCCCCTCCCCAAAAGGTCCACTTCCCCTAAAATCGTCTGATCAAATTTTGAGACAGCCATTTTTTTCAGCATAGTTGAGAAGTCCAATAGCTATACTTTTGGAGATGACATGACCCTCCATAGTCCCTGGGAAAGAGTTTCCCGTGGGAAGGAGTTTCTGGGGAAAATTCCCAGGAGAAATTTTGGAAAGGTGTAGGGGGATTTCCTTGCATTATTTGAAAACCGACACAAACTAAAAAAAAAATCATCTGGAAGTAAAGAGTGAAATCGAAACTTAAAACAAACAGAAAATATTCTTTATAATAGGGGGACTATCCCCTTCATAATAAAAATAAATTAGTTCATGGCAATGATGCTTTTACATTAAATTTAAATGAAAAACGGGCAAAGATTGATTTAGAAATTTTCAGCATGGTCAAAAAGCTAATACTGAGTAATTACCATACCTCAACAACACCAAAAATAGCTTCTTTACATTGGTATCACTTATGTGTCTCCTTTTTTTTCCTATCAGGGCTAGGGAGTGTGAACAGAAAATCATAGGTTTTTTATTTACCCTTCAGTAGTACTGTCTTTGAACAACCCTTTTTTGTCACTCCCTCTCCTCTGTATTTCCCTCTCAGAGACCTTTGCATATGTATCCTACTAAGTTTATTTGCTTCTAGTGTTGATGTGACCTATAGCTTCTTGCTACAAAAATGATTTAATATTTTTTTTAATTTTTAGTTCAAAGAATGAAACATAAAGTAATTTTGAAAATTTTGTATAAGACTCCATTTCCTTCCACTCTGCATGACACACCCGTAGCTACGCATAAGCACACTCACCCCCTCCCACAGTGCCAATAGTGGTACATTTCCGCCATGTACGGCATATACCACATATTGTACACGATTTTTAAAGGTGGGTAAACCCTCACGTCACAGTTTAACCATGGGATAAGTCTGAACTTGGCAGAACTTGTTATGGTTTTGTGCCTTCTATATGATTTCTTATTAAAAATGGGCAAAGATTAATTTAAAAAACAAAGTTTTTCTTAGGGAAATAAAGAGCAAAGTTGAAACTTCAAACGAACGAAAGTTTTACTACTTCGCAGCCTATCCAATATATATCAAAAAAACTAGTGTAAATAAACCAACTGGTGATATTTCCCTATGTTTGTAGGATTGTAGAAAACTAGTGCTTTACTTTCGTCAGAAAACTTTGTTTTTTAAATTCATTCCTGCATAGGAAAGAGAAAAAGTTTGCCACAGGAACAAGAAAAAGGATAGTCAAATGGTAGAATTTCGTTAAAAACCAGCCATGATCATGTGTGGTGAAATGCTGTCTGTTGTGGGGCCTTCCCATTTTTCAGTTTTTTTTCTTCTTTTTTTCTTTTTTCTGCTGCTGAGTACTCCTTGGCTGTCTTAAAGATTGAGTCTTAAATTTATACATAACTAAAAAAAACAGTTTAAATTGAATCATTTAAGTGGGCATGTACGCCAGGAATAGGAAGTATTGGGAGAAATGCCCTACCCCATGCTGTCTCAAAAATTTGTCTAGTGATTATTAGTCCTCCCAATCACCCTTACCACCAATTAAAATTATAACATACACAAGATCTAATACAGTTTTTTTTTTAACATAACTCACAATAAAATCCATATTCCACAAATGAAGGAAATAATTTACCCTTTTGATAAGAATTTAATATCCAACTTGTATGTTCATTAAACAAAACTATGTTTGATTAAAGTGTATTTTTTGGGGCTTGTTTATCTTCAAGGACTTTAAACTTCTGAAAATCTTTATTATCTATTTAGTGACTTACCAGGGGCTCTGAACTAACTTTCTTCATGTACACCATAACCATAGAGACAAAACATAATACCTAGACCTAGGACTCAGAAGTAACGGTAATAGGTTTGGAAGAAAAATTATTTGTTTATTTCTTTTCATCAGGGGTGAACTTTAATAACCTGTGGCCGTAAAGCGCCAACAGACAGGTCGGTCTAGCGGGCATCCTAAGGTCTAGCACCCTTATTAAGCAACAAAAGATATTATGCCAAAGTTAAGCCCAGAATTTGAGCCATTTAATGCAGCCAAACAACGACTGAGGCATGACTAGGGTCAGTCTTCTATCGGGCAAAATATCTGAAACAGCCAATGATTAAGAACAGTCAAAACATAATTTACCGAGAATGGGGCACTAAAACTTCCTAAATTTCCTTAATTATTGGTCATCTCGGGAATGACATCATCTCAGTGTCGAATTATGGTGAAGATGGTCTAAAAGATTTCCTAGACCATCTTAATTTTTATGATCGAAACCTACAGTTTACTCGTGAAACCGTCGAAGTGGGTAAAATACCCTTTCAAGAGGTTTTGATTATTTGGTGCAGATAAGCTTTATTTTACAATTTACAGAAAACCCAAACAAAATATTAGATTACTTAGTTTTAAATTGAATCATCTTCTACAAGTTAATAGAGGTATTGTAGTTTGCAATGGGGGACTTGCTCTTAATTTCTCCTTAGAGTAACATATTCAAAAAAGACTATTAGGAGCGTGTTTTTCAGAAAAGATTACCCAATTTTTTCATAAACAATTTGATTGGTATAAGGCTGTAATTACGTTCTAATAAAACCTAAATTCATCACCTCAAAAAATATCTAAAAAGTCCTTAAACATTGTTTACCTTTCTTATATTTCTAAATGCCATTACAAACCACTCCGCCCCACCCCCAAAAAATTTGTTTGTATACCAAATATTTATTTTCAGAAATAGCGACCATAAAATCTGGTAACTCCTCAAAGACTTTGAATTACTTGAGTTAATTCGAGTGAGCATGGAGAGAGCAAACATCATCCTTCTCCAAGATATCCAACTTGGGTAGCTGTGGGGGCATCTTCAGATCTTAATCACACCTAGCTTAAGAATTGATGTAGGCTGTCAGACTATCTTATTCATGGACAAGTCCGTGGTCGTTCCCACTTGACGGCCACGGGGTTGAAATCATAGGTGAACCGACAGGTGGTTTCTTCTAGCATTTGAATGACATGACCGCACCATCTCAGTGTACGCTTTGCTACTAGTAGGGAAAATGGTATCTGGATCGTACGGGTGAGAAGTTTGGTGTAGCTGGTAAAATCACACCAGCGAAGTCCCTTTAACTTTCGGAGTCTTTTGGTTTGAGTCTCATCCAGCCTCCTCAAAATCGTGGTGGTTGTTGGTCAAGCCTCTGTGCCGCAGACTAGGACTGAACCTGCAGATACATTAAACACCCTCATTTTTGTTAGGTGACCGACAAAATGGTTGCGCCAGATTTTGTTGAGTCTTCAAAAAATCAAAAATGCCTTGACAATGACCTTGTTAAATAAGTCTACATCAAATATTATGCAATTGTGGAAGTGAATATAGCGTGGTATCAATCGATACTTGAGAAAACGTCTGCAACAACACAAGGAGAGTAGAACGAAAGTCTTCATGTCTGATTTCTGAAAATTCTTGTCTTTTGGTTCAGCTTTGAGTGGTTACATCACAGGCAGCAAAATAGCACTGCCAAAGTAAAGAGCGATTTGGGGACAATGTATTATTTTTTTCACCAAGCAACTTCATGTAGAAAGTTGTCCTAAAAACTTTTGAAGGGGCTCAATCGATTGTAAATTAAAGGTTTCTTTTTAAGAGTCAAAAATGATAGGAGGGTAACCAGCCTCTTCCAATGCACCTTTTTCCTTGATGACATTGGACCAAATTTTGGGATAGCCATCTTGTTTAACATAGTCAAAAGGCCCAATAAATATGTCTTTGGAGATGACCCCCCCCCCCCACAGTGCTAGAGGCAAGGGTTGTAAGTTATACGATTCGCCTATTGCTTACGTATAGTACCTGTTATCAAGATAGCGGTTTATGTTTGACCTTTTGCGTCCAAAATACAGGCCATTCAGGTGAAAATTTCTGGGAATGTTGAAGGGAGTGTTAACCGAAATCAAAACAATCTATATGCTTGTGGGTTGTCATAGGGTGTATCTCAAGAATGACCAAGAGTATTAAATGGGAACTTTCAGGGACAAAAAATTTACCAATTACCAGGGACAAAAGGATTGACCAATTGACCAAAAGCAAATTTCTGCATGTTACTATGAAGCTACAACTCTGGGGATGAGCCCCCACCCCACAGTCCTTTGGGTAAGGATTGTAAGTTATACAATTCACCCATTGTTTACATAAAGTATTTATCATCGGTAATGGGGTTTATGTTTGACCTTCAAAAAACATTATGTGCTTGCGGTTTGTCAAAAGGGCGTATCTGAAGAATAACTAAGAATATTAAGTTGTAAAATTCAGGGACCAAAAGATTGATCAATTGGCCAAAAGCCAATATGTGCATACTACTATTATGCTACTACTACTAATACTATCACAACCACTGCTACTACTGTGATTAAAACTTCTATTTCTAAGGTGACTACTACAAAGGTTGAGGATATTAATGTGAAAATAACACAGGGGAAAGTTGAACTAATCAAAAAACAATCTCTACATGCAAGTTGTCAAGATGGCGTACCTCAGGAATGGCTCAGGCCATCAAGTTAGAACTTTCAGGGAATGGTGGGGGGATGATCAATGGACAAAATCGTGACATTTGCATCCTATTACTGTTACTACTAATACTACTAACGCCACCACTACCTTTACTACTACTGCTACTACTACTACTACTGCTACTATTACTGCCATTAATACTACTACTATTATAAATGCTACTTCTATCATGGATACTACTAAGGCTAAGGGTTTTAAGATGAAAATTTCAGGAAATATTGAGAGAAAGTTTAACTAAATTAAAACACACTATGTGCATACAGGTTGTCCAAAGTGTGTTTCAGTAATATCTTAGAAATGGCTTAAAGTATTAAGTCGAAACTTCCAGGCCATGAAGAGAAGGATGTTTAACTGATCAAAGGCAATATGTGCATACTACTGCCGTTACTAGCATTACTGGTAATATTGTTACTACTGCTGCTAATGCTATTACAACTATTACTACTACGACTAATATTTCTACTACTACTACTGTGATTACAACTAACACTAAGGCTAGGAGTATGAAAGTGAAAACTGCAGGGAATATTGAGGGGGAAGTTGAATTAAATCAAAACTCACTGTGTGCATGCAGGTAGTCAAAAAAGTTTATAAGTAATATCTTAGGAACGGCTTGGAGTCTGAAGTTTAGACTTACGGGCTTGTTGTGGGGGGTGTTGAACTAACCAAAAAGGCAAGATTTGTATGCTACTACTACCACTAATAATAATCCTGTTGTTAATAATATTACTGTTATTACTACTACTAAAACTGAGGGTATTAAGGTGAAAATTCCAATGAAAGTTGAAAAGATTTTGAACTAAATCAGAGCATTCTATGTGGATGCAGGTTGGCAAAAGAACGTATTTGCAATGTCCCTGGAACTGTTAAGGGTATTAAGTTGAAAACTTTGATAGTAATTGGAGGGCAACTAACCCTCCTCTTACGCCCACCATTTTTTTAAACACTTCCACTCAAAATTTTGATATATCTATTTTGTTCAACGTAGTTAAAAGTTCTGGATATTAGGTCTTTGAGGATGATAACCCTCTCAGAGCCCTCAGGGCAAGGGTTGTAAATTATGCCCTAGGGGCATGTAAGGTTTTTATAGAAAGTGTTGTCGTAGAAACTTCAAAAAAAAAAGCTCATTTGTTTGGAAATTGAAAGGGCTAGTACCCTTTTTAATATTCGAAAGTGATTGAAGAACAACTAATCCCCCTCTCAAGCGCGCCATTTCCTCAAACACATCCAATTAAAATTTTGAGATAGTTATTTTCTACAACTCAGTTGAAAGTTCTGGGAATTATGTCTTTAAGGATGACAAACCCCCCAAACCCCTCAGGGCAAGTGTTGTAAATTGTGCCCTGGGGCATATAAGATTTTTTATAGAAAGCGTGTTCCTAGAAAATTCAAAAAGGGCTCATTTGATTGGAAATTGAAAGGGCTGGTGCCCTTTTCAATAGTCGAAAGTGACTGAAGGGCGACGAACCCCCCTCTCAAGCTCACTATTTCTCAAACACATCCAATCAAAATTTTGAGATAGCCATTTTGTTCAACGTTGTTGAAAGATATGAAAAATTAGGTCTTTGAGGATGACTTTTTATAGAGAGGATACTAGCCATTTTAATTTCAAATCAAATAAGCCCCTTTTTGAATTTAACCTTGGCAAAGGATTACCAGAGTCTCATAAAGAGATTTTTAATGGCTCACTCGAACGGAAACTAAAATTGCTACAGTTTTTTTTTTAAGTGACCAAAAAGATTGGAGGGCAGCTAACCCCCTCCCCAAAAGGTCGACTTCCCCTAAAATCGTCTGATCAAATTTTGAGACAGCCATTTTTTTCAGAATAGTTGAGAAGTCTTCCTTGCATTATTATGAAGATTTCCTTGCATTATTTGAAAACCGACACAAACTAAAAAAAAATTCATCTGGAAGTAAGGAGTGAAATCGAAACTTAAAACAAACAGAAATTATTCTTTATAATAGGGGGACTATCCCCTTCATAATAAAAATAAATTAGTTCATGGCAATGATGCTTATACATTAAATCTAAATGAAAAACGGGCAAAGATTGATTTAGAAATTTTCAGCATGGTCAAAAAGCTAATACTGAGTAATTACCATACCTCAACAACACCAAAAATAGCTTCTTTACATTGGTATCACTTATGTGTCTCCTTTTTTTTCCTATCAGGGCTAGGGGGTTTGAGCAGAAAATCATAGGTTTTTTATTTACCCTTCAGCAGTACTCTCTTTGAACAGCCCTATTTTCGTCACTCCCTCTCCTCTGTATTTTCCTCTTAGAGACCTTTGTATATGTATCCTACTAAGTTTATTTGCTTCTAGTGCTGATGTGACCTATAGCTTCTTGCTACAAAAATGATTTAATATTTTTTTTAATTTTTAGTTCAAAGAATGAAACATAAAGGAATTTTGAAAATTTTTTATAAGACTCCATTTCCTTCCACTCTGCATGAGACACTCGTAGCTACGCATAAGCACACTCACCCCCTCCCACAGTGCCAATAGTGGTACATTTCCGCCATGTACGGCATATACCACATATTGTACACGATTTTTAAAGGTGGGTAAACCCTCACGTCACAGTTTAACCATGGGATAACTCTGAACTTTGCAGAACTTGTTATGGTTTTGTGCCTTCTATATGATTTCTTGTTAAAAATGGGCAAAGATTAATTTAAAAAACAAAGTTTTTCTGAGGGAAATAAAGACCAAAGTTGAAACTTCAAACGAACAAAAGTTACTACTTCACAGCCTATCCAATATATATCGAAAAAACTAGTGTAAATAAACCAACTGGTGATATTTCCCAATGTTTGTAGGATAGTAGAAAACTAGTGCTTTACTTTCGTCAGAAAACTTTGTTTTTTAAATTCATTCCTGCATATGAAAGAGAAAAAGTTTGCCACAGGAACAAGAAAAAGGATAGTCAAATGGTCGAATTTCGTTAGAAACCAGCCATGATCATATGTGGTGAAATGCACTCTGTCGTGGGGCCTTCCCATTTTTCAGTTTTTTTTTTTCTTCTTTTTTTCTTTTTTCTGCTGCTGAGTACTCCTTGGCTGTCTTAAAGATTGAGTCTTAAATTTATACATAACTAAAAAAAACAGTTTAAATTGAATCATTTAAGTGGACATGTACGCCAGGAATAGGAAGTATTGGGAGAAATGCCCTACCCCATGCTGTCTCAAAAATTTGTCTAGTGATTATTAATCACCCCAATCACCCTTACCACCAATTGAAATTATAACATACACAAGATCTAATACAGTTTTTTTTTAACATAACTCACAATAAAATCCATATTCAACAAATGAAGGAAATAATTTACCCTGTTGATAAGAATTTAATATCCAACTTGAATGTTCATTAAACAAAACTATGTTTGATTAAAGTGTATTTTTTGGGGCTTGTTTATCTTCAAGGACTTTAAACCTCTGAAAATCTTTATTATCTATTTAGTGACTTACCAGGGGCTATGAACTAACTTTCTTCATGTACACCATAACCATGGAGACAAAATATAATACCTAGACCTAGGACTCAGAAGTAACGGCAATAGGTTTGGAAGAAAAATTATTTGTTTATTTCTTTTCATCAGGGGTGAACTTTTATAACCTGTGGCCATAGAGCGCCAACAGACAGGTCGGTCTATCGGGCATCCTAAGGTCTAGCACCCTTATTAAGCAGCAAAAGATATTATGCCAAAGTTAAGCCCAGAATTTGAGCCATTTAATGCAGCCAAACAACGACTGAGGCATGACTAGGGTCAGTTTTCTATCGGGCAAAATATCTGAAACAGCCAATGATTAAGAACAGTCAAAACATAATTTACCGAGAATGGGGCACTAAAACTCCCTAAATTTCCTTAATTATTGGTCATCTCGGGAATGACATCATCTCAGTGTCGAATTATGGTGAAGATGGTCTAAAAGATTTCCTAGACCATCTTAATTTTTATGATCGAAACCTACAGTTTACTCTTGAAACCGTCGAAGTGGGTAAAATACCCTTTCGAGAGGTTTTGATTATTTGGTGCAGATAAGCTTTATTTTACAATTTACAGAAAACCCAAACAAAATATTAGATTACTTAGTTTTAATTAGTTTTAAATTGAATCATCTTCTACAAGTTAATAGAGGTATTGTAATTTGCAATGGGGGACTTGCTCTTAATTTCTCCTCAGAGTAACACATTCAAAAAAGACTATTAGGAGCGTGTGTTTCAGAAAAGATTGCCCTATTTCTTTCATAAGCAATTTGATTGGTATAAGGCTGTAATTACGTTCTAATAAAACCTAAATTCATCACCTCTAAAAATATCTAAAAAGTTCTTAAGCATTGTTTACCTTTCTTATATTTCTAAATGCCATTACAAACCACTCCGCCCCACCCCCAAAAAATTTGTTTGTATACCAAATATTTATTTTCAGAAATAGCGGCCATAAAATCTGGTAACTCCTCAAAGACTTTGAATTACTTGAGTTAATTCGAGTGAGCATGGAGAGAGCAAACATCATCCTTCTCCAAGATATCCAACTTGGGTAGCTGTGGGGGCATCTTCAGATCTTAATCACACCTAGCTTAAGAATCGATGTAGGCTGTCAGACTATCTTATTCATGGACAAGTCCGTGGTCGTTCCCACCTGACGGCCACGGGGTTGAAATCATAGGTGAACCGACAGGTGGTTTCTTCTAGCATTTGAATGACATGACCGCACCCTCTCAGTGTACGCTTTGCTACTAGTAGGGAAAATGGTATCTGGATCGTACGGGTGAGAAATTTGGTGTAGCTGGTAAAATCACACCAGCGAAGTCCCTTTACCTTTCGGAGTCTTTTGGTTTGAGTCTCATCTAGCCTCCTCAAAATCGTGGTGGTTGTTGGTCAAGCCTCTGTGCCGCAGACTAGGACTGAACCTGCAGATACATTAAACACCCTCATTTTTGTTAGGTGACCGACAAAATGGTTGCGCCAGATTTTTTTGAGTCTTCAAAAACCAAAAATGCCTTGACAATGACCTTGTTTAATAAGTCTATAAAAAAATATTATGCAATTGTGGAAGTGAATATAACGTGGTATCAATCGATACTTGAGAAAACGTCTGCAAAAACACAAGGAGAGTAGAACGAAAGTCTTCATGTCTGATTTCTGAAAATCCTTGTCTTTTGGTTCAGCTTTGAGTGGTTACATCACAGGCAGCAAAATAGCACTGCCTAAGTTAAGAGCGATTTGGGGACAATGTATTATTTTTTTCACCAAGCAACTTCACGTAGAAGGAGTTGTCCTAAAAACTTTTGAAGGGTCTCAATCGATTGTAAATTAAAGGTTTCTTTTTAAGAGTCAAAAATGATAGGAGGGTAACCAGCCCCCTCCAATGCACCTTTTTCCTTGATGACATTGGACCTAATTTTGGGATAGCCATCTTTTTTAACATAGTCAAAAGGCCCAAAAAATATGTGTTTTGAGATGACCACCCCCCCCCCCACAGTTCTAGAGGCAAGGGTTGTAAGTTATACGATTCGCCCATTGCTTACGTGTAGTACCTGTTATCAAGATAGCGGTTTATGTTTGACCTTTTGCGTCCAAAAGACAGGCCATTCAGGTGAAAATTTCTGGGAATGTTGAAGGGAGTGTTGAACGAAATCAAAACAATCTATATGCTTGTGGGTTGTCATAGGGTGTATCTCAAGAATGACCAAGAGTATTAAATGGGAACTTTCAGGGACAAAAAATTTACCAATTACCAGGGACAAAAAGATTGACCAATTGACCAAAAGTAAATTTCTGCATGTTACTATGAAGCTACAACTCTGGGGATGAGCCCCCACCCCATAGTCCTTTGGGTAAGGATTGTAAGTTATACAATTCACCCATTGTTTACATAAAGTATTTATCATCGGTAATGGGGTTTATGTTTGACCTTCAAAAAACATTATGTGCTTGCAGGTTGTCAAAAGGGCGTATCTGAAGAATAACTAAGAATATTAAGTTGTAAAATTCAGGGACCAAAAGATTGATCAATTGGCCAAAAGCCAATATGTGCATACTACTATTATGCTACTACTACTACTACTATCACAACCACTGCTACTACTGTGATTAAAAATATAATTTCTAAGGTGACTACTACAAAGGTTGAGGATATTAATGTGAAAATACCACAGGGGAAAGTTGAACTAATCAAAAAACAATCTCTACATGCAAGTTGTCAAAACGGTGTACCTCAGGAATGGCTCAGGGTATCAAGTTAGAACTTTCAGGGAATGGTGGGGGGGGATGATCAATTGACAAAACCGTGACATTTGCATCCTATTACTGCTACAACTACTACTACTAACGCCACCACTACCTTTACTACTACTGCTACTATTACTGCCGTTAATACTACTACTACTACAAATGCTACTTCTATCAAGGATACTACTAAGGCTAAGGGTATTAAGATGAAAATTTCAGGAAATATTGAGAGAAAGTTTAACTAAATTAAAACACACTATGTGCATACAGGTTGTCCAAAGTGTGTTTCAGTAATATCTTAGAAACGGCTTAGAGTGTTAAGTTGAAACTTCCAGGCCATGAAGAGAAGGATGTTCAACTGATCAAAGGCAATATGTGCATACTACTGCCGTTACTAGTATTACTGGTAATATTGTTACTACTGCTGCTAATGCTATTACAACTATTACTACTACGACTAATATTTCTACTACTACTACTGTGATTACAACTAACACTAAGGCTAGGAGTATGAAAGTGAAAACTGCAGGGAATATTGAGGGGGAAGTTGAATTAAATCAAAACTCACTGTGTGCATGCAGGTAGTCAAAAAAGTTTATAAGCAATATCTTAGGAACGGCTTGGAGTCTGAAGTTTAGACTTACGGGCTTGTTGTGGGGGGTGTTGAACTAACCAAAAGGCAAGATTTGTGTGCTACTACTACCACTAATAATAATACTGTTACTAATAATACTACTGTTATTACTCCTACTAAAACTGAGGGTATTAAGGTGAAAATTCCAATGAAAGTTGAAAAGATTTTGAACTAAATCAGAGCATTCTATGTGGATGCAGGTTGGCAAAAGAACGTATTTGCATGTCCCTGGAACTGTTAAGGGTATTAAGTTGAAAACTTTGATAGTAATTGGAGGGCAACTAACCCTCCTCTTACGCCCACCATTTTTTTTAAACACATGCAATCAAAATTTTGATATATCTATTTTGTTCAACGTAGTTAAAAGTTCTGGATATTAGGTCTTTGAGGATGATAACCCTCTCAGAGCCCTCAGGGCAAGGGTTGTAAATTATGCCCTGAGGGCATATAAGGTTTTTATAGAAAGTGTTGTCATAGAAACTTCAAAAAAAGCTCATTTGATTGGAAATTGAAAGGGCTAGTACCCTTTTTAATATTCGAAAGTGATTGAAGAGCAACTAATCCCCCTCTCAAGCTCGCCATTTCCCCAAACACATCCAATTAAAATTTTGAGATAGGTATTTTCTACAGCTCAGTTGAAAGCTCTGGGAATTATGTCTTTGAGGATGACGAACCCCCTAAACCCCTCAGGGCAAGTGTTGTAAATTGTGCCCTGGGGCATATAAGATTTTTCATAGAAAGCGTGTTCCTAGAAATTTCAAAAAGGGCTCATTTGATTGGAAATTGAAAGGGCTGGTGCCCTTTTCAATAGTCGAAAGTGATTGAAGGGCGACGAACCCCCCTCTCAAGCTCACTATTTCTCAAACACATCCAATCAAAATTTTGAGATAGCCATTTTGTTCAACGTTGTTGAAAGATCTAAAAAATTAGGTCTTTGAGGATAACTTTTTATAGAGAGCGTTGTCATAGAAACTTCCGAAAGGGCTCATTCAATTTTAAATTAAAACGGATAGTGCCCTTTTTCTCTACTAATCCTCTCCTTGAGTTTTATCAATTATATTTACTCAAGTCCATCATAGGCAGCGCAATAGCGCTGCCTATGATGAGCTTGAGTAAATATAGAAACCATTGTCGTAGAAAATTCAAAAAGGGGCTTATTTGATTGGAAATTAAAATGGCTAGTATCCTTTTTAATAGTCGAGAGTAACTGGAAAACAAACTAATCCCCTCTCATGCCCACCATTTCCCCAAACACATACAATAAAAATTCTGAGATAGCCATTTTTTCAACGTAGTTGAAATTTTTGAGAATTAGATGTTTGAGGATGACCCCCCACCCCACAGCCCTCAGGGCAAGGGTTGTATGTTATGCCCTGGGGGCATATGAGGTTTTTATAGAAACAGTTATCGTAGAAATTTCAAAAATGGCTCATTCGATTTGAAATTGAAAGGGCTAGAGCCCTTTTTAATAGTCGAAAGTGATTGAATCTTAACTAACCCTCTCTCACGCCCACACTTTCCCTAAATACATCAAATCAAAATTTTAGATATTCATTTTGTTCAACGTAGTTGAAAGTTCTGGAAAATATGTCTTTGAGGATGACAACCCCCTATCGCCCCCAGGGCAAGGGTTGTAAGTAATGCCCTGGGGGAATATTATTTTTCTTATAGAAAGCTTTGTCATAAAACTTCAAAAGGGCTCATTCGATTGGAAATTCAAAGGGCCAGTGCCCTTTTAAATAGTTGAAAGCAATTGGAAGGCAACTAAACCCCCTCTTACGCCCACGATTTCCCCGAACACATCCAATCAACATCTTGAGATATTCATTTTGTTCAACGTAGTTAAAAGTCCTGGAAATTAGGTCTTTAAGGATGAAAACCCCCTGCCCCCCCCCCCACAGCCTTCAAGGCAATGGTTGTAAATTATGCCCTGGGGGCACTTAAGGTTTCTTATAGAAAATGTTGTCATAGAAACTTCAAAAAGAGCTCATTCAACTCGAAAGTGAAAGAGCTAGTACCCTTTTAGAAAGGCTAATCGAAACTGATTGGAGGGCAACTAACCCCCCTCTCACGCCCACCATTTCCCCAATCAAAATTTTGAGATAGTGATTTTTCCAACGTAGTGGAAACTTCTGGACATTATGTCTTTTAGGATGATAAACATCCCACACCCCTCAAGGCAAGGGCTGTAAGTTATGCCCTGGTGGTATTTAAGGTTTTTATAGAGAGCGTTGTCATAGAAACTTCGAAAAGGGCTCATTCAATTGGAAATTGAAAGGGATAGGGCCCTTTTTCTCTACTAATCCTCTCCCCGAGTTTTATCAATTATATTTACTCAAGTTCATCATAGGCAGAGCAATAGCGCTGCCTATGATGAACTTTAGTAAATATAGAAATCGTTGTCGTAGAAAATTCAAAAAGGACTTATTCGATTGGAAATTAAAATGGCTAGTATCCTTTTTAATAGTAGAAAGTAATTGGAAAGCAACTAATCCCCTCTCAAAACCACCATTTCCCCAAACACATGCAGTCAAAATTTTGAGATAGCCATTTTTTTCAACGTAGTTGAAATTTCTGGGAATTAGATCTTTGAGGATGACACCCCCTTCCCCCCACAACCCTCAGGGCAAGGGTTGTAAAATATGCCCTGAGGGTATATGAGGTTTTTACAGAAACAGTTATCATAGAAACTTCGAAAATAGCTCATTCGATTTGAAATTGAAAGAGCTAGAGCCTATTTTAATAGTCGAAAGTGATTGAAACTTAACTAACCCCTCTCTCACGCCCATCATTTCCCCAAATACATCAAATCAAAATTTTAAGATATTCTTGTTGTTCAACGTAGTTGAAAGTTTTGGAAACTATGTCTTTGAGGATAACAAACCCCCACTGCCCGAAGGGCAAGGGTTGTAAGTTATGCCCTGGGGTCATAATAGGTTTTTTATAGAAAGTGTTGTCGTAAAACTTCAAAAAGGGCTCATTCGATTAGAAATTGAAAGGGCTAGTGCCCTTTTTAATAGTTGATAGTCATTGGTGGGCAACTAATCCCCCTCTCAAGCCCACGATTTCTCCGAACACATCCAATCAACATCCTGAGATATTCATTTTTTTCAAAATAGTTCAAAGTTCTGGAAATATGGCCTATTAGGGTTACAACCCCCTCAGAGCCCTCGGGGAAATGGTTGTTAGTTATACCCTGAGGGCATTTTTATAGAAAGTGTTGTTGTAGAAACTTCAAAAAGGCCTAATTTGATTGGAACTGAAACTGCTAGTGCCCTTGTTAATAGTCGAAAGTGAATGGAGAGCAACCAACCCACCTCTCACGCCCACCGTTTCCCCAAACACATTCAATTAAAATTTTAAGATAGCCATTTTTTTCAACGTAGTTAAAATTTCTGGAAATTATGATTTTGAGGATGACAAACCCCCCAAACCCCTCAGGGCAAGGGCTGTAAGTAATGCCCTGGGGGTATATACGGTTTTTTATAATATACGGTTTTTTATACGGTTTTTTATAACGGTTTTTTTTTTACTTAAAAAATGGTTCACTCAATTAGAAATTGAAAGGGCTAGTGCCCTTTTTAATAGTCGAAAGTGAATGGAGGGCAACTAGCCCCCCTCTCACGCTCACCATTTCCCAAATCATATCCAATCAAAATTTTGAGATAGCCATTTTTTTCAACGTAGATGAAAGTTCTGGAAATTAAATCTTTGAGGGAAGACACTCCCCTAGAACCCGTCGGGGCTAAGGTTGTAAGTTATACCCTGGGGGCATATAAGGTTGTTATGGAGAATTTTGTCGTAAAAACTTCAAAAAAGGCTAATTCAATTGGAAATTGAAAAGACTAGTTCCCTTTTCATTAGGCTAGTCAAAACTGATTGAAGGACAACTAACCTCCCTCTCACGCCTACCATTTCCCCAAACACATCCAATCAAAATTTGGAGATAGCCATTTTTTTCAACGTAGTTGAAAGTTTTTGATTTTTTGTCTTTGAAGATGATCCCCCCCACACACACACACACACCTCAGGGCAAAGGTTATAAGTTATGCCCTGGGGGCATAAAATGTTTTTATCGAGCGTTATAATAGAAACTTCAAAAACTTTGAAGGGCTAGTGCTCTTTTAATAGTCAAGAATGATTTGAGGAAAACTAACACCCCTCCCACGCCCACCATTTCCCCAAAAATATCCAATAAAAATTTTGAGATAGCCATTTTGCTCAACGTAGTTCAAAAGTCTGGAAATTATGTCTTTGAATCCCAACACAGACCTCAGACAATCCTCCCACAGCCCTCAGCGCAAGGATTGTAAGTTATGCCCAGGGGGCATATAAGGTTTTATAGAAAGCGGCGTCGTAGAAACTTCAAAAAAGGCTCATTTGATTGGAAATTGAAAGCGCTAGTTCCCTATTTAATAGTCAAAACTGATTGGAGGGCAACTAATGCCCCTCTCAAGCCTACCTTTTCCCCTAACACATCTAATCGAAATTTTTAGATAGAAATTTTGCTCAACGTAGTTGAAAGTTTTGGAAATTAGGTCTTTGCCAGCGTTGTCGTAGAAACTTCAAAAAAGACTCATTCAATTGGGAATTCAGAGGGCTAGTGGCCTTGCTAATAGTCAAAAGCGATCGGAGCTTGAATGCCCCCCTCCCACACCCATCATTTCCCCAAACACTTCCGATCAGAATTTTGATATAGCAATTATTTGAATGTAGCTGAAGAGTCCGGAAATTATACTTTTGAGTATGACAGCCCCCAACAGCCCTCGGGGATAGGGTTGTAAGTTATGCCCTGGGGGCATATAAAGTCATATAGAAAGTGTTGTCGTAAAAACTTCAAAAGGGGTTCTTTCGATTGGAAATTAAGAGGGCAATCAACATTTTGATATGGCCATTTTGTTCAACGTAGTTGAAAGATCTGGAAATTATATTTTTGAGGATGACAACCCTCCCCCCACAGCCCTCATGACAAGGGTCGTAAGTCATGCCCTTGGTGCATATAACGTTTTATAGAAAGTTTTGTCGTAGAAGCTTCAAAAAGGACTCATTCGATTGGAAATTGAGAGGACTGGTACCATTTTTATTAGTCAAAAGTGATCAGAGGGCAAATGTCTCCCTTCACGCCTATCATTTCCCCAAACACTTCCAATCAAAATTTTGATATAACCATTTTGTTAAGCCTATCAGAAAGGTCTAGAAATTATGTTTTTGAGGATAACAAATCCGCCCAGTCCTCAGGTCAAGGGTTGTAAATTATGCCCTGGGGACATATAGGGTTTTTATAGAAAGTGTGGTCATATAAAATTCAAAGGGGGCTCATTGGATTGGTGATCAGACCCTCTAGTGCTCTTTTTAAGAGTCAAGGTGATCACAGGGCAGCTACTCTCTCCCCCCTACACACACGTCATATTATCCCGAAATGCGTCTGATAGAAATTTTGAGATAGCCATTCTATTCAAAATTGTCTAATTATCATATAACAAGGCTTTTGGGGTTGAAAAAAACACCATAGATTAGGGGCAATGGTTATAAGTTATGCCCAGGGGGTATTAAAGTTTTTTTTTTATGGAAGGGATGGCTGTTTAACTTCAGAAGAGGCTCAGTCTTTCTCCCTGAAAAAGACTGTGTCAATATAAAACGAACAGAAATTAATCAAAATAACTTTTCGCACAGAATAAGTTTTTCATAGGCAGAGTGCTAGCGCTGCCTAAGTAAAGAACGATATGACCACAATGTGTTTTTTTTCGACAGGCACTTCCTATCGAAGGAGTTGTCGTAGAAATTTCAAAAAGGGCTCATTCGATTGAAAATTGGGATGGCTAGTGCCCTTTTTAATAGTCAAAAGTGATTGGAGGGCAGCTAGCCCCCCCCCCCCAACGCCCATCATTCCCCCAAACACATCCAATCAAAATTTTGAGATTGCCATTTTGTTCAGCGTAGCTGATCTCCAGATATAAAATATGTTTTTGAGGAGGACACTCCCTCACAACACTCGGGGCAAGGGTTTTAAGTTATTCCCTGAGGGCATATAAAAACAATGTTGGCGCAATGAACCATGTATTATTTTTTTCCTTTAGAGCAGGGCACATCATATGGAAGGGGTCGTCGTAGAAACTTCAAAAGGGACTCATTCGATTGGAAATTGAGAATTCTAGTGCCCTTTTTAATAGTCAAAAGTGAGTGGAGGGCAACTAGCCACCCCCACGCCCATCATTCCCCCATACACATCCAATCAAAATTTCGAGGTAGCTATTTTGTTCAGCCTAGTTGATTTCCAGATAGAAAATGTGTTTTCGAGGAGGACACTCCCCCACAACCCCCAGGGCAAGGGTTTTAAGTTATGCCCTAGGGGTATATAAGGTTTTCATAGAAGGCGTTGTCGTAGAAACTTAAAAACAGGTTCATTCGATTGGAAATTCGAAGTGCTAGTGCCCTTTTTAATAGTCGAAAGTGATTGGAGGGCAACTAGCCCATTCCCCCCAACGCCCATCATTCCGTAAAACACATCCAATCAAATTTTGAGATAGCCATTTTGTTCAGCGTAGTTGATTTTAGATACAAAGTATGTTTTTGAGAAGGATAATCCCCAACAACCCTCAGGGCAAGGGTTTTAAGTTGTGCCCTGGGGGCATATAAGGTTTTTATAGAAGGTGTTGTCGTAGAAACTTCAAAAAGGGCTCATTTGATTGTAAATTGGAGTGGCTAGTGCCATTTTTAAGAGTCGAAAGTGATTGGAGGGCAACTAGCCCTCCCCCCCAACGCCCATCATTCCGTAAAACACATCCAATCAAATTTTGAGATAGCCATTTTGTTCAGCGTAGTTGATTTCCAGATAGAAAATATGTTTTTGAGGAGGACACTCCCCCAAAACCGTCAGGGCAAGGGTTTTAAGTTGTGCCCTGGGGGCATATAAGGCTTTTATGGAAGGTGTTGTCGAAGAAACTTCAAAAAAGGCTCATTCGACTGGAAATTCAAAGGGCTAGTGCCCTTTTTAATAGTCAAAAGTGATTGGAGGGCAACTAGCCCCCCCCCAAGCCAATCATTCCCCCAAACACATCCAATCAAAATTTTGAGATAGTCATTTTGTTCAGCGTAGTTGATTTCCAGATAGAAAATATGTTTTTGAGGAGGACACTCCCCCACAACCGTCAGGGCAAGGGTTTTAAGTTGTGCCCTGGGGGCATATAAGGTTTATATGGAAGGCGTTGTCGAAGAAACTTCAAAAAAGGCTCATTCGACTGGAAATTCAAAGGGCTAGTGCCCTTTTTAATAGTCAAAAGTGATTGGAGGGCAACTAGCCCCCCCCAAGCCCATCATTCCCCCAAATACATCCAATCAAAATTTTGAGATAGCCATTTTGTTCAGAGTAGTTGATTTCCAGATCGAAAATATGTTTTTGAGGAGGACACTCCCCCACAACCCTCAGGGCAAGGGTTTTAAGTTGTGCCCTGGGGGCATATAAGGTTTATATGGAAGGCGTTGTCGTAGAAACTTCAAAACAGGCTCATTCGATTGGAAACTCGAAGTGCTAGTTCCCTTTTTAATAGTCGAAAGTTATTTGAGGGCAACTAGCCCCCCCTCCAACGCCCATCATTCCCTAAACATATCCAATCAAATTTTGAGATAGCCATTTTGTTGAGCGTAGTTGATTTCCAGATGCGAAATATGTTTTTGAGGAGGATAATCCCCCACAACCCTCAGGGCAAGGGTTTTAAGTTATGCCCTGGGGTCATATAAGGTTTTTATAGAAGGTGTTGTCGTAAAAACTTCAAAAAGGGCTCAGTTGATTGGAAATTGGAGTGGCTAGTGCCATTTTTAAGAGTCGAAAGGGATTGGAGGGCAACTAGCCCTCCCTTCCACGCCCATCATTCCCCCAAACACATCCAATCAAAATTTTGAGATAGCCATTTTGTTCAGCGTAGTTGATTTCCAGATAGAGAATATGTTTTTGAGGAGGACACTCCCCCACAACCCTCGGAGCAAGGGTTTTAAGTTATGCCCTGAGGGCATATAAGAACGATGTTGGCACAATGTACTATGTATTATTTTTTTCCTTTAAAGAAGGGCACTTCATATGGAAGGGGTCGTCGCAGAAACTTCAAAAGGGACTCATTCGATTGGAAATTGAGAGTTCTAGTGCCCTTTGTAATAGTCGAAAGTGATTGGAGGACAACTAGCCCTCCCCCCCACGCCCATCATTCTCCCCAACAAATCCAATCAAAATTTTGAGACAGCCAGTTTGTCCAGCGTAGTTGATTTCCAGATAGAAAATATGTTTTTGAGAAGGACACTCCCCCACAACCCTCAGGGCAAGGGTTTTAAGTTATGCCCTGGGGTCATATAAGGTTTTTATAGAAGGTGTTGTCGTAAAAACTTCAAAAAGGGCTCAGTTGATTGGAAATTGGAGTGGCTAGTGCCATTTTTAAGAGTCGAAAGTGATTGGAGGGCAACTAGCCCTCCCTTCCAACGCCAATCATTCCCCCAAACACATCCAATCAAAATTTTGAGATAGCCATTTTGTTCAGCGTAGTTGATTTCCAGATAGAAAATATATTTTTGAGGAGGACACTCCCCCACAACCCTCGGAGCAAGGGTTTTAAGTTATGCCCTGAGGGCATATAAGAACGATGTTGGCACAATGTACTATGTATTATTTTTTTCCTTTAAAGAAGGGCACTTCATATGGAAGGGGTCGTCGCAGAAACTTCAAAAGGGACTCATTCGATTGGAAATTGAGAGTTCTAGTGCCCTTTGTAATAGTCGAAAGTGATTGGAGGACAACTAGCCCTCCCCCCCACGCCCATCATTCTCCCCAACAAATCCAATCAAAATTTTGAGACAGCCAGTTTGTCCAGCGTAGTTGATTTCCAGATAGAAAATATGTTTTTGAGAAGGACACTCCCCCACAACCCTCAGGGCAAGGGTTTTAAGTTGTGCCCAGTGGGCATATAAGGTTCTTATGGAAGGCGTTGTCGTAGAAACTTCAAAAAAGGCTCATTCGACTGGAAATTCAAAGGGCTAGTGCCCTTTTTAATAGTCGAAAGTGATTGGAGGGCAACTAGCCCTCCCCCCGCACGCCCATCATTCCCCCCAAGAAATCCAATAGAAATTTTGAGATAGCCATTTTGTTCAGCGTAGTTGATTTCCAGATAGAAAATATGTTTTTGAGAAGGACACTCCCCCACAACCCTCAGGGCAAGGGTTTTAAGTTGTGCCCAGTGGGCATATAAGGTTCTTATGGAAGGCGTTGTCGTAGAAACTTCAAAAAAGGCTCATTCGACTGGAAATTCAAAGGGCTAGTGCCCGTTTTAATAGTCGAAATTGATTGCAGGGCAACTAGCCCCCCCCCTCACGCCCATCACTCCCCCATACACATCCAATCGAAATTTTGAGATAGCCATTTTATTCAGCGTAGTTGATTTCCAGATAGAAAATATGTTTTCGAGGAGAACACTCCCTCACAACCCTCAGGGCAAGGATTATAAGTTATGCCCTGGAGGCATATAAGGTTTTTATTAAAATCTTTGTCGTAGAAACTTTAAAAAGGGCTCATTCGATTTGAAAGGGATAGTACCCTTTTTAATAATCGAAAGTGATTTGAGGGCAACTAACCCCCCTCTCATGCCCACCTTTTCCCCAAACACATCCAATTCAAATTTTTAGATAGCCATTTTACTCAACGTAGTTGAAAGTTTTGGAAATTAGGTCTTTAAGGATGACAACCCTGTCCCCACAGCCCTCAGGGCAATTGTTGTAAGTTATGCCATGGGGCATAAAAAGTTTTTATTGAAAGCTTTGTCGTAGAAACTTCAAAAGGGGTCATTCAATTGGAAATTGAAAGGGCTAGTGCCTTTTTTAAAAGTTGGAAGTGATTGGATAGCGACTAATGCCCATCTCACGCCCACCATTGTCCAAAACACATCCAATCAAAATTTTGCACGCCAAACTATAAAGTCTTAAAAAACGAAAAGATTTAAAGTATTATTTTCTTTTTCCCTGAAAAGACTATGTCAATATAAAACGAACAGAAATTAATTTAAAAAACTTTTTCCGCAAAATAAGTTTTCAAAGAAAAGTAAAGAACTCCATTAAACAAAAAATTAGCAAAAATAAAATCAAATAATCTACCAAGCGTGAAACTACCACAAATCAGCATCGATAGATAAATGAAACCCAAAACGAACAGAAATTCCAATAATTAACCGAGTCAAACTCAAAACGAGCAGAAATTAAAATAATTTGGGTGCAAAAGCCCTATGCCTTCCCAAGGCCAGAACAAAATTTGAACTTTACTGAAAAAAATACAAATGAATGTGCATTGTCAGTTTAATATACATATACTGATATTTAGTAATCAAAATGTTTATATTATTTGATTTATTAAAGTTATAAAAGTAAAAAAATTTATATTTTTTCAGTAAATGCAAACTTTGTTCTGGCCTTGGGAAGGCATAGGGGTTTTGCGCCCAACTTATGTTAGTTTCTGCTCGTTTTGAGTTTAACTCGGTTAATTATTGTAATTTCTGTTCGTTTTGGGTTTCATCTATTTATCGATACTGATTTGTGGTAGTTTTACGCTTGGTAGATTATTTGATTTTATTTTTGCTATATTTTTCTTTAATGGAGTTCTTTACTTTTCTTTGAAAAACTCATTTTGTGGAAAAATTTTTTAAATTAATCAAAAAAAAGTAAAGAACTCCATTAAACCAAAAATGAACAAAATAGAATCAAATAATCTGCCAAGCATATAACTACACAAATCAGTATCAATAAATAAATGAAACCCTAAACAAACAGAAATTAAAATAAGTCAAACTCAAAACGAGCAGAAATTAATCTGAGTAGTGTTCTTAACCTATGCTTTCTAAACGCCAGAATTTAATTTGTACTTCACTGAAAAAAAAAAACCTTTTAAATTTTTTCACTTATAGCTTTAAGAAAACAAAATTAGTTAAGATTTTAAGGAATAAATATCAGCATATTTATATTAAACTGACAATGGACATTTTTTCAATAAATTTATTTGAACTTTTTTCAGTACAGTACAAATTATATTCTGGCTTTTAGAAAGCATAGGGTTTAGAACCCTACTCAGATTAATTTTTGCTCGTTTGGAGTTTGGCAAATTTAGTTTCTGTTTATTTTGGGTTTCATTTATTTATTGACACTTATTTTTGGTAGTAGTTGCCTCTCAATTACTTGTACTATCTGTCTTGGCTTTTCTCTGTCTACAATTAGCCATGTCTTGATGCAACCTATAAAACCTACTGCAAAATACTTGATAACTTCAATTCAATAACTTCAATAGGTAGATTATTTGATTCTATTTTTGTTCATTTTTGGTTTGATGGAGTTCTTTACTTTTTTTTGAAAAACATGTTTTGTGCAAAAAAATTTTTTTTTTATAACGAAAAAGTGGAAAGTCTTGCCGCAGAGACTACAAAGTTTATAAACCCACAGCTTGCTCAAAATTATTCAATCGCACTTAGAGATGCAATTAGAAACCGCCATCCTTATAGAAGGCCTCTTCCTGCTTTGGCTCCAATTTTCAAACAGCCTGAAATAAATCAGACCTACTTTAAAATAAAAAATTTAGCAGTAATATTGAGACGAGAGGAATTCAGATAGAAGCAATATAGTGACCCAGATTGTTGACCTTGCAACTTGACTGAAGAAACTTTTCAAAACCTTCTCTTCGAATGCACTGCAAATACTCCTGGAATTTATAAACTGCATACCCTATTGCAAAGTTTTAAACTTCCACTATATATTAACCTGATTGTGGATGATTCCTTGCCAGCTTCCATTGAAAAGAAGTTTTACAGAGAGGCAATTGATGTGTTAATAAATTTAGATATTCTTTGAGTGAGTGACTTCTTGCGAAGTATCGTAAATTTAAAGAAGAAGGGTCGACAAGCAGAAGAAGGGGAGGGTCTTGTCGCAAGAGCCGTAGGCGTACCTCCGGAGTTTACTCTTAAAATGCGGGGAAATGGTAGCGGGACCCTGCGCTTCCCTTGTTTGCCCCTTATGAGAAAGCCAAATTCGTCTTCTCCTCCCCCCCCCCCTCCTTGGAAGAACATAAATTCAATGCCATGGAGGAGAATCCACCAACTTTGAAACCAGAAAGACATTAAATGATTAAGTCGAAGGGATTTCTAATGAAGAAGAAGAAAAGTGCAGTTGGAAGCCAAAAGGAGCCCGTTTAGGATTCCAGGTGCTATTTCTTAAGATGAAGAAGATGAAAAAGTTCTTCAAAGAAAATTAAAGAGCCACATTAAATCAAAGAAGAGCAGAACTAAAGCCAAGTAATTTTTTACACATAAAACTACCATAAATAAATGAACTAAATATAAAATGAACATATAAGCAAATAAATGAATATAACCAAAACTACCATAAAAATAAAAGAAACCCAAAATAAACAGGAATTACAATAAATAACCAAGAAAAAATTAAGAGGAGTTGTAATGACACCCCCGTGTGGCTTCAAAAGACGAGAACACAATTTACAATGGGTTTTTTCTGTCCCCCATACCATTTAACTTTGTTATCATTTGGGTAAGGAAGCGTGCCACACTTTTTTTCACCTGTGTCAAAGTAAGCAGCTGCTTCTCCATCACTTTTACGATTACGCAGACGAAATTACCTTGATAGAGAACCATGTAGACTGAGCACAAGTTATGTTGTGCAAGGATGCTGTCAATGCAGAACTGGTTGGTCTGAAGATTAGCAAGGAAAAAACTAAACTCGTGGATTGTGGAAGTCGTTGGATAAAGTATCTGTGATCTCTTTTTTACATCTCCGGTGGTTGCAATTAGGACCTGGAGAAAATAATATCCATAGTATATGCAATCTTTGCTCAGCTAAGGGAAAATCTATAAAGACAGTGAGATATATAGATGAAGAAACGAAAATCAAGATTTACGAGGTATCTTTCTGTATACCCCATACTTTTTTTGCGGGAGTCTGGGCTCCCAATTGTAGGATGTCCATGCTATCGCCGTGTTTCACCATTCCTTTTTAAGACGGATCCTTGGCATTTCTCTTCAAGACAGAGTCTGTAATACCCAGTTTTGACTGCGCTGCAACCAGAAGTATGAAAATGGAGCACTGATCAAAAAATGCTACCTTACTTGATTCCACTATTTTCGTCAAAAATCAGATGATGCCCTTACTAAATAAGAACTAACCTATAAACCCCTCACACATTAGAAGAAGAGAAAGGGTGGACAAGTAAATACCTGGGTCAAACGAGTTAAGGTTGACTTAGAGTCCACTCCCTACTGGTGACTTCTGATGTCACGGTCATAGATGGAACCAAGAATTTGACACGTCAGATAGCCAATTAGGTGGCTTGGCATTGACTCGGGTTTTGAATCACAGCGCCAGGGAGAGCTGAAGAACTTATTTTCTGACACCAGAAAGTACGTATTTTGAATCAGAATAATACATGCAAAGATTCTCAGCTCTTTGTTAATGATTTTTATCTATCCTGTCTATTAATCCTTCCTTAAAAATTTGATCTTTTCAAAAACTCTTTGTACAGCCAAAGGTTTTTGTCAATGGTATGTGAAAATGGTAATTTAATTGGCCTATACTCGTTTTTCATTACCGTAGGTGAGTGCTTTGTTCTGCATAAATTTTAAGAGACAAGAACGAGCGGGAGGGGATTGAGAAACTAATTACCAAAGGCGTACGCAAACTATGAACCGTTGAGTATATTCCAAAGAATAGTTACAGGATTTGCTTAAAAATTTGTAGGCATATAGCTATGGTAAAGCACACTTCCATTTAAAAAAAATTAGACCTGTGGCCTTTTTTAGTCAAGGCAATAGCTGCCTTCGAAGTTAAAAAAAAATCAAGAAGTCTGATAAATTTGAAAACCCACTTTTGTATGAACTCTAAAGGTCCGTTAGTTAACATTTTTTTATGAAGGTCTGTTTAGTATTAGTGCATGCTTAACAAATACCTGCTGGATCTTATGACTTTTGGCTTTTCAGTAGTTTTCTTAGGAAGCTATTTGCATTTCTCAATCAAATTACTGTTGAAAAAGAATTTTACAAAACTATAAGTGATGTTAAATTTTTACTTAACGTTAAAATTTCGCATAAAACCAAAATTCCAATCAAACATTTAAACTGTTAAGCTGTAAAACTTACATTTTTATTTTTTTTTTTTTTTTTACAAAAGTCCACCAAATCATCAAATTGGTTTTTCTTACCAACTTCCAGCCGGATTTCATAATTTTTGATTTTTCAGTAGTTTTTGGGGAAGCTAATTGCAATTCTTAATCAAAATACTGTTTAAAAAGGGTTTTACAAAACTACCAATGATTGAAAATTTTTACTTAACATAAAATTTTGCATGAAACTAAAATTGCGATCCCACATTCAAATTCTTATGCTATAAAACTTACAAAAAAAGCTTTTACAAAAACATTTTTGGTTGTGATAAGCAAAATTTTCTGCTTTTTGGGTAGACGCCGGTGTGACACTAGTTGTAAAAATTCGTGTAAGAATTGTAAGAATGTAAGAATTGTAAGAATAAAGGTTGACGGCAGCCCCCCTAAATTAGTTTTATTGCCATCTTTTTATTTGATTAAGCAGAAATTTTAAACTAAACACATGCTGGTCTTGCGGAATATATATTTATCTTGGGAAATTGTTGCCTGGAGAAATATAAGGAGAAAACCTGAGTGACAAGTATTACCAAAACAAAATTTTATTCATTAAAAGGCACTCTCTAAGCTAGTGATTGGATTTGCTAAGATATAGGCTACTTGTTAACTTACAGGAATACTGGCCTACTAACAACTCACAGCAGCACCAAGCCACATGAGGCCAACACAGCTATGTGTGGTCCACTTCCATCCCAATTTATTCAAAGCTTCCCTTTTTACAACCCTCCCATAAAGTTCCTATTTTCTTTAAATCTTTTTTTTCATGATGTCCTCCCACCCAAGACAAGGAAGATCTGCTTTCTGTTTAGCCCTAGACAGTTGGCCAAAAAGGACAATCTTTAGCAATCTGTCTTCCTTCATCTTCACAATGTTCTATATCCATCCTAACCTTTCTTGCATTATAGCCCTAGAAAGCAGGATTAAACCACATTTTTAATAACAGCCTACTGTTTGAAATACAACAACAACCATTTAATTTTAGGTTGTGAGTTTAGGTTGTAAATTTTAGGTAATTTCATTCTTATTGAGACCCCTTGGTAAAATTTCTGTTGAAGGGATTTTGCTACAGTGGAAAGTAGTTGTCTTGTCAATAAAATTTTCAGTAGCAAAATTTGGTAAATTTCTAGAGGGTCATATAATTTAGCTAAAATGAAAGTGAAAACATCATTTGATGCCCTTTTTTATACTCTTTCATAATTCAATAATCACTTCTGGGACTAATTGCATCTTCAGCCCTTAGAGAGGCTCCAAAGGTATTTCATTTTTGTAACCACACAAAGAAGTTATCAATGCTAGTTAAGTTACTAAAAAGTGGTTAAAAGCATATCACTAGTTTATTAATAAGTTGTTCAAGAATAATATATTCAAAAAATACTCATTTATAACAATTCAAGCCTCATTTATTAGGCAACTCAAATATAAACCATTTTCCTACCATTTCAAGTTTTTTTGAATGCCTTCAACAAAAATATTGCTGAATTTTACAATTTGAAACTTTGCAGTTGACAATTCAGGGTATATTCCAATTCAGGTTATATATTTGCACATGGGGGGGGGGGAGTTCTTGGTAAATTTCCAGTTGGCAATATAATTTAGCTAGGATGAAGACACCATTTGATGCTTTTTATGCTCTTTCATAATTTATATAAAAATACCTTCAGGGCCTCTTTAAGGGCTCAAGATGCAATTAGTGCCAGAAGCAATTATTGGATTATGAAAGAGCATAAAAAAAGGCATCAAATGATGTTTTCAATTTCATCCTAGCTAAATTATATGACCAACTAGAAATTTACCAAAAATTCTAGTTTAGCAGCTTCTTGCTATCTTAGAAAGGTATAGAGTCATGCAAAAAAAAAAAAAATCTCAGGAATAGGCCTACAGGTGAACTTGGGTAATTCTGACCCCTTATCAAGTTTTTTTTTCAGCTCAATTTGGTCCCAAAATTTTTCTGGAGTTTCTGGCACAATAAAAACTATTTGACATTGTTCTTGGTCATAGTAGTAATATTTTTCACAATCTAGAAAGTTCACAAGTTTTGTTGTTTCCATGACTTACTGCACCCATCTCAGAGGGGTTGGACTTGCCCCCTAGTCAGCGGTAAATATGACACCCCTGGGCAGATCCTATGTATGCAAAGATAAAAATGCTCTTCTTCATTCTCACTATCAACAGTATAACTTATGTCCATTTGGTCAGTTGAGGAACCCAGAGAGATGTCAGAGTCTTCACTGTAAAGATCATCTTTCTTTTTCAGCTTTGGCTTGATTGTCTTCTCTTTTACTTTCCCTGTTTTGTTCCTGAGATTTTCTCTTTCTCATCTTGTTCAAGCACTCTCAAAGCCTCTACAGAAGTGATTATTTCAGCTTCCCAAGCAATTATCTGCCTACTGGATGTCCTGGGTGCTGAGACATCAAGAGGAGGGCGGCTTGCTACATATATATATATATATATATATATATATATATATATATATATATATATATATATATATATATATATATATATATATATATATATATATATATTATATATATATATTATATATATATATAATATATATATATATATATATATATATATATATACATATATATATATATATATATATATATATATATATATAATATATATATATATATATATATATATATAATATATATATATATATATATATATATATATATATTATATATATATATATATATATATATATATATATATACATATATATATATATATATATATATATATATATATACATATATATATATATATATATATATATATATATATATATATATATATATATATATATATATATATATTATATATATATATATATATATATATATATATATATATATAATATATATATATATATATATATATATATATATATATATATATATATATATATATATATATATATATATATATGTATATTGTTATTCCAGCATGTATCAACTGCAATTTGATTGACAAGGCAAAGTTTGATCCAGCCAAGTTAAAACAATATGTTGATACAAAGAAATCACAGAGTCAGAATTTAACTCTTAAAAAAAGAGTGACAACCACAGTGAATACTGCAACTGATCAGATTACTATGTATTGTTACCATTATGAATAGTTGGCAAATATACTGATGTCTAGGCTAGAATTGCAAAAAACTAGCCACATTGTATAAACAGTTTAAATCCAACCCCTGTGTCAGAAATTTATCCTGTATGGGGTAAGTTTGACATGTCAGATTTACCCCAAATTTGTGTTTTTCTGGGGTAATTCTGACACCCCTTGTATCTCTTGACTGATTTGAGAACAAAATACTAATAAATTACAGTAATTACTTAAACTATCCTATTAGCTTATCAGCTATTTAGAATCATTTTATCATCTCTCTATTCTTCTTGACTATCAATTAAAAATTGCTACCTACCTTGTGGCCAACAAAAATACCTTCCACAAAATTTTGAAATTCCTTTATGACAAAGCAATTGAAAATGGTAGAAATGTTGAAGGCTGTTGTCAAATACCCATGCCAAAGGAAGAAGATGGCATATGGCACCACAGATATTTTTAATCACTAAGCCAGATAAGATGGGGTGTCAGAGTTACCCCTGAGTTGGACTTACCCAAGTTCACCCTATCCCAATCTTTAATAATGTCCTGAGAAAATATTTTGAAATATCTCACTCTCTCTCCATCTAGCAAGAACTCAGATTTAATGGCTTTTAACGGTTTTTGTATTATAAAATTAAAACCTTGCAAAATAACCTAGATATTCTGCTAAAAACTAGAAATTTATCATTTCAGGAATGAATCTAGGGCCAAAAATATATCCTGGGAAGGTATTATAAAGCTACTATGCTATGTCTACCCTTTTTTATTTCTATTGCCTATAAATTAGGTAAATTTCCCTGTTAATAGAGTATTAACATAGCTAAGAAATAAAGACACCATTAGAATCCAAATTTCCTCCTGAATCTAAATATAACATTCATTTGCATAGGAAATGAATCACAACCCCCCCCCCCCCCACTAGTAAACAAATATATGGCCTTGACTTACTTTGACTTTTGACTTATGTCTCCTGCTGGGTGCTGCTCGGCGTAGAGAGTGGCGTCTGCCTCCTCCATCCACTTCAGTCCATGGCAAGCGTTTGCACATCGCTCAACCTGATATTTGCCATCGTCAGGAACTCGGACAGGATGTCAGACCATCGTTGCTTTGGTCGGCCCCGAGGTCGCTTCCAACAGGCTTTGACAGGGTCGAAGTCATGGATCATTTTCGCAGGTATGTGTGGAGGCATTCAACCATCGTAGTGTTCGCTCGGCTGCTTGGGTCGAAAACCGAGACTGCTTGGCGAGCTGCAGCAGCTTCTCATTGCTGACGAAGTCGAACCATCGTAGACCTTCGATCCTCCTCAGGCTCTTCGACTGAAAGACATCAATTGCCTTGAGGGTTGCGGCTGAAGCTTGTCACGTCTCAGCTCCATAGAGCATCACAGAGCCAACGAGGGCGTTGAAAATCTGCAGCTTTGTTGACTGACTGATGTTTGGTTTTTGCCAGAGGTGACGGTTCAGTCTGCCCATGGCAGAAGACGCTTTGGATATTCTTGCTTGTAGTTCAGAAAGAAGCAAGCCATCTGAAGAAATTATGGAGCCCAGGTAGGTGAACCTTTGGACAACTTCGATGCTAGTGGTGCTATCCAGGCTAACTGAAGGATTGGCAGCAGGAGAGGATGGGTCTATGGCCATAATTTTCATTTTAGTCCAGTTTATCTGCAGTCCTACTTTTGCAGCCTCTTCTCGTAGGATTCGAAGCGCTTCCAGCAACTCCACCATGGAGTCCACCAGAATGACCAAGTCATCAGCAAAATCAGCATCTGTAATGACACGATCTCCAAACTTGAGTCCAAAGCTGAGATGTGAAGTAGTCCTTGTCATAACGTAGTCTATGATGACATTGAAGAGCTCTGGGGCAACTGCACATCCTTGGCGCACTCCTGTCGTGATTTGGAAGAACGGGCTGCGCCGGCCGTTCACTTGAACACAGCTCTCTGTCCCATGGTGTAGAGCTTTGAAGAGTCTGCAGTATTTCTCAGGGAGGCCTGTTGATTCTAGAATCCGCCAAAGACCTTCTCGGTCCACTGAGTCGAATGCAGCACGGAAGTCTACGAAGGTAAAAAAAAGCTTTTTGTCGAAACTCTGTGGCTTTTTCTATGATTTGTCGGATCGTAAAAATCTGCTCGATGGTTGAACGGTCCGACATGAAACCAGCTTGCTCCGGTTGCCGGATTTTACGAATGATATTTCGACATCGATCTAGCAGGACCATTGAGAAAAGTTTTCCCAGGACAGATAGTAGGGTTATTCCACAGTAGTTCGAGCAGTTGCTTCTAGAACCTTTCCTCTTCCATAAAGGGATAATGACACCCTTCCGCCAATCTTTGGAATTATCTCGGTTTGCCAGATTGTAGAGAACAGGGTGTGGAGAAACAGGAGCATAACAGGACCTGCATATTTTAGCAGCTCCGAACTCAGGCCACAGATAACGGCAGCTTTATTGTTCTTGAGCCTTTTTACTGCATTTCCAATTTCTGAGGGGCTGAAAGGCTCGTCTGGAGGAACATCTGCTTCGGATCTTGGACTGCCAGGTTGGCTGTGACTATCAGTAGGAGGCATAGACGGGCTAGTGTTGTTCAGGCGTGAGCAGAAGTGGTCCTTCCACTGCTCGAGACAAGAACCCTCATCAGAGAGAAGTGTCCCATCCCTGGATAGGACGGGTCCCAATGCTGGTGTTTTATTTTCTGTGAGATCACAGAGGTGTTTGAACAGGCTACCCATGTCTTTCTTTTTCGCTGCTAGTTCGATTTCATCGGCTTTCCTTGCAACAAACTGAGTTCAGTCTCGGTGAATAAGTCTCTTCCGCACTTCATTGAGCCTTCGATAGGTGGCCATGTCCCCAAGAAGTCTTGCCCTCCGCCTTTGCTCTATGACCTGCAGTGTTTCGTCAGTTAGCCACGGTTTCTTTGGGAAACTTCGCTTGCCAAGCACCAGCTGTGCTGCTTCGCTGGTCTGCGATTTAAAATACTTCCAGGCATATTCGCTGCTGTTGAGTGTGCCAAGGAGCTCAAAGCGATCTGATATTTCAACACTATACTTCTGGCAAGTATCTGGCTCCTTCAGTTTCCCAATATCCGCTGCTACTGGTTTTCTTTCCGATCGCTGTGCATGGAGGCGAAGCTGGACATCAGCACACACAAGCCTGTGATCTGCATTTCCGAGCTCTGCTGATCTGTAAGTTCTGCAGTTCTTCAGCGATGATCTCCAGCGTTTAGAAATAATGACGTAGTCAATCATCTTCTTTGTGCGACCGTCGTTACTATACCACATGTACTGGTGGATAGTCTTACGTTGAAAGTAGGTGTTTGCGATCACAAGTTCATGGGATCGGCACAGTTCGAGTAGGCAAAGGCCGTTATCGTTCAGTGGGTCGGGGATACAGGTCCAATTGTGCCATGCCAAACACCCATATCATCTCGGACTCTAGCATTGAAGTCACCGAGAAGAACAGTGACATCGTGGGGGGAAACTGTTGACAGACATCTGGACAGAGCAGAGTAGAACTCTTCCTTGGTTACGTTGTCGGAATCGTTGGTCGGGGCATAGCATACGAAAATTGTCATCTTGCCATGCTTGTGCCCAAAGCGGGCCTTCATTATTCTGTCCAATACAGCTTTGTGTAAGAGTAAGGCCTTTCTTGCAAGGCCGTTTAGCGCGAGGCCAACACCATTTCTTCTCATGCTCCCTCCAGACCAGACTAACGAGTGATTATCGCCTATTTGCTCTTCTCCACTTCCAGTAAGATGGGTTTCTGTGAGACTTGCAATCGCCACTTTATTCTTACGAAGTTCTTGAGAAAGTAGGTTCTTTGATGCAGGTGCATTCAGGGTCAAAACATTCCAGGTGGCTATTCGAAGCCCCCTTTTGTCTAGAAGGTTCAGTCGGTCAGTCTTTCTGACGTCGTCAGCATGTCCGTTGACAGATGGTCGAGATCTTAAAAGGAGGTCCGGATCCGAGGCTATGTAGTCACTTTGCGTAGCACTTGATTTTCAGGTGGAGGGTCGCTAGCCCAACCGACCCTAGGCCTGGAATCTGATTAGAGCTAGGTTTAACCTAGATACTGAGATTCCCGGGGTGGGCTCCACCCGCCACATGAGGTTGCAGCCACCCTGATCGGAGTGTTTAGTTAGGGGATGACCCCATATCCAGAGGCACGTGGTCAGCAGACAAGGTCTGCATCATTCCGGACGAACTCCATCCGCCTCCTTGGTTATGTATATATACTAAATTTTCTGATTAAAGGAATATTGAGATAGCTTAGAAAAAGACATAGGCTTACCTCTAGAATTTGAATTCCATCCTGAATCTACATATAGCATCCATTTGTGTTGATAATAAAGTTTACATTCTGAGTCTAAGGGTATCTGTATTTTGTAGCTATCTTAATATTCTGTAGCTATCTTAATAATCAGAAAATTTGCTGAAGATTATACACAAGATAGGTGTGACTATCTAAATTTATCTATCTTAGGCAGTGCGTTAGTGCTGCCTAAGTAAAGAATGATGTGGGCACAATGTGTTTTTGGTTTCTCCATACCTGGGCACTTTGTATCGAAGGAGTCGTCGTAGAAACTTCGGAAAGAGCTCATTTGATTGGAAATTGGAGTGGCTAGTGCTCTTTCTAATAGTCAAAAGTGATTGGAGGGCAAATAGCCCCCCCTGCCCATCATTCCCCCAAACACATCCAATCAAAATTTTGAGATAGCCATTTTGTTCAGCATAGTTGATTTCCAGATAGGAAATATGTTTTTTAGGAGGACACTCCCCCACAACCCTCAGGGCAAGGGTTTTAAGTTATGCCCTAGGGGCATATAAGGTTTTTATAGAAGGTATTGTTGTAGAAACTTCAAAACAGGCTCATTTGATTGGAAATTCAAAGAGCTAGTACCCTTTTTAATAGTCAAAAGTGATTGGAGGGCAACTAGCCCCTCCCCCCCACACCCATCATTCCCCCAAACACATCCGATCAAAATTTTGAGATGGCCATTTTGTTCAGCATAATTGATTTCCAGATAGAAAATATGTTTTTGAGGAGGACACTCCCCCATAACTCTCAGGGCAAGGGTTTTAAGTTATGCCCTGGGGGCATATAAGGTTTTTATAGAAGGCATTGTTGTAGAAAATTCAAAACAGGCTCATTCAATGGGAAATTCAAAGGACTAGTACCCTTTTTAATAGTCGAAAGTGATTGGAAGGCAACTAGCCCCCCCCCCCTCACGCCCATCATTCCCCCAAACATATCCAATCAAAATTTTGAGATAGACATTTTGTTCAGTGTAGCTGATTTCCAGATAGAAAATATGTTTTCGAGGAGGACACTCCCCCACAACCATCAGGGCAAGGGTTTTTAAGTTATGCCCTGGGGGCATATAAGGTTTTTTATAGAAGGCGTTGTTGTAGAAACTTCAAAACAGGCTCATTTGCTGGGAAATTCAAAGGGCTAGTACCCTTTTTAATAGTCAAAAGTGATTGGAGGGCAACTAGCCCCCCCCCCCCCCACGCCCATCATTCACCCAAACACATCCAATCAAAATTTTGAGATAGCTATTTTGTTCAGCATAGTTGATTTCTCGATAGAAAATATGTTTTTTAGGAGGACACTCCCCCACAACCCTCAGGGTAAGGGTTTTAAGTTATGCCCTGGGGGCATATATGGTTTTTAAAGAAGGCGTTGTCGTAGAAACTTCAAAAAAAGCTCATTCGATTAGAAATTCAAAGGGCTAGTGCCCTTTTTAATAGTCGAAAGGGATTGGAGGGCAACTAGCCCCACCCCCACGCCCATCATTCCCCCAAACACATCCAATCAAAATTTTGAGATAGCCATTTTGTTCAGCGTAGTTGATTTCCAGATAAAAAATATTTTTGAGGAGGACACTCCCCCACAACCCTCAGAGCAAGGGTTTTAAGTTATGCCCTGGGGGCATATAAGGTTTTTATAGAAGGCATTGTAGAAACTTCAAAACAGGCTCATTCGATTGGAAATTCAAAGGGCTTGTACCCTTTTTTATAGTCGAAAGTGGTTGGAGGGCAACTAGCCCCCCCCCCCCACACCCCCAAACACATCCACGCCCCCCCCCCCCATCATTCCCCCAAACACATCCAATCAAAATTTCTATATAGCCATTTTGTTCAGCATAGTTGATTTCCAGATAAAAAAAAAAATTTTGAGGAGGACACTCCCCCACATTCATCATGGCAAGGGTTTTACGTTATGCCCTGGGGACAAAACCCCTATGCCTTCCCAAGGCCAGAACAAAATTTGCACTTTACTGAAAAAATACAAATGTTTTTACTTTTATAACTTTAATAAATCAAATAATTTTAACATTTTGATTACTAAAATATCAGTATATGTATATTAAACTGACAATGCACATTCATTTGTATTTTTTCAGTAAAGTGTAAATTTTGTTCTGGCCTTGGGAAGGCATAGGGGTTTTGCGCCCAACTTATGTTAATTTCTGCTCGTTTTAAGTTTGACTCGGTTATTTATTGTAATTTCTGTTCGTTTTGGGTTTCATTTATTTATCGATGCTGATTTGTGGTAGTTTTGAGCTTGGTAGATTATTTGGTTTTATTTTTGCTCATTTTTTGTTTAATGGAGCTCTTTACTTTTCTTTAAAAAACTTTATTTGTGGAAAGTTTTTTTAATTAATCTATATCAGAGGCAATGCTATAGTGATGCCTATAGTAAAAGCCATATGGCTCCAATCTTTATTATTTATTTATTTATTATTTTTTTTCTCAAAGGCACTTCATATTGAAGGGGTTGTTGTATAAACTTCAAAGGGGGCTAATTCAATTGGAAATCAAGAGCTCTAGTGCCCTTTTAAAGGTTCAAACGTCATTGAAAGGCAACTAAAATCCCTTCCACACCCACCATTTCCCCAAATAAATCCAATCAAAATTTTGAGATAGCCATTTTTTTCTATGTTGTTGATTTCCAGATAGAAATTATGTTTTTGAGGAGGACACTCCCCCACAACCCTCAGGGCAAGGGTTTTAAGTTATGCCCTGGGGGCATATAAGGTTTTTATAGAAGGTGTTGTCGTAGAAACTTCAAAACAGGCTCATTCGATTGGAAATTCAAAGGGCTAGTACCCTTTTTAATAGTTGAAAGTGATTAGAGGGCAACTAGCCCCCCCCCCCCCCACGCCCATCATTCCCCCAAACACATCCAATCAAAATTTTGAGATAGCCATTTTGTTCAGCGTAGTTGATTTTCAGATAGAAAATATGTTTTTGAGGAGGACACTCCCCCACAACCCTCAGGGCAAGGGTTTTAAATTATGCCCTGGGGGCATATAAGGTTTTTATAGGAGGCGTTGTCGTAGAAACTTCAAAACAGGCTCATTCGATTGGAAATTCAAAGGGATAGTACCCTTTTCAATAGTCGAAAGTGATTGGATTGCAACCAGCCCCCCTCCACGCCCATCATTCCCCCAAACACATCCAATCAAAATTTTGAGATAGCGATTATGTTCAGCATAGTTGATTTCAAGATAGAAAATATGTTTTTGAGGAGGACACTCCCCCATAACCCTCAGGGCAAGGGTTTTAAGTTATGCCCTGGTGGCATACAAGGTTTTTATAGAAGGTGTTGTTGTAGAAACTTCAAAACAGGCTCATTCAATGGGAAATTCAAAGGACTAGTACCCTTTTTAATAGTCAAAAGTGATTGGAAGGCAAATAGCCCCTTCCCCCATGCCCATCATTCCCCCAAATATATCCAATCAAAATTTTGAAATAGCCATTTTGTTCAGTGTAGTTGATTTCCAGATAGAAAATATGTTTTTGAGGAGGACACTCCCCCACAACCATCAGGGCAAGGGTTTTAAGTTATGCCCTGGTGGCATATAAGGTTTTTTATAGAAGGTGTTGTTGTAGAAACTTCAAAACAGGCTCATTCAATGGGAAATTCAAAGGACTAGTACCCTTTTTAATAGTCAAAAGTGATTGGAGGGCAACTAGCCCCCCCCCACGCCCATCATTCACCCAAACACATCCAATCAAAATTTTGAGATAGCTATTTTGTTCAGCATAGTTTATTTCTCAATAGAAAATATGTTTTTTAGGAGGACACTCCCCCACAACCCTCAGGGCAAGGGTTTTAAGTTATGCCCGGGGGGCATATAAGGTTTTTAAAGAAGGCGTTGTCGTAGAAACTTCAAAAAAACTCATTCGATTGGAAATGCAGAGGGCTAGTGCCCTTTTTAATAGTCGAAAGGGATTGGAGGGCAACTAGCCCCACCCCCACGACCCATCATTCCCCCAAACACATCCAATCAAAATTTTGAGATAGCCATTTTGTTCAGCGTAGTTGATTTCCAGATAAAAAATGTTTTTGTGGAGGACACTCCCCCACAACCCTCAGAGCAAGGGTTTTAAGCTATGCCCTGGGGGCATATAAGGTTTTAATAGAAGGCGTTGTAGAAACTTCAAAACAGGCTCATTCGATTGGAAATTCAAAGGGCTTGTACCCTTTTTTATAGTCGAAAGTGGTTGGAGGGCAACTATCCCCCCCCCCCACGCCCCCAAACACATCCACGCCTCCCCCCCCATCATTGCCCCAAACACATCCAATCAAAATTTCTATAGGCTATAGCCATTTTGTTCAGCGTAGCTGATTTCCAGATAGAAAAAATGTTTTTGAGGAGGACACTCCCCCACATTCATCAGGGCAAGGGTTTTAAGTTATGCCCTGGGGACAAAACCCCTATGCCTTCCCAAGGCCAGAACAAAATTTGCAGTTTACTGAAAAAAATACAAATGTTTTTACTTTTATAACTTTAATAAATCAAATAATTTTAACATTTTGATTACTAAATATCAGTATATGTATATTAAACTGACAATGCACATTCATTTGTATTTTTTCAGTAAAGTGTAAATTTTGTTCTGGCCTTGGGAAGGCATAGCGGTTTTGCGCCCAACTTATGTTAATTTCTGCTCGTTTTAAGTTTGACTCGGTTATTTATTGTAATTTCTGTTCGTTTTGGGTTTCATTTATTTATCGATGCTGATTTGTGGTAGTTTCGAGCTTGGTAGATTATTTGGTTTTATTTTTGCTCATTTTTTGTTTAATGGAGCTCTTTACTTTTCTTTGAAAAACTTTTTTTGTGGGAAGTTTTTTTAATTAATCTATATCAGAGGCAATGCTATAGTGATGCCTATAGTAAAAGCCATATGGCTCCAATGTTTATTATTTATTTATTTATTATTTTTTTTCTCAAAGGCACTTCATATGGAAGGGGTTGTTGTATAAACTTCAAAGGGGGCTCATTCAATTGGAAATCAAGAGCTCTAGTGCCCTTTTAAAGGGTCAAGCGTGATTGAAAGGCAACTAAAATCCCTTCCACACCCACCATTTCCCCAAATAAATCCAATCAAAATTTTGAGATAGTCATTTTTTCTATGTTGTTGATTTCCAGATAGATATTATGTTTTTGAGGAGGACACTCTCCTCACAGCCCTCAGGGCAAGGGTTTAAAGTTATGCCCTGGGGGCATATAAGCATTTTATAGAAAGTTTTGTTGTAGAAACTTCAAAATAGGCTCATTTGACTTGAAATTTAAAGGGCTAGTGCCCTTTTTAATAGTTGAAGTTGAAAGTGATTGTAGGGCAACTAAACCCCCTCTCACGCCCACCTTTTCCCTAAACACATCTAATCAAAATTTTGAGATAGCCATTTTGTTCAACATAGTTGAGAATTCTGGTGATTAGGTCTTTGAGGATGTTATCCCCCCCCCCCTTCCACAGCCCTCAGGGCAAAGGTTGTAAGTTATGCCCTGGGGGCATATAATGTTTTTATAGAAATTGTTGTAATAGAAACTTCAAAAAGGGCTCATTCAATTGAAAATTTAAATGGCTAGTGTCCTTTTTAATAGTCAAAAGTGATTGGAAGGCAACTAACACCCCTTCCATGCCCATCACTTCCCCAAACACATCCAACCAAAATTTTGAGATAGCCATTTTGTTCAATATAGTTGAAAGTTCTGGAAATTATATCTTTGAGCAGGACATCCCCCCCACAGTCTTCAGGGCAAGGGATATAAGTTATGCCCTCGGGGCATATATGGTTCTTAAGGAAGGAATGCTCATATAAACTTCAGAGAGGGCTCATTTGATCGGAAATTGAAAGTTCTAGTTCACTTTTTATGTTTCAAAAGATATCAGAGGGTAACTAGCCCCCCCACACTCTTTTTCCCCAAATGCATCTGATAAAAATTTTGACATAGCTATTTTGTTAAAAATAGTTCAAAGATCATATAACTAAAACTCTGGTGTCAACACAACCCCCCAGGGCCCAGGGCAGGCATTGTGAGTTACACACTGGGGGCGTATATGGTTCTTATGGAAGGGGTGCTCATATAAACTTCAAAAAGGACTCATTGGATTGGAAATTGAAAGTTCTATTTCACTTTTAAGAGTCAAAAGAGATGTGAGGGCACCTTGCCCCCCCCCCCCTCCTCACCCTTTTTTCTCAACTACATCCAATAAGAACTTTGAGATAACCATTTTTTTAAAAATAGTTCAAAGGCCATATAACAAAAACTCCGGGATCAACACAGCCCCCCAGGGCCTGAGGGCAGGTGATGTAAGTTATGCCATGGAGGAATATATAGTTCTTATGGAAGGAATGCTTGTAAAAACTTCAGAGAGGGTTCATTTGATTGGAAATTGAAAGTTCTAGTTTAGTTTTTGAGAGTTGAGAGTTTTCCATGGAAGCTAGAGACCCCATTGCGCAAAATTTTAATACAAATAACGGTACTTACGAGCTATCCCGACCACACTTATGTTCTTGATCCGAGTAAAACCGGTTTTTCTGTCTGTATTCGGATATAATTAGCTTAGTCTGAGTAAGATAAACTACTATGTAGGTATATTTTAACTAAAACATATAGGTTAGGTATTAAATATAATGGTTAGGTATTTAATATAATGCGTTCTGGGCGGCCTGCTTTCCATAGTTCTCTGTTGCAGTTTCCATAATTTCGTTATTGAAGTACTATATTGTCACCAGATTTTGGTATATTTCATTACGATTAACCGACTCTTTTGAAAGATGTTAAACCTCTAGGAAATAAATTCTCGAATACTCTCTTGATTTGAGTTGCAAAACAAGAATCGAAATTTTTGCAGAAATAGGCAGAAAACATGCTGCGTTTTAAACGATTGGCAGTTGGATAAATTGAAAAGTTTTCGATTTTTCATTTTTATGCTTCTTTGAGAGCATATAAGAACAAATGGAATGTCTTAAAAGATTATAATCCAAACTTACTAAAGGAAACATAGAAAAAAAAAAAAAAAAAAAAAAAAAAAAAAAAAAAAAAAAAAAAAAAAAAAAAAAAAAAAAAAAAAAAAAAAACTGGATTGAAGTTAGGAGAAGGAATATTTGGCAGATAGGGTAAAGGCACCGATGATTCGACAGTGCAATTTCGGAACCACTGTCGAAATTTTCCTTCAAAACGGGATAGCTCTGCTTAGCCGTGACTTAGAGCGCCATCTCTTGGAGCCGTCGTTATATTTCGACGGTGCGAAACGTGGACACTATATCCGGTACACCCAGATAAGAAAAGAACATTCAATTCGGTCAGTTTCCTGTTTTCGACACGAAAGGAGCTCCCGACAATTTTTCAGGTATGTAATGTTCAAACTGTCATTACTTGGTTATTTATTGCAAGAAAAAGTTGGGATAAGCGCCAATGTGTCGAGATACATCTGATCTTCTCTGAAATGTAGCCACATTAGCTTTTTCTTGATAAAATTAAATGAAAATGGCGACGGAAATTGCATTGTCGAAACTAGGTTCCAAGTGTCGAAAATTCTTGTTCGATGTAGTGGAATACCAGGCGGACTAAAAGTGTTCCTTCAGCCGCATTCAAGCGTAAATATCGGCTTCTATCAAGGGATTTATTTCTTTGGCGAATATCTCGTAGTAACCTTGTCGAAATTTTGGACAGACAGCAACAGGCCCTGTCGAAATATAGGTGACTTTGTCGAAACTTCACTGAACATGTAAAACAGATGAGAAATAATAGGTGTCGAAATTCCAGGATCCACTGACGAAACCATAGGCACCATAGCTGTCGAATTTACGGGTGCTTTCTGCGCAACGAGAGATTTTGATGATTATTATTTCTAATAATATTTCAGATGAAAGAACATTTAAACAAAAGGTTTTTTTTTAAACTTTGAAGTTTTACTTACAGACACTGGATTTTTCCATCATCTGAGGAACTGCCGCTTGGCCTCATACCATGCAGGGGCGTAAATTGCTATGGGCAGGGGGGGGTGCCCCCAGACTCGTTTGCCCCCCCCCAGACCTGATTTTGCCCCCCCCCAGATTTTTTTAGATTATACCCTTATTTATCCTTCATCCGAATAAAAAATACAAATTTTATCGAATACAAAATCTTATACGAAATGACGCGTAGGCCTATGTTTTGGACAAAACTAAGAATCTGCATATGAAAATAAAATCCACTAAATCAAATAAACTTCTTAAATTTCTTGAAATCCACTCCCGTTTTCCTAGACCCTATCCCTTCCGAAATGCTAGTGAAACAATTTTGTTATACTAAATTTGTTATACTAAATACTATTTGTATTTAATAATGTATATTAAAATTTGTTGTACCGATTTTGTTATACCAAATACTACATACTTGAAACGATTTTGTTAGTTTTATTACTTCTACTTTTTGCATAGTCTTTTATACTTTTATACATTAAATGAAGTTGAAGAAAAACAAAGAAACAAGAATATACGTGTCAAATACACCAGGTTCCGCCCACAAGTATTCCCCAAGTATTTAGACGGGTGTCGAATTGGGTTCCGACTTGCGTCGAAAACAGGTAACTTTTTTGTTGTGTCGAATTTGTAGGTGAAAATGCTCTAATTTCGGAAAATTGGAGTTTTGTACCCTTTCCAGACAAAACTTCAAACTTCTCATCAAACAGTTAGATTCCTAGATGTTTTTCCTACATACTGAAACCCTTTTCAAACCGAAAGTCTTTAAATTAAGACTTCTAGAGTAGAAAAACTGTTTTTTTACAAAAACTGTCGAATCATCAGTTCAACACCCAATACGGGTGTCGAATTGGGTTCCGACTTGCGTCGAAAACAGGTAACTTTTTTGTTGTGTCGAATTTGTAGGTGAAAATGCTCTAATTTCAGAAAATTGGAGTTTTGTACCCTTTCCAGACAAAACTTCAAACTTCTCATCAAACAGTTAGATTCCTAGATGTTTTTCCTACATACTGAAACCCTTTTCAAACCAAAAGTCTTTAAATTAAGACTTCTAGAGTAGAAAAACTGTTTTTTTTTACAAAAACTGTCGAATCATCGGTACCTTTACCCTAGTTCAAATAGCCTAAATACAAAAAGGCATTTTCAGCGCTTGTGAGGATAGAAACACAAAAATTGGGCTTGTATGATGGAAGCGGTGGACATTGGGCAAAATTGGGACCCCCTGTGAAAATGAATATATGGTTGCTATGTGCGTTGCAGATGGTTAGCGCTTGAGCAAACGGTCTAGTCATTCACTATCTAAAGCTTCCGTTAACCACTGCTAAGGTGAGAGAAGAATTTTGGACAATGTTTTGGGGCACTTGGCAGTTGGTTATGTGTAGAAGAGTTATGTGAAATAACTCTCAATCTCTTTTGAGAATCAAAAGAGATTGGAGGGCAACTAGCACCCCACGCCCCTTTTTTTCCCAAACGCATCCAATAAAATTTTGAGATAGCCATTAAGTTTAAAATTGTTCAAAAGTCAGGTAACAAAAACTCAGTGTCAACACAACCCCCCAGGGCAGGCATTATAAGTTATACCCCGAGGCATATATGGTTCTTATGAAAGGGATGCTTGTATAAACTTCAGAGAGGGCTCATTTGGTTGGAAACTGAAAGTTCAATTTCACTTTTAATATTCAAAGAGATCCGAGGGCAACTAGCCCCCCCCCCCCATGCCTTGTTTTTCCAAACCCATCTGATGGAAATTTTGAGATAGACATTTTGTTAAAAAAAAATAGTTCAAAAAGCGGATAAGAAAAACTCCAGTGTCAATACAACCCCCCAGGGCCTGGGGGAAGGTATTCTAAATTATGCCCTAAAGGCATGTATGGTTCTTATGAAAGGGATGCTTGTATAAACTTCATAGAAGGCTCATTTGATTGGAAATTGAAAGTTCTAGTTTACTTTTTAAGAGTCAAGAGATTTAAGGGCAACTAGCCCCCCCCCCCCACGCCCTTTTTTCCCAAAATCCATCCGCTTCAAATTTTGAGGTAGCCAGTTTTTTTTTAAAATTGTTCAAATATTAAATAACAAAAACTCCGGTGTCAACACAATCCCTAGGGCTTGGGAGAGGCGTTGTAAGTGTTGTCCTGGCGGCGTATATGGTTTTTATAAAAGGGATGCTCGTATAAACTTAGGAGAGGGCTCATTTGATTGGAAATTGAAATTTCTAGTTCAGTTTTTAAGAGTCAAAAGAGATGAGAGGGCAACTATCCCCCCCCCCCTATGCCTCTTTTCCCCCAAATGTATCCAATAAAAATTTTCTAGATAGCCATTTTTTTAAAATAGTTCAAACGTCAGATAGAAAAATCTCTTGTCAACACAACCACCCAGGGTCCAGGGGCGGGCAGGTGTTACAGGTTATGCCCTGGGGGTATATATGGTTCTTATGGAAGGGATGCTCATATAAACTTCATAGAGGACTGATTTGAATGGAAATTGAATGTTCTAGTTCAACTTTAAAGAGTCAAAAGAGATCGGGGGCCCCTAGCCCCTCCACCCCCTTTTTACGTCAAACCCATTTGATACACATTTTGTGATAGCCATTTTTTTTAAATAGTTCAAAGGTCAGATAACAAAAACTCTGGTGTCAACACATCCCCCCTATCAGGGGTGGATACAGGATTTCTTTTAGGGGGGGGGGCGCAAAATAGGTTGATCTGATAAAAAAAAAATTAGGGGGGAGGCGCAAAATAGGTTTATCCGATAAACTTGCGTTAAAAGTATGTTTAATTAACGCAAACTTGATTAAGTAAATTACACTACTTTAGACTACGCTAGGGGGGCACCCCCTCGCCCCCCCCCCCCTCCCTGGATCTGCCACAGCCCACCAGGGCTCGGGGGGCAGGTATTGTAAGCTATGTCCTGGGGCTGTATATGGTTCTTATGAAGGGAATGCTTGTATAAACTTCAGGGAGGGCTCATTTGAATGGAAATTAAAAGTTCTAGTCCATTTTCTCGGAGTAGAAAAAAAAATTGCAGGGCAACTAGCCCCTCCTGCCCTCCACGCCTTTTGGTGTATTGAATGGATAAACCCATCCAATAAAAATTTAAGGTGATCATTTTGTCAAAAATAGTTCAAACATCAGATATTAAAACCCCAGGGTAACCCCCCCCCCCCCAGGGCCCAGGGACAGAAGTTATAAGTTATACTCTGGGGATAAATATGATTCTTATAGAAGGGATATTTGTATAAACTTCAGATAGGGCTCATTTGATTGAAAATAGGAAGTTCTAGTTCACTTTTAAAGAGTCAAAAGAGACCAATGGGCAATTAGCCCCCCCCCCCCTTCTACACCCTTTCTCCTCAAGCCCATCCAATAAAAATTTTGAGATAGCCATTTTGTGAAAAATAGTTCAAACATCAGATAATAAAAACTCCAAGGTTCACAAACCCATCTTTTCACTTTGATATTGTTACTTTGATACCAGTTTTGAGTACTTTGATGAACACTTGATTTTTTTTTAATTTTGATTTTGAAAAAAGGCATTTTTAAAAACTTGGAAACTTTTTGCAATCAAAAACCAACAAAAATTAATTAAAAAAACTTTCCAAAAAATAAGTTTTTCAAAGAAAGTAAAGGCCATTTTAAACTTGAGCTCAGCAGATACAAATACCTGTTAAAATTCAAACTCAAAACCACCAGAAATACTATTAAAGAATAAATGAAACCCAAAACGATCAGAAGTTAAATAAACAATCATAGCAAAACAACATTCAACAAGTAATAAAATAACTGAATAAATAGATCTTAAAGCGAGTAATGCTTAGATTGAATATGAAAATCAAGCTTAAAACGAAAAAAAAAATTTGCTATTGAAGTATAAATGAAACTTAAAACGAACAGAAATTAAATAAACAATCAATGCAAACAAACATACAATAGATATTAATGTAAAAGTCTTAAAACGAGTGAAATTAAATTGAATATGCAAATAAAGCTTGAAACAAACAAAAACCACTACAAACAAGGGTTTGGGTGTTGCCTCCTTCTCTCACTGTAAAAGTCTAAATCTACTGCATCATTGGCGCTTTACTGAAAATATATGCATCTTGAACAGTTTTGGGAAGTATAAACAACATCAAATTAAACATTTGATGTATAATGATATTAATTGTTGAAAGATCCATCAATTCAAGAATTTATTTCACTGTAATTTTATTTTTATTTTCAATTCTTTGAGAACTGGAAAAGAAAATATTTGTAATATAATTCGTTTTAGTTAAGCAATAATGACGCAGTAGGCTTTTGGTTTTTATTTACAGCTAAGGAAGGGGGCAGTATCCAAACTCTTGTTTGTTGTTAGACTATATTTATTTTGAATAACTTTAGAAAGAGCTAATGAATTAAACTGAATATTTGATCTATAATGATATTAATTGCTGAAAGCTCATCAATTAAAAATTTTTAGCATAATTTTAGTGTTTATTTTCAATATTAAGTACAAAAGAAAATATTTGTCATAAAATTGGATTAGTTCAGATTACCTTTTCATGGGATTCTTCTAGCTCTGTATTCATTCCTGGGAATTTCATTCAACTGAATCAACTACTTTTTAAGATCAACAGCACTGGTAAAAATGTATGGTGGGTTCTCGAAGCAGTATTTCATCTGTTTTTGTAAAATTTTTAGTAAGATATCCAAAAATTCACTTTCAATCAGATATAGACTACCAGCCATAGTTCACTTAGCAACACTGCATATTAATCTTCACTTGGCAATATTTACTGTCTTCTATCAGAATATAGCTTAATTCAGTAAAAAAAAGAATTATATCTGTTTTTAGTAAAACTGTATGTATCTTTGGATTTGTCGGTTTTTATTTACAAATTGTATTGATTGTAATGATTGTATGCTCTTTTTCTGTAGCCTAATTATAAAATTATCTAAACTTCTTTTAGAAGTTAAAACAAGATGTCTGATGAGGAAGATTTTATGGAGAGCATCAGTGATGAAGAGCCAGCTCTAAGGTAAGTTTTTGTGCTTATAATTACATCTATAAACTTAGATTACAAAGAAAAGATAAGGGAAAATCGTGTTCTAGAAGATTATTCAAGAGTCCCCAAGGAAAGCTTGAGAAAATGTAGAAAAAATTCCATCAAAATTACATTAAGGTTTTAAAAGTACCTTAAAAGTACTATAAGATACATAGCTCAGTATTTAAATATAGAAGTATTTATCAATCACTGAAAATGCATAAGTGACAACTAAAGACCCTAAAAGCCCACAGCCAGAACCTCATCACACTGAAAACTCAACCCATTGAAATTTCATGTAGCCTTTGGGCAGAGACCACCTCAAAGCATGAATAGCTGAGTAAAGGCAACTCAATAATGTTAATATATGCTTTTTTCAAACAGAGAAAAAAGAAACAAACAAACAAAAAGATAGTCCCCTCATATTCCCTGTAAGCAGACTAATCTCTCTGGAGTCAAGGTCAATTAAGGACTAAATAAATACCATTTTGCGAGTCACTGCGGTTGCTGACAGTCTCAAAAACTAAGACCCTGTTAACAAATTTTCCTAGCACCATAGGAAGTTTCTACAGAAATTTTGGTAGAAATTGATAGGGAATCTTAGATGTGTCAACAGTTCAAAAAGCTAACAAGAGGCTAGTTAAAAACAAAGAAAACCTAAAATCTCTTGCTAATTGTTAAGCAAAACACCATCTATTGAATGTACATACAGCATAAATAATATGCTTCCTGTGTTTACAAAGATTTTAATCAAGGCATGTAGCACAACAGGGATCTTCCAAAGCTGTCAAACTATTCAATGATACTTCTTTTGAGCTGATTTATAATGTTTTCCAAGCAGGTATGCTAGAATATCTTTAGGGACTGTCCTTTCCTGATCTTCAAAAATTAAATTTTACTTGATTAAATAAAAAAAATTAACAATTTCTAATTATGAACTTTTCATTAAATCTGAATATCTCTTTCTCTGGCACAAAACTGAAGAAGCTAAATGATTTTTCTAAGATTTTCAGGAGAGTAGGTGTTGCCTTTTAATGTTCTGTCGTCTTTTCGGATCTATTGTCAAAGCTATACAACTTATGGCTTGATTGCCAAATTAATTCTGAACAGTTTGGCCACACAAACCAATGGACAAGATAAGATGATCTTTTAAGGTATCAAATGGCCTTAACCATATCTGAACTTAAGGGCTAAATGGTTCTCTTAAATTAATAAACATTAACTCCAGTTCTTCATATTAGTATTGAATTCTCATTGGACTTTTATTGGAAGGAAATTTGGGACAATACCCCAGATTTGTTTTATCCTAATAAATATTCTGACTATATCTTGTATTCAGAATTAATATTTTTATATGTTTCATGCTCTATTAATTTAATTCCGAGTATATTTTAATAGTGGCTTAACATGTATTCCTGCTCATGAATATTTCTCACGTTGGCTATAACACTGCTGGTATATTATTTTGGCATGGATTTTGCTCAAAGAGGTCTGTCAGATATTGACTTTCCTGACAATTTGGCATTACTGTGTGAAATTCTCTTTGAGCTCAAAACTGCATTTGGAACACTGGTGTCTCCTACAGGGAGACTTGGCTTAAAAGTAAACCGGTCTAAGACTAAAATAATACATGTGAACCTTGAACCACCCATCTTCTTGATATTCATAGACCTACCTTGGTTAAACTATCTGATTGCATGAAAATCTCGATGCAGAGATATTTACAAGGCACACACCGTCTTTGGTCACCTTCTGAGAACAATATTTCACACACGCGAGATCAGCTGCCTCATCAAAGCTCACCCCTTGCTCTGACGGCTAGCGTCGTGCTGTAGGCTCGTCAGAGGCTTGGCCCATAACCTAGATGCAGATGTTGAAGCTAGATGATATCCAGGCGAAAATATCCACAAAATCAAATGTGTTAGATGCTTCAACAAGGTACATAACTCGAGGATTCATTTCAATTACCACCCCTGCCTGAGTAGTTCGAGTTTCGCTTGCTGTGTTGCTATGTTCATTTAATTTGCCTGCACGCTCAAGAAACTGCCCCAACTCATCTTCGATTTTTGCTCAATTACAAACAACTGAAGATACCCCAGAGGAAGACCACGCACAAGATGGGCGAACCTTATTAGTGGTCGACTCACTATGCATTGACCCCATGGGGCCCCAAGCCTTTTTTCTTTTATAGTTTTTTTCTTTTATAGCTTCATAAATCCAAAGTTACTGAGACTTTAAGGAATGGATATCAATAGCTAGCCTACTTAACAACCAATCTACATTCATTAGTATTTTCCAATATTATGGCTATTGTTGTCATTTTCATTTTTCCTTTTTTTTTTTTTTTTTTTTGCTGATGCCATGACAATAAAACCACAGTTCTCGAAACATGACTTGCTTTCAGTCACGTGCAAATGAAGTTTTAGTCTTTTGAAGGCTTAGCAAAGGGTCTGTCCTACTCCTGTCTGCTGTAGTTTCTGTTCGTTTCAAGTTTGACTTGAATATTAATATAGTTTGTGTTAACCCCATTGATAGGGGTTTATGTTCGTTTTAAGCTTCAATTATTATTTGATTTTATTTCTGCTTTTGTTCGCTTTAATGTAGTTCTTTAATTTTCTTTGGAAAGTTTATTTTCGTGGGATAAGTTTTGAAATTATTAAATAGGAAAAGGAAAAGCAGTCCAAACAAAGCTCCTGGTAGTGCCTGTCTCCCCCCTCCTCCTGAGAAATCTACTGGCAGTAATCATTATGTCCCTTCCCCAAACCACCTTTTGTGCAGGAAAGCGTTGGAATCTAATCTTTTATCTGATGCAAAAAAAAAAAATCTGCAATAAAAGAGCTGTCCTAGCCGAGTGGTTAGCGTGCTGGACTTGAAATCCTGAGAACTGAGGTTTGAGGCGTGGTGTCGTTGGTTGTTTTGTTTGGAACGGGGGCCAAGGGTGTAACTCTGTAAGCTCAGCCAGAGTCAACCCAGCACTAATTGGTATTTGGAGAAATCGGGGGGGGGGGGGGGGTACATGGGAAGCAATGAATGATCACCCCAACTGTGCATTGCACTCCTGGCCCGAAGTAAGAGAATCAGGAGATTGGTGCCTGCGCAACGCATACCATTGGTCAGCATAAAAAAATATAAAATAAAAGAGGAGCTACCACCCTGCAGCTCCCGTATTACAGACTTTGTCCAAAAGGATATCCGGGACTGAAGGGAGATTGGAGATTAATTTCTAGCCCCATCCCCCAACTTCCTTCTATATTCATCCAAGGGCTCACGGGGAGAAGAGAAATTTTGGCATAAAATTATACTTTTATAAGCTTTGTGAATTCGCCTTCTTTCCCCACCTACACGAATATCTGTTGTATCTCCTATATATAATAGCACCGCTTATACACCACTTTGTATAATTTTATTGAGCTCAAATGAATCGGCTTAGTTAAGCGAAGTTTTAAAATAAATGTGTATCAACCGCGCCGTCGCGTGGAATTTCTGCCTCTAAAATCGAAAAGCTCGTTATGCCAACTTTTTGACAGTTTTAACTCAATTGGCTAAATTATAATTTTTAATTGGTATCTCTTTAGACCTTTCTGGGCAAATTTGTTCTCTTGTGCCATAAAATGGCAGAAAAACTCCACTTTGCTCTGGTACAATCTTTTCTTTAGTTAAAAAGAGTGCTAGGACTTTTTACTTCCGTTTGAACAAACCTTTTTCTGATTGTCTTTGACCGTATCTTTGAATTCATTTTTCTCCCCTATGAGACTGATTTAATATTCAATTTAGCACTTTCAACAAAACAATATGATCTTTAAATTTTTCTTTTCATTTAGAGTAATCGTTTTATGGCTCATAAACCAATAATTAAGCATAAACAGAGATATATACTTACAAATAACAGTTCAACAGGGGCAAATCCTTCTATTTGACAGTGAAATAACAACAAAAATCTCCGGATACTTCGGTCACATATACATTGGCTGTCAGCGCCTATGGTTGAGTCCCTATTGAATTGCTATTTGTACGTCCTGGAAAGACAGTGTGGTCTTAAAAAAATATCCAAGGTATATACTTTCAGTGTATAAGTATACACATGGAGACTTGTGAGTCCTAACTCGACTGATACCCTAAAACTAGGCCTCTAAGGTAATTTTAGACTGCATAACAAGTTTTTGCGTTGAGCCACGTAAATGGTGAAAATGATTGTAAAAGACAAAAGGGTATCTTTTCAGGTTGGAGCCTGTCAAAAGAAATTATAGGGGTCAGTTTCTCTTGGTGGCCATGGATCAAAATTTTATATATATTTTTTTTAATATATAGCTTATGTTTCTAGTTCAAGCGAAGAAGAAGGAGAACTAAGACGCCACTTAGATTTGTTTATTGAGAAAAGCTTCCGTCAAAGTGAGTTCTTTTCTTTTCTAGTTCTGTTTATAACCAGCTGATGTACTCTTATCCTAATATTCGAGAATTGGATATACGCTTTTCGTAGGAAAATGCCGCAAAGAAAACCATCAAATAGGGGGAGGCGGTTAGGCACCAGGTCCCCCCTGTGCCCTCGAAATTTCGCGCGCATAGGCCTGTCCAATTTCTTGGCTTAAGCAGTGTGAAATCAGAGGCTGTAGGATTTTAGGGTGGTTTTGAACCTGGAAAAGTTTGTTGATTTCAGTTCTATTCTCAAGTTTGTTTAAATTTCTATTTTTGCACATAAAAATAAATTCTAAGTTTAGTTCTGCATAAATTGCTGACACAATGACTGGATTTTCAACTAAACAAATCAATTCGGCATTCCAGTTGGCTTTTGATCAAGATTGGCTTTGAATTTTTTTCTTTATTCTTCGAAAATAGTTATTAGTATCCATCAGCACAATAGGTTTTATTATTGTTGTTTAGATTTTGCAAAAAAAAAATATTGTCAATGTTAGTCCATTGTTGAATTCAAATATAGCCAATGCATCAAAACTTGTCCTAAAGACAAATCTAAGAATAGTAATTGCCTAGGGGGGGGGGCAAATAGAAGGAAAATGGTAGAAACAAATAATCAATATCGGAACTCAAAATACGTGATCTCGGTAATTAGACAAAGCCTTTACTCATAAACGATCTGGGAAACTTGGAAATTTTTATTGCTTTTTACTGTAGAATTAAAGGCAGAGTTATAGGACAAGTTTAACCAGTCACTGCCACGTGTGCCAAATATGAAACGTCAATAGATCCCTTTTTGGCATACATCTTTAGAAAATGGGAAATCCGGCGCCCCTTTCATAGCAATGCCCCTTCCCCCATGAAAATTTCCTTCATGGAAAGATCCTCCCATATAACCCCCGACCCCCACCCCCCCCCCCCCCCACCACACACACCACAACCAGAAAAAAAATCCCCCTGAAAACTGAACTCAAAAATATCGGAACTCAAAAATATTCGGAACTGAATATCGGAACTCAAAATACGTGATCTCGGTAATTAGACAAAGCCTTTACCCATAAACGATCTGGGAAACTTGGAAATTTTTATTACTTTTTACTGTAGAATTAAAGGCAGAGTTCTAGGACAAGTTTAACCAGTCACTGCCACGTGTGCCAAATATGAAACGTCAATAGATCCCTTTTTGGCATACATCTTTAGAAAATGGGAAATCCGGCGCCCCCTTCATAGCAATGCCCCTTCCCCCATGAAAACTTCCTTAATGGAAATATCCTCCCACATAACCCCCGACCCCCCCCCACACACACCACAACCAGAAAAAAATCCCCCTGAAAACGTCTGTATACTTCCCAATAAACAATACTGTGTGTAAACATTGGGTAAAGTTCATAACTTTCAGCCGTTCCCCCGGGGACTTTGGGGGATCAAGTCATCCTAAAAGACATAGTTATTATATATTTAACCATGCTGAACAAAATGGCCATCTCCAAATTTTGATCGGGTGACTTTGGGACAAAAATGAGCATGGGAGGAGGCCTAGTTGCCCTTCATTTTTTAGTCACTTAAAAAGGGCACTAGAACTTTTAATTTCCGTTTAAATAAGCCCTCGCACGATATTCTAGGACCACTGGGTCGATACGATCACCCCTGGAAAAAAAAAATAAACACGCATCCCTGATCTTTCTTCTGGCAAAAAATATAAAATTCCACATTTTTGCATATAGGAGCTTGAAACCTCTACAGTAGGGTTCTCTGATATCCTGAATCTTATGGTGTGATTTTCATTAAGGTTCTATAACTTTTAGGTAGTGTTTCCCCTTTTTTTTGAAAATCAGGCAAATTTTCTCATGCACGTAACTTTTGATGGGTAGGACTAAAATTGATGAAACCTATATATTTGAAATCAACATTAAAATCTGATTGTTTTGATATATCTATTGGTATCCGTTTTTTAGAGTTTCGGTTACTATTGAGCCGGGTCGTTCCTTACTTACAGTTCGTTACCACAAACTGTTTGAAAAGTACATTATTGGCCATGCCATTTTTTCGTATCCAACAAGAAAACTGATCCCAGAATATATGAAATATACAAATAGGCCTACGGCGTTTATTCCAAGGATGTCGGTTTCTTCAATAACTGTACCGCTGCTTCGATGGACTCTAAACCTTGTTTCCTACGTGGGCTCACTGTCCACCGAGACGACGGCAGGTTTATAACCCCCAGGCAATCAGCAGGTCATTCTTAGGTTGAATCTGAGGTTGATCTTAAAGCAGTGGAGTCAATTATCAGTGGAGGAAATTCTTGGGGATCATAATCGACAATAACCTTGGCTGGGAATCCCAAACCTCTAAATCGGTACAGAGAGGAGCCAGTCTTCTCAGACAATTTGCCCAGCTACGAAGATTTGCACTGTCTCACCACAACTTGACCAACCTCTATAAAACCTACGTTTGTCCTGCCCTGGAATATGGATGCCAGGTTTGGCACCCCGGACTCACCAAAGCTCAGGATCTTAAAATTGAGTGAATTCAAAAACGTGCATGTTGGATCATCCTTGGGCATGAATATGGATCATATGAGGAGAGTCTGACATCATTAGGCCTTAATACACTATCTGCCAGGCAACACGAGTTGCTTCTGACTTTTTGAAGGTCCTGTCTGTTGTCGGATCTTTTTCGTAGCATCCTGCCAGAGTTTCAGCCAGCTCCGGAAAATCCACGCCCCACCCGGGGGTCAAACTGGAGAAAAGAAAAATTTAAGCTCCCTCCAGCTAATTGTAGTGTGCGACACGATCGTTCCTTTGTGCCATTAAATTAAAAAAAAAGTTTTTTTTTAACTGAAAGTAGGGAGCAACATTAAAACTTAAAACGAACAGAAATTATTCCGTATATGAAAGGGGCTGTCCCTTCCTCAACGCCTCGCTCTTTACGCTAAAGTTTTTATTGTTTTTAAAAATAGCGTTGTGAGAAAGAGTCTAACTTTAGTGTAAAGAGCGAGGCGTTGAGGAGGGGACAGCCCCTTTCATATACGGAATAATTTCTGTTTGTTTTGAGTTTTAATGTTGCTCCTTTCTTTCAGTTAAAGAAACTTGTTCTTTTTATTTAATTTCTGATCGTTTTTGAATTAATGCAGCTTTGATTTTGGCTCACCTTGCATGAATAATTAAAACGAAATTTGTATATTAATGTTACGCTCCTTGCTTTCAGTTAAAAAAAACTTGTTTTTTTTATTTAATTTTTGAACGTTTTTGAATTAATGCAGGTTTTGATTTTGGCTCACCGTACATGAATAATTAAAACACAATTTGCATATCAATTTTACTTTTATTTGTTTAAATGGCTTTCTCGAAAGTTGTTAAATTTTATTTACGAACCTTTTTATTAGTAATAAATATACGTAACTTACGAATTAACTTACGTAACGAACTTCTATATTCATATATTTTTAATACGTATATTAGGGGGTTTGTCCCCTAGTCAATACCTCGCTCTTTACGCTAAAGTTCGAATTTTGTTCCAATTCTTTAAAAATGACCCCTTAATCACAAAGGCCGTATAGCTCTTTCGAAAGTACTAAAAAATCTTTGGCTTAAAGAGCGAGGTATTGACTAACGGGCGAACCCAATCATATACGTAATAATTTCTGTTTGTTTTAAGTTTTGTTGTTGCTCCTTACTTTCAGTTGAAAAACTTGTTTTTTTTTATATTTAATTTCTCATCGTTTTTTAAATAATGCTGGGAAATCTGGTGCCCCCTTCATAGCTTTGTACCTTCCCCCCTGAAAACTTTCTCCATGGATAGATCCTCCCACTTACCCACGACCCCCTCCCACTACCAGAAAAAATCCCCCGTGAAAACGTCTGTATACTTCCCAATAACCAATACTATATGTAAAAATTTGGTAAAGTTCATAACTTTCAGCCCACCCCCCGGGGGCTTTAGGGGATTAAGTCATCCTAAAAGACATATTTATTATATTTTCGACCATGCTTAACAAAATGGCTACCTCAAAATTTGATCGGGTGACTTTGGAAAAAAATGAGCGTGGGGGGGGCCTAGTTGCCCTCCATTTTGTTTTTTGGTCATTTGAAAAGGGCACTAGAACTTTTAATTTCCGTTCGAATGAGCCCACCCACGGTGTTCTAGGACCACTGGGTCGATAAGATCATCCCTGGAAAAGAAAAAACAACAAACAAACGAAAGACAGATAAACACGCATCCGTGATCTTTCTTCTGGCAAAATAAGTACAAAATTCCACATTTTTGAAGATAGGAACCTCTACAGTAGGGTTCTCTGATACGCTGAATCTGACGGTGTGATTTTCATTAAGGTTTTATAACTTTTAGGGGGTGTTTCCCCCTTTTTTCGAAAATCAGGCAATTTTCTCAGGCGTGTAACTTTTGATGGGTAAGACTAAACTTGATGAAACTTATATATTTGAAATCTGCATTAAAATCTGATTGTTTTGATATATCTATTGGTATCTGTTTTTTAGAGTTTCGGTTACTATTGAGCCGGGTCGCTGTTTACTTACAGTTCGTTACCACGAACTGTTTGATACTTTTGTAAACATTATAATAACATGTCACTGTGCTTAACGTCTTTATTTCTTTTTCTTTTTTTTTGACATACCAGTGCTATTCTTTGGATATTTTGGCGTAATAATAAACTTGATTGATTGACTCATGCTGTCAAGTATTTCTTGTTGTACGAGGTAAAGAAGTCTGGTGGTGCTACACTAGAACAAAGGTTCTAGTTTTTTTTTTAATAAACAATAATAGTAATGAAATGATATTCGTCTGGCCTGGGCTTCGAAAAAGAGTTGCAAACACGAAAAATATTTGATAGTATGAGAAAATCACGAGATTTTAGAGGAAGTTAAGTTCCCCCTCCCTGTTTAGGAGCCTGGTGTAAATATTGAGAGAACCTTTCAATTTGGAGTACAAATAGTTTAACGAAACAGAAATAGTTGGACTTTAATCTCAAATGTCTGCTCAATTAAAATAAAAGAATACAGGTTTACTGTTGCGGTAAACTACTACGGCTACTACTAACAACTCACTGCATCACCATGCCGGGTGAAGACGCCACAGCTACGTACGCCCCCTCCTCCATCCCAACTTATTCAAAGCCTCCCTCCTTACACCCTCCCAAAAAGTTCCCATTTCACTTAAATATTTCCTTATGATATCCTTTCGCCCCATTCCGGGGCGATCTGCTTTTCGTTTTGCCCCAGACGATTGGCCAACAAGGACAATCTGTCATACTGCATTCGCAGAACGTGTCCTCGCCATATCAAGCTTTCTCTCATTATAGGCCTAGAAAGTAGTATTGAACCCCACTGTTCACACAGCGTGCTGTTTGGAGTATTGCCAGTCAGTTGGGTACCCAAAACAATCAGTAGGCAATTCCTCTGGAAAACATCTATCAAATCCTCCTCCGTTTTTCGGAGCGCCTACGCTTCAGAACCAGACTTGACCATTGTCATCACTCTACCTTGCAATATTCTAATCTTGGTTCGGAAACTTATCTCCCTGTTCTTCAAAAATTTTTTCAGGTGTGAAAAAAAACACCCTGGGCCTTAGCTATTGTTTTTTTAACATCTTAACCTTACCCACCGTTTTTATTAATACTAGTAACTAGGTAAGTGAAGCTTTCCACTTGATCAATTTTTTCGTTACCCAACATCATCTCTTCACTTTCTCATATTCCTAGTCTACGTCTACGGCTTAGTCTTTTTGCCATTAGTTTTCAAACCTATCCTTGCTCACTAACTCGCAGAACTTCTAAAGGCTCATTCATTTTGTTGACACTTTTATCTAGGATGTTTAAATCATCAGGATAATCTAATTCTAGGATAGTTTTACTTCTGTGTTTGATTCCATGTTCTATCGTTGCTTTTGCTTTGCTCTTCAGGACAAAGTCTGTCAAAATGATTTATATAAATGGGATAGGACGCAACCCTGCTTAACTTCCGATTTAATACGAACCAGCTATTAACTTCATTTCGTGATAAAGATAAAATTAAAGCGTTAAAAATTGTATTTTCTTGTCATGTTGTATTTCTATGAAATTTTTATTCCCTTCCAGAAAAAGAGAAAAAATCCACATTTGAAGATGAGATGAGCTCTGAGCTTGATAAGCGATTTGCAGAATTTCAAAAACTCCCAGGAGCTAAAAGTGCAGGGGCTGAACCTGAAGATGGCTCCACCATTACAAATCCTGAAGGGAAAAAATTCTACAGTGAACTCTACTATGACACAGACAGTGACGAAGAAATGGAAACTGGGAAACCAAGTAACTATAGAATTTAATATTGAAGCATTTTTATGCATTTTCTTCTTTTAATAATATGTATCGTGGCGTCAGACCCATCGAGGGTACCTGCTATACCACCAGTCTTTATTTCAGTTCAATCTCTCACTTTTATGCATATGTTATGCTTCTACCTTTGCTTTGAGAAATTATTAGATCGCTTTGGGAGAATGGGCCACCTCAGGCAGATAGTTCCTGGTAGATCACCAATACTGAATATAGCCGATGATTATCTTGTCGCCTTCACTGAGCTAGAGGGTAAGAAATGAGGAAATGAGTAAATATGATTATTGAATTAAATCGATTTGAGCCGTATAAAATCATTTTGTTAAAATAAGCAGTTGGTCTCTGGTGCTGCAATATCCTGACGCAGGTACCTCTGTAAAGGATCCCAGACTCCCCTGACTCCCAGCTGTCCAAAGTAGAAGGATCTAATCCGATCGAGATGGATGCTCCAAGAAAGAGGAATTCTAAGGAGATGGAGTTTATCTAATCTCTTGGTACCTTCATTTCTAAATTTGGTGTAAGGATGATGGTACATGACCTTAGATTCAGGTATAAGCTGTGAAGACACCAATAGGGTGTCTAGAAAAAGTTTTATCAAATATTCATTGTTCACTGGTGTTTCTTATTTATTTTTTTTTTTTTTCCTACAGAAAAAGTGAAGCTTGAGCGCCCAATATTTTGAGATTGGTTTCCTGGTTGGAGCTTGAAGTTTAAAAAAATCACCAAAGAGCCTTTTTTTTTTGCCTTGAACATTTTGTGTTTCTAAATAATAAAAATATAATAAAAATTACTTTTGAAAGTGGTGAATTTTATGCTGAACAAATTTGGAACCAGGAGAATAGCAATTCGAAAAAAAAATCTTCAACTGGGGACATGTCGGGCATTAGTTGTGATGGCCGAAAGTCTGAGTGGTTGTAAGGAGATCCATAAAAAGTAGGCAAACCTCATAGATGGTTTGAAGAGAGGGACCTTTCTTAAATAAGCACAGAAACCAAATTTGCTTTACAATTTGTTAATTTTTTTAGCTCAGTATCATGAACTTACCGAATCAACATAAGCCAAATACTAAACACTAAATGTCGAACTTGAAACTAAATTTCCTTGAGTAATAATAATAAAAAAATACAAACATTGTTAATAGATAGTGGTCATTTCCTTATTATTGAATTAATGTGTTTCATAGCAAGTATACGAAAAACTGGATATGCAGTTGAATCATTGAAAAAGTCAATTTTTTTTCGATTAAGAATTTAAGCACCCTAATGAGAAGCAGTATTTGCAATTTATTATTCGATGTAATGTTTTAGATATGATAAATATTACATGGTTCTATTTATTTTTAGATCTGTATAAGTGTTTCTGAGCCTTCGACTTTGTTTCTGATCAACTTGATCCAATTCAGCTTAATATTTCTTATCAACTTGAATTCCAATTCAGTTAAAATGTTTGGCCAAAATCTCGCATAGACGTTAATATAGCACGTTTTTTATTTTGCTGCAGAAATTTTTTCAGAAAATTCGTGAATGGAAATCATTTGCAACAGTCTTTTATAATTTTACCAACTACACAAATTGAATCAATTATTCTTATTATTACCCTAAACTGAAAAAAATGCCAATTGTTGCCAAAAGCTAGATGGTATTGTTTATTTGTCGATACGAGCACCAGTTCCCAATCCTCTCAGTTAGCCATGCTCTTTGACAATAACTGCTAGCCTATTTGGACAATTTTCTTCTTCCTAAGCTTAATTTTGGAAAACAAATGAAAAGAAATATTTACGATTTTGAATAAATAAAGACATCAAAAGTAATTTTTGTATTGATTTGATGATTTTTGTTTACTGCTATCGGCAAAAAATGGTTACAAGATAAAAAGGCCAGTCCAAAAGACGTCTTTGTTCATTTTCATTCGTTATTAGATCATTCTTACGTTTTTTGTTTATTAGATCACTTACATCTTTTATTTAATGTATGCTCTTACAAAATATATCAATCAAGGGAAAAAATTGTTCATCATGCATGCCTTCCCATGGAAAGAACAGCGTTGCCAACGCTTTGAAGTGAACTGTGCCAGTTTTTTTGACTAAAATATTACCATGAGCGACTAATCTGTATCATCTGAACAGCAGTTAGAGATGTGTCGTAAAAGGAAGAACATTCTCGATAAACTTAAACATGAACATATATAAACTAAAACTTGAGTCAGAAAGGAGGAAGTAAAACCCAAATGTACCGCAAAAATTTGCATTATACCAAAATATTTCCCATTGTACTACATTGTACCGGGACCTCTAAATTTTGCGAAAAATAGTACAATTGTACCGCTTTGGTAATGCAGGCAAGGTTGATCAAGTCCACTCTTTACATCTCCTATTCCTTTGGGTTTTGATGTCAAAGTAACCGATTGACTCTTACATATCCCCTCTTGAATTCACTTTCAAATGATACAATCGAGCTGGGGGGGGGGGGGGGTATTCGATATATGGTTACAAGTATTTCAATTGAACAAGTTTTAAGTTAAAACGATAAAATTAGCAATAAGGTAAAACTAACTTTTGATAGTTCTAAAGCCTGCCTCATAATATTCGATGGGTTATATTCTGACGCAATGGCAGAAGTAGGCAGTTTGCTGTTGCGTGATTTTTTTCTTAATTGAAAAGTGCAGTGGAATTTTACTTTTAGGTCTTAATAAACCGCACTCCCCATACTGTACGACCAAAGATACGATGCGATAAACCCTGAAAATTTTCCAAAAAACAACAACTTAGCTCGCTTACGTAACTTTCGTCATCAATACACCCCATTTATGGCTTTTTTCGAAATTATGCTATTTTTTCTTATGCTAATAACGTCTGATGGGTCAGTTTGTAATTATGAAGTATGAAATATTTGGAATCAGCCTGTTGAGCAAATTTTTGTGGTGCCTACTCTTTAAAACACTGTTTTATATATATATTTCATTTTGAGGTTTCGGGATCTTTTTGTTTGTTTTTTCCTTTTTTTTTACCTTAGAAAGGATTTTTTACATTAGGTGCTATTTTTGTCTTTGTTTATATTTCAGCGTTTTGTTGCCATGGCCTTTGTGCAGGTAAGTCTGTATCTGTTCATCTTTCTGCCTCTAGAAATATTAATAGTTTTTATAGTGCTATTTTTCATAAATTCATTTTTAAGTTTCATACTGAAGTAAAAGATAATCTGTTAAATTTTTCCACCATACCCTAGTGCAATTTATTTGTCTTTGTTTTGACTACTTATTTGTGAACGTGTTTTTGTTTTCGATGTTTTCATTAATCTTTTTTTTGTTTTGTGTTTTATGAGCAAGGAATAAATAATAAGAATTCCTCGTTTTCAGGAGTTTCGAAAAAGTTTAGTGACAAGCGTCGAGTTCTTTCAAATGAAGAACTTTTTTATGATCCACAAATTGACGAAGAAAATCAATCTTGGATTGACAGAAAAAGACGGCAGTATCAACCAAAGTGAGTATTTCTGTATTTTCAATGATGTCTGGACATCGTCCTTGTCGGCGAACAGTCTAGGGCCAAAAGAAAAGCAGGTCATCCCCGAATGGGTTGGGAGGACGTCGTAAAGAAAGATTTATGGGAAATGGGTATTTCCTGGAAAGGTGAAACGAAGGAGTCTTCGAATAGATTGTGATTGAGTAGGATTGTGCAAAGCTGTTTTGGCCTCAGGCGGAGTGTTGTAAAATTAACGTAAAATAAAAACTCGGTAAGTAAAATTGGTAAAATAAGGTACTCCCTAGGAAATACAGGGTAAAATGGGTGTTTTGGAGTTGCCTGGTCGCTACAAGACCAGTTGAGCATTTCTTTTAAGCATCACTTTCAGCTTTTAATGAAATTTTTTAATGATACCGATTTCCTGGGCTTAAAGAAGGCAATGTCCCTTCCATCTAGAGTTTCATCAATTCAATTAACTGTCTAGTTTATCCCTTTTGTAATCTTGTGCCTAGGGTAATACCTCAGCAATTGGACAGTGCCTGATTTCAGACATCTATTTTGTAAAAAAAAAAAAATGAATAATAAAAAATAAAACATATCACTTTTACCATCATTTGAGAGCAAAACCATATTAGTCAACCTAAGAAATGTTACCTAACTGCCTTGCGTATTTAAATGGCCGTATTCAGCCACATTCTTCATATCATATACATGTTATTTTTCATTTATTTATAGAAGTACCGTATCAAAGGCAGCTTCTTCTTCAGTCGGGCACTTCGTATCGAAGGAGTTGTCGTAGAAACTTCGAAAAGGGCTCATTCGATTGGAAATTGGAGTGTCTAGTTCCCTTTTTAATAGTCAAAAGTGATTGGAGGGCAACTAGCCCCCCCACCCCGCCCATCATTCCCCCAAACACATCCAATCAAAATTTTGAGATTGCCATTTTGTTCAGCGTAGTTGATTTCCAGATAGAAAATATGTTTTTCAGGAGGATACTCCCCCACAACTCTCAGGGCAAGGGTTTTAAGTTATGCCCTGGGGGCATATAAGGTTTTTATAGAAGGCGTTGTCGTAGAAACTTCAAAACAGGCTCATTCGATTGGAAATTCGAAGGGCTAGTACCTTTTTTTTTTTTTTTTGTCGTAGAAACTTCAAAAAAGGCTCATTCGATTGGAAATTCCAAGGGCTAGTGCCCTTATAAGTAGTCGAAAGTGACTGGAGGGCAACTAGCCCCCCCCCCCAACGCCCATCATTCCCCCAAACACATCCAATCAAAATTTTGAGATAGTCATTTTGTTCAGCGTAGTTGATTTCCAGATAGAAAATATGTTTTTGAGGAGGACACTCCCCCACAACCCTCAGGGCAAGGGTTTTAAGTTATGCCCTGGGGGCATATAAGGTTTATATAGAAGGCGTTGTCGTAGAAACTTCAAAACAGGCTCATTCGATTAGAAATTCGAAGGGCTAGTACCCTTTTTAATAGTCGAAAGTGATTGGAGGGCAACTAGCCCCCACCCCACGCCCATTATTCCCCCAAACACCTCCAATTAAAATTTTGAGATAGCCATTTTGTTCAGCGTAGTTGATTTCCAGATTGAGATAACCATTATTGTTAGAAAATATGTTTTTTGAGGAGGACACTCCCCCACAACCCTCAGGGCAAGGGTTTTAAGTTATGGCCTGGGGGCATATAAGGTTTATATAGAAGGCGTTGTCATAGAAACTTCAAAAAAGGCTCATTCGATTGGAAATTCAAAGGGCCAGTGCCCTTATTAATAGTCGAAAGTTCTTGGAGGGCAACTAGCCCCCCCCCCCCCCTTCCTGACGCCCATCATTTCCCCAAACACATCCAATCAAAATTTCGAGATAGCCATTTTGTTCAGCGTAGTTGATTCCTTGGTAGAAAATATATTTTTGAGGAGGACACTCCCCCACAACCCTCAGGGCATGGACTATAAGTTATGCCATGGGGGCATACAAGGTTTTATTGAAATCTTTTTCGTAGAAACTTGAAAAATGGCTCATTCGATTTGAAATTCAAAGGCATAGTACCCTTTTTAATAGTCGAAAGTGATTTGAGGGCAACTAGCCCCCCCCCACGCCCATCATTTCCCCAAACGCATCCAATCAAAATTTTGAGATAGCCATTTTGTTCAGCGTAGTTGATTTCCAGATAGAAAATATGTTTTTGAGTAGGACACTCCCCCACCCCTCAGGGCAAGGATTTTAAGTTATGCCCTGGGGGCATATAAGGTTTTTAAAGAAGGTTTTGTCGTAGAAACTTCAAAAAAAGCTCATTCGATTGGGAATTCAAAGGCTAGTGCCCTTTTTAATAGTCGAAAGTGATTGGAGGGCAACTAGCCCCCCCCCCCCCACGCCCATCATTCCCCCTAACACATGCAATAAAAATTGTGGGATAGCCATTTTGTTCAGTGTAGTTAATTTCCAGATAGAAAATGTATTTTTGAGGAGGACACTCCCCCGCAACCCTCAGGGCAAGGACTATAAGTTATGCCCTGGAGGCTAATAAGGTTTTTATTGAAATCTTTATCGTAGAAACTTGAAAAAGGGCTCATTCGATTTGAAATTCAAAGGGATAGTACCATTTTTAATAGTCGAAAGTGATTTGTGGGCAACTAACCCCCTCTCGCGCCCACCTTTTCCCCAAACAAATCCAATCAAAATTTTTAGATAGCCATTTGATTCAACGTAGTTGACAGTTTTGGAAATTAGGTCTTTAAGGATGACAACCCCTCCCCTCACAGCCCTCATGGCAAGGGTTGTAAGTTATGCCCTGGGGCATATAAATTTTTTATTGAAAGCGTTGTCGTAGAAACTTCAAAAGGGTTCATTCAATGGGAAATTGAAAGGGCTAGTGCCTTTTTTAATAGTTGAAACTGACTGGATAGCGACTAACGCCCCTCTCACGCCCACCATTTTCGAAGCACATCCAATCAAAATTTTTAGATATCCATTTTGTTCTACGTAGATGAACGTTCTGGAAATTAGGTCTTTTAGGATGATAACCCCTCAGAGCCCTCAGTGCAAGGGTTGTAAGTTGTGCCCTGGGGGCATATGAGGTTTATGTAGAAAGTTTTTGTATAAATCATAGGCAGCAGGATCGCGCTGCCCAAGTAAAGAACGGGGACACTCGAGAACGAGACAAGAAACGGGGACTAAGTAAAGAGAAGGACACTCCCCCACAACCCTCAGGGCAAGGGTTTTAAGTTATGCCCTGGGGGCACATAAGAACGATGTTGGCACAATGTATTATTTATTAATTTTTTCCTTTAGAGCAGTTGCTAAAGGTGTACTTGGGAAGAAAGCTAGAGCTGCAGCTAAGAATATTAGTGAAAAAGCTTTATGTTTAATAGAAAGGAGAAAGGACTTGTACAAGAATTATCTGATTGATAGATTATATGAAAACAAAGGGAATGTATAGAAAATGGAAAAAGCATTAAAATATGAACTAAGGAGGTGTGAAGTGGAGGCCTTTGATAAAATTGCCGAGGATCTGGAAGATGCAGCTAGACGGCATAATAGTAAAATATTGTACTGTCATGTTAACAAATTGAGAGGGAGTAGTCAATCTGGACTTGGCCCAGATAAAGATAGGAATGGGGCCGCAATTAGCGATAAGTAAAAAACTAAAGAGAGATTGGCGGCACATTTTCAGAATTTGCTTAACCGAGATAGAGTTGCAGGAAAAGATATAGACGAAAATGAAAAAGGTTGTGATACCTTGGATGTGAAGGAAGATTTGTTTTGTGAGGAGGAATTAGCAACAGTACTAAAAGGATTAAAAAATAATAAGGCTCCAGGTGCTGATAGGGGGGGTAAATGAGTTTCTTAAATATGGTGGCTCTGAGGTTAGAAATAAGTTACTGAAGATTATGAATATGATTTTTGAAAAAGGGGAAGTACGTAGCGATTTTAGGAAAACCTTAATTAAGCCACTTCACAAGAAATGTGGTAAAAGTGAGTGTAGTAATTATCGAGGCATTAGTCTGGTCTCTGTAGGTAGTGAATTACTTAGTAATATGATACTTTTTAGAATGAGAGATGCCGTAGACAAAGTTTTAAGAGAAGAACAGTGCGGTTTTAGAAAAGGTAGAGGATGTTTCGACCAAATTTTCACTCTGAGGCTAATAATTGAGAAGTGGCTGAGTTTTCAAACACCTTTGGTCCTCAGTTTTATAGATGAAGAGCAAGCGTTTGATTCTGTTGATAGAAGAGCTTTAGTAAAGGTTTTATCCTTGTATGGTATACCAGATAAATACATTAAAGTGATTAGTGCTATGTACGAGAATAACACTGCTGCGGTTAAGGTAGGAAATGAGGTTAGCAGCTGGTTTTGTATTAAATCAGGAGTTAAGTAGGGTTGTGTTCTATCCCCCTTTACATGGATTATTTTGATGGACTTTGTTTTAAGGAGCATAGGAAAGGCAATGGGAGACCACAGAATCAAATTGGGAGGAAAAGCTCTCCTCGACTTAGATTATGCTGATGATTTAAGCATCCTAGAGGAAAGTGTGAGCAAACTGAATGAACTTTTAGAGGTTTTGCGAGTTCAGGGTACTAGAATTGGTTTGAAAATTAATGTTAAGAAAAACTAAGTCACTAAGACTAGGAATAAGTGAAGATGAAAAGGAGACGTTGGGTAATGAAAAGATTGATCAGGTGGGCAGCTTCACTTACCTTGGTATTATTGTTAGTAAAGATGGTGGTGGGAGCAGTGAAGATGTTAAAAGTAGAATAGCCAAGGCTCAGGGTGTCTTTTCACAGTTAAAAAAAAGTTTGGAAGAATAGGAAGATAAGTCTGCAAACCAAGATTAGAATATTAGAAGCTACAGTGATGACAGTGGTCAAATATGGCTCTGAAGCATGGACACTCCGAAAAGCGGATGAAGATTTGCTAGATGTTTTCCAGAGAAATTGCTTAAATCTGGGTACCCGGCTGACTGACCGTATGTCAAACAATAGGCTATACGAAAAATGTGGTTCAATACCGCTCTCTAGGGCTATAATGAAAGAAAGGTTGAGGTGGCTTGGGCACGTTGTGCGGATGAAGGATGACAGATTGCCGAAGATTGTTCTTTTCGGCCAACCGTCTAGGGCTAAACGGAAAGCAGGTCGTCCCCGTATGAGGTGGAAGGACGTCATAAAGAAAGATTTAAAGGAAATGGGAAGTTTGTGGGCGGGTGTAAAAAGGGAGGTATTGAATAGATTGGGGTGGAGGAGGAGCATGCGTACCTGTGTTGGCCTCAGGCAGCTTGGTGCTGTGGTGAGTTGCTAGTAGTATTAGTAGTTTAGAGCAGGGCACTTCGTATCTAAGAAGTTGTCATAGAAACTCCGAAAAGCGCTCATTCAATTGGAAATTGGAGTGGCTTGTGGCCTTTTTAATAGTCGAAAGTGATTGGAAGGCGATTAACATCCCTCTCACGCCGACCATTTCCCCAAACACATCCAATCAAAATTTTGAGATAGCCATGTTGTTTAACGTAGTTGAAAGTTCTGGAAATTCGGTCTTAGAGGATGACAACCACCCTAACAGACCTTAGGGTAAGGGTTGTAATTTATGTCCTGGGGGCATATAAGGTGTTTATAGAAAGCGTTATCGTTTCCAAAAGGGCTCATTCGATTGGAAGTTTAAAGGCCTAGTGCCCTTTTTAATAGTCGAAAGTGATTGGAAGGCTTCACATTTTTACAGTAAAGATCGAAGTGGGTATAATGTATTATTTTTTTTTGTTGTTGTTGTTTAGACCAGGGCACTTCGTATCGAAGGAGTCGTCATGGGAACTTCGAAAAGGGCTAAGTCGATTGAAAATAGAAAGGGCTGATGCCCTTTTTAATAGTCAAAAGTTATTTGAGGGCAGCTAACCCCCCTTCCACTCCCACCCTCCCACGCCAACCCTCCCATTTCTGCTCTTAAAATTTAACCAAATCAAAATAGCGTATGTGTATACAAGCTATCAAAGAAAGTAAACAGATTTTTTTGCGAATCGTATCAAGTTTTCTATTTCAGGTCAACTAGAGGAGGTATGAAACTAAATTAAACAGTACTATTTGTTTCAGATTTTTAAAAGGGTGTATGTTGTTAAAAATTGCTGAAAATTTTTCTCCAGCATACAAATAGAAGGCCAAACTATAAAGTCTTAAAAAACGAAAAGATTTAAAGTATATTTTTTTTTTCCCTGAAAAGACTATGTCAATATAAAACGAAAAGAAATTAACTTAAAAAACTTTTTCCACAAAATAAGTTTTTCAAAGAAAAGTAAAGAACTCTATTAAACAAAAAATGAGCAAAAATAAAATTAAATAATCTACCAAGCGTGAAACTACCACAAATCAGCATCGATAAATAAATGAAACCCAAAACGAACAGAAATTACAATAATTAACCGAGCCAAACTCAAAACGAGCTGAAATTAACATAAGTTGGGCGCAAAACCCCCTATGCCTTCCCAAGGCCGGAACAAAATTTAAACTTTACTGAAAAAATACGAATGAATGTGCATTGTCAGTTTAATATACATATACTGATATTTAGTAATCAAAATGTTAATTTTATTTGATTTATTAAAGTTATGAAAGTAAAAATATATATATTTTTTCAGTAAAGTGCAAATTTTGTTCTGGCCTTGGGAAGGCATGGGGGTTTTGCGCCCAACTTATGTTAATTTCTGCTCGTTTTGAGTTTGACTTGGTTAATTATTGTAACTTCTGTTCGTTTTGGGTTTCATTTATTTATCGATGCTGATTTGAGGTACTTTCATGCTTGGTAGATTATTTGACTTGATTTTTCCTCATTTTTTGTTTAATGAAGTTTTTTACTTTTCTTTGAAAAACTTATTTTGTGGAAAAAGGTTTTTAAATTAATATGATTAAAAAAGAGGTTTGTAACACCTTGATGGCTTTGATTAATTAAGCACTGGATCAGAAAAGCGGAACATTCAGTCACTTTCACAGTCATTAAGCCAGTCTTCAATGGGATTTGCTTGCAAATCTAGCTCCTCTCCTTCAGACTTAGATTCTGCTTCAGGTGACCGTGCCTATTCTGAAGCCCCACCCTCCTAAACGAAAATCCTGGACACGACCCTGAGAATTATATATCAATTTCTACTTCCACCTTATAATCGTGTCTTCTGTAGAGCTAATTCTGTATTTATCTGAAGATTCTTTCAAAGAACTGCCGAAACAAAAGGGCCGTTAAACTAAAATAAGAATTTTTTGACACTGTAGTCCGTAACAACTCATTCGGTAGCAATTCGTTGAAAAGCAGGATAAATCTTAGAAAAGGGTTATTGAGGATATTGATTCTGTTTTTGTCCTCCACATTGTTGAAAATCCAAATCATGTAGTTCCTTTTGATGAGGCAACTTTAATTTTTGACGCAAATGGCTTCTCACATTCTTTTAGGAGGCAATTGAAATTGTAAACAAATCCATAAATAGAGACTTTGCTTTAAATAGAGATACTGGAGATATTCCTATAAACCCAATTTATAATAACTTAAAATTAATGGATTCAAATAAAACGTTTCTTCAGTTTAAATTAAGATCATCTGTCCACACTTTTAATCAAAATTAGGTCAGTAGACAAGCTAAGTCAATCACTAAGCAGAGAGTTCTTATCCAATCTAATTGGTGAATACTCTTTCATTTATTTTGGCTTGGTTTTTTGGTTTGTTTGATTCAGTCTTTCTTCTGCTCAGTTAGAGTAAATTCAAAAGATTAGTTTTTTTTTCTTTTTTTGAGCATTCAAGACGGCTAGGCGGAAGTCCCTGACGAAATATCTGCCTCTATAATTTTCGCTTCTTTTTTGTCTGCTGGCTGACATTACCCTCATTTTTCTTGGTTATTTAATTTTATTTATTTTTTTTCTTGTTTGTCATATGTCAATTCTGCTTCTAGCCCTTTCTGTCTTTAACAGTTCACAGAATTAATATAATTTTATTTTAGCTAATATTTCTCCATTTTAAAATTATAATTACCTGTACTATAATGCACTTTATCGTTCTGATAACAAGAGACTTCAGTCAGACAGATCGGCTGTTAAACCAGAGGACACAGCTATACGCACAAACAATCTTATTCAGTCTTTTGTTGACAGCCTCTTCGCGCTTTTATGCTCTGAAAATTACAAGGCGTCGTAAAATATGTAAGATAACGGTAAAATCCGTAAAATACCGGTAAAATACGTAAATTATGTAAAATAGGTAAAATACCAATTTTACGGGGGTCGGTAAAATACGTAAAATATCCAGTTTTACCATGACTAATTTTACCAGTTACAACACTACTCAGGCGGCTTGGTGCTGCAGTGAGTTTTTAGTTGTAGTAGCAGTAGGCTAGTAGTCTAAACATTGTAAACCGGGCACAGGGTGTTCAGCACGCTGACCTCTATTGTAATAATTTCTGAAATACTTATCTTCCTAAGACATGTTGGAGAAATATAGTAATATGTAGAAAGCTTTAAAAATATCCTGACCAAACTCTAATATAATATTAACCTTAATAATAATAAATAATTTATTTCTTAACCACCTACAAAAGGGAAAAAATATGGAATACAATAAGAAAGAAAACAAAAACTACAATTCGACAAATTAAATTATTAAACAAAAACACAAAAAAATAAAAATTCGTCAAAAGAGTTAGACGATTGTTGAGATCAAGACAAATTGGCATATAATCAATTTATTTTGAAATTAAAACAATTCCAACCTACTGTTATTTATTTGTAAAGGTGGAGTATTTCATTTCTTTCTTACTTTTATTTATTTATTTATTTTTTTTTATATTCTTATTTTGGGGGACGGGGGTAAAAGTGAAATGTAGTATACCTCTATTTTTATACCCTGGTATATTTTGGAATGCTCAATTTTTATATAAATTTAATAAATTGAATTTTTTAAAGAAGTTTTTTTTTCTTTGTTAAGAAAAGAGTAGGTGACATTAGATAAATTATGAGATATTTTTAAAGAAAATTTTAAGGTCACCGAGAGGAGATGAGGTGGGATTAAAAAAAAAAATCCAAGGAGAGAATAAATATCTGTAGCTAGGTATCGACTAACTAATCTCTGATTCAGAAAGGATTATGCTAAACAAGTAAAAAATTTACAACAGCGATAACAATTTGTCTTGTAAATCTGCCAAAATAACACAGAAAAATCGTAGGAACTCTAGTATAGCTTTATAAATGCTTCCTTAATAAGCTGCCCTAAAACACGGTAAGCATGTTGACAAATCAAACCTGAACTGAATTTGGACTGTTTAGTCTCGTTATTGCCAAATTCCTCAATACCTGGAAATAATACATTCCCAGATAGTAATAACAATCTGTCTTGGCCCTCTTTACGTCCCCTTTTTAAGAAGCATTTAATCCCCAGCATAAAATAACACAGAAGTATCGTAGAAACTCGAGTACAATTTTGTCAGTGCTTGCTGCCAGAAATGCCCACTGTTTCCAACAGTTTTAGAATGCCCCAGTTCACATTTATTCTTAATTTCTTGAATTTTTTGAAAACGAAAAGAGCTTAGAAAACTGTAAACGGAAATTCATAGCCATCGAAAAGATGTGACTTGTGCTATGCAGAATTAGCTACAATGGCAAGGGATGGATGGAACCAGTACCAACAAAAATTAGATATTCACATGTGATAAAATTTAACAATAATCCAGTGTTTGCAAATAAAGCGGTGTCAAACTAAATTTTCCTCCAAACTAAGTTTGATCGGACCGAATCAAACTAAATTTCCCTCAGTTTGGTTAGTGAGAAGTAGCATAAGCTTAATATGATAAGTCCTATGCTTAATATGACCTATAAGCTGAATATGACGTATAAGCAGCATCAGCTTAATATGATAAGATGATACATCAGCATAAGCTTAATATGATATGTCCTGAGCTTAATATGGCGCATAAGTAGCATAAGCTTAATATGATAATATGATACATCAGAATAAGCTTAATATGATTCGTCCATGAATACCTAAAGGCAAGAAGGTCGTGTACCAGACAAGACTTTCCCAGTAGAAGCATTTTTTCTATAAGGAAAGGAACTCCGCACTTAACTGGTTTTAAATAAAAACAACAAGTTTATTCAATTTAAAGTAAGGAGGAACGTTAAAGCTCAAAATGAATAGTAATTATTCCATATATGAAGGGGATGCCCCCCTCCTCAATACTTTGCTCATCACGCTAAGGTTTTTAGCGCTTAAGAAAGCTTCATATTCTGATTAAACGGCCCTTGTGTTTCAGGAGCTGTTCTTCAAAAATTGGGACAAACAGTCAAACTTTAGCGTAAAGAGCAAGGTACTGAGGAGGGGGGCAACCCCATCATATACGGAATAATTCCTGTTCGTTTTGGATTTTAATGTTAATCCTTACTTTCAATTGAATACATTTCTCCGTTTATCACTCCTAGCTGAACTTGCTTTAAGTTCTTATGTCACTTAGCGCCTTAACAATTCTTGACATCTGCCTGTGATTAGATAAGACTTTTTTTTTTTTTTTCAAGTATTATCACAATATTCTTCGTTATTGTTTCTTTTTTCTGTTTTTTGTTCCTTTGTGATGCACTCTGATCTATAGTTTTTAAATTTCAATTTCAGGTTGTAGTTTTATTTTTGTGTTTTGATCCCGGCTTCTTTATTTATAATATGTTTCTTTACAGCTTTTTGACTCACGCTGTTTTGATTTTAAAAAATGTTTTATTTGAAAAGTGAATTCGGCTATTCTTTTTACCTTTTGATTGTCGTTTACCAATAAAGGAATATCTTAACTCATAAGTAATGATGTAAGGACTGCTTTATTGTTGGTTTCACTTTTGCTCGTTTATTATTATGAGTTTATTTTTAGTTTTTATATTTAACTGAAGATAGCTTTTAGATAAATAGCCAAAATGTCCAATTAGTTTTTGTTTAAATTCGTTGTCGATCGATTATACTTTTTATTATTTGTATTAATACTTAGTGTTGTTCTATTATCATATTTTCCAGAGGCAGTTCCTATGGAAGGGGCTCTTTCGATTGGAAATTGGAAGCGCTAGTGCCCTTTTTACGAGCCAAAAGTGATCAGAGAGTAACTAGCCCCTTTGCTCACGCCATTTTTTCGCCAAATGCATCAGATAAAGATTTTGACATAGCCGTTTTGTTAAAAAATAGTTCAAAGATTGGTGGTCGTATAAACTTCAGAGGGGCTTATTTGATTGAAAGATGAATGTTCTAGTTCCCTTTTTTAGAGTTGAAAGTGAGAGGAGGGCAAGTATTCCCCCCTTTCTCACGCCCTTTTCACCCCAAATGCAGCTGATTCATAATTTTGAGATAGCCATTTTGTTCAAAATAGTTCAAAGATCAGATAACAAAAAAATAGCAATGCCCGAAGGCATTGCTATCATATATCAACCCCGCAGAGTCCGGAGGTATTTTCAATTAGTTATAGCCCGGGGGCATATATGGTTTTTATGGAAGGAATGGTCATGTAAACCTCGGACAGGCTCGGTTGAGTTTAAATTGAAAGTTCTAGCTCCATTTTAAAAGCCGAATAATAGGACAGCAACCACTCCCCCCTCCTACCTATCCTTTTTTCCTAAATGTCTCTGATCAAAACTCAGTTTCCCATGTTGTTAAAAATAGTCCATATATCAAAGAACAATGGCTTCGAGTTTGAAAACCCTCTAGCCCTCGTGGAAAGGGCTATAAGTTATGCTAATTCCCCGTCGTTAGCATATAAAGTTTCTATGGAAGATATGGTCATATAAACTTTGAAGGAGAAGCATTTGATTTGAAATAGAAATTTCTGGTGCCCTTTTTAAGAGTCGAAAATGAGTAGACGGTAACCTACCTCCCCCTTGCGCCCTTTTTCCCCCTAATGCATCCGATCAAAATTTTGAAATACCTATTTTGCTCAAAATAGTCCAAAATTCAAATAACTAGAACTTAAAGATTGAAAAATCCCCCATGGCTTCCGGGGAAAGGGTTGTAATGTATGCAAATTACCAATTGTTAACATATAAGGTTTTTATGGAATGGGGCGGTCTTATTAACATTGAAGGAGGCTCATTCGATTGGAAATAGAGACTCCTAGTTTTTTTTAAGAGTCAAAAGTGATCAAAGGACGACCAGTCCCCCCCCCCCCGTCCCTTTCTCCCTAAAGGTATCCGGTCACAATTTTGTTAAAGCCATTTTGTTCAAAATAGTCCAAAGGCTAAATAACTATATTTCCGAGGTTAACCCTCCCCCCCAGCCCCAGGAAAATAGCTGTAAGTTATGCGAGTGGCTTATTGCTACTTTCTTTACTTTGATACTAGTTTTGATACTTTGATAAAAATGTGATGTTAAAAAATAAATTTCAATTTGAAATAGGGAATTTTGAAAAACTTGAAACTTTGGCAATCAAAAACAAACAGAAATTATTTAAAAAAAATTCCGGAAAAGAAGTTTCTAAAAAAAAATTAAAGATCATATTACACTTAAGATCTGCAGAAATTAAAACCTGAAGCAATTCAAACAGAAAACGACCAAAAATTACTGTTAAAGAATAAATGAAACTCAAAACGAAAAGAAATTAAATAAACAATCATGGCAAACAAACATACAACAGGTACTAATGTAAGTGAATAACTAAATCTTAAAACGGGTTAAACTTAAATCGAATACGCAAAGCAAGCTTAAAACGTACAAAAATTGCTGCAAACAAGAATTTGGCTACTGCCCCCTTTCTCTAACTATAAAAATATAAAGCCTATCGCGTCATTTATTTAAATGACTTATTTATAAGTAGATTGAATATTCTAATCGAGGATTTTTGTAAATATTTACTGTAGACAAGGTGTAAGCTAATCGTATCTTATTTATGATACTTGTTGATGGCTTCTCTGGCATTTATTTCTTCTTTAAGCGTTTACATTGTAGAAACTTAAATATTAAAAATGCTACATTTTTATGAAAAAGCGATCTTAATGTTTGCACGTATGCGCTCTTCAAACACCGAAAGAAAGAACGCTATAGCTTTGAACTAAGCTTGAAAAGCATTGTGGTACCCTATACATGTCGCATATTTCAGATATTGTGAGTTTTTCCGTTCACCAAATTGGTAAAAAAAAGCTGTAATTTCGGGACAGGTTTGACGTTATTGATATACCATCTCAAATAAGCAGTCAAAGAGAACTTGATTTTATTAACAAGATAAAATCATTTAAGGTTTTCATGATTTTCATAAAATAATTTAACCTTCAATGGACATTTAAGCTTTTCATGGAAGGGATAATTTTAAAGAATTTAGAGGGGCCCATTTGGTTGAAAATTGGAAGTTCTGGTTCCCTTTTAAGATTAAAAAGTGATGGAGGACAACTAGGAGCCTCGCTTTAATCAGTAGTCATTTTCATTTTTGACAATGGCAGGTATGGCAAGCATATCTGCCATTGACTTTTCTTTTACCAAGCGTTTTTTTACAGCCCAATGTTTCCTTCACAGTCCTATCCTATACACCTCCAAGAAGCACTTGGTAAAAAAACGCCTTTTTAACAAGTGGACATGAAATTTCTACGTACCCCCAAAGGGTACACGTACCATAGTTTGAGAATCGCTGGTCTAGAAGATATATCCGTGAGAAGGAGGGATTTTTCTATGGAGGTAGAACCAGATTTCCTGTAATAATTTAAAAAACGATCAGAAATTAAATAAAAAATAGGTTTTTTTCAGCTGAAAGTAAGAAGCAATATTAAAACCGAAAACGAACTGAAATTACTACGTATAAGAGGGGGTTGCCCCCTCCTCAACATCTTGCTCTACGCTAAAGTTTGAATTTTGTACCAATTCTTTAAGAACGGCCCATGAAACACAAGGTTCGTTAATTAGAACAATAAGAAGCTTTTTTTTAAAGTACTAAAAACTTTAAAGCAAAAACTAGGCAAAGCAATTGCCAACATTGTTGGGGTTCCACCCCTGTTGCTTTTCCTTTCAGATAAATGACCTGTTTTCGTTCTAATTACATTTGCTTAGATTTGACTATAGTATAATTCTCAATGACAATTTTAAAGTCTCGTTACTAAGCTATAGTTGTGTTGCAATAAGTAAGCTTTGAAGTAAGTTCTATTTTTGTACTTCCTGGTTTGCAGTCATTGAAAGATAAAGCTAAGAGAGTAGAATTGGGTTTGAATGGGGATGGAGATGATTGGCTGGGCCAAGGGAAGGTCCACCCCTATGAACAGTGCTGTAAAGATTACTATTATTTTTTAGTCTGCGTTGAGACCCCGTTCGGGGAGATATATTTTTGTGGGATTATTGTGACCCTTTTGGAAGAATACAAGTAAGGTATTTTCTACAAACTGTGTACTAGTTTTCGTAACCCAGGCAGGGTAGGAATAGAGATACAAGATATTGTCATTATTATATTGACAGGGAGGTTTGTTACCTCCAAGGAGAGAGTTAGATATTTTCTAGCCGTAACCCAAGGCGGGTACATTCGGCTTTAGAAAGCGGCCATTTGACCACTCGATCGCGTTATCATACCCTGGGACAGGGTATACTGTAAATAGGGTAGTACCAAACCCGATATTTGCAGAACCGGTGTGGTAGACGCGGGAATTACATTATAATTTGGGGCCGGGGCTTTCCCCTCCAATAAGTGGTGACACCCGTATATTACCACGCCAGTGGCGTTGTGGCCTACCGTTATAACACTGGTGGCTAAAACACCATGAACATTCGTGGGAGCCAGAAAAGGTCCTATCAGTAACTCCGATAGACACGGAACCGTTGGAGTAAGCGCGGGAATCCCACTAATATTTGGGCCGACAAGGGGTTATCCCCCTCGAGTAAGTGGCATAGCAACCTTTTTGCGCCATTTTTGCACCAATAAGTGGCAACCCCCGTACTTACACCCTAATACACATGTTAACAAAATTAGTGTCAATTAAATTCCCACGCATTTTTTCTCAAAAACTAAAAAAAAACATCGCTAGGTTAGGTAAAACTTCGTTAAGTAAGACGTTTTTTTAAATTAGAAAAACGTCGAATTCTAATTCTTCCTGCTAGGACAACGTTGTCAGGATTTAAAAGTACTTGATAGTCTTTAAAAGACATTCTTCATTGTTTGATTAGGTTTTAAAGCCTTGATACGTAAAGCACTTAACCCCCCCCCCCCACGTTATTGTTTGATAAGCTTTCAAAATTTCGATTTGTGAAGCACTTGATCCTTTCCCTTTCTCTCGATTATTTAAAAAAAAACTTTCCGAAAAAAAAGTTTTTCAAAGAAAAGTAAAGGCCATATTAAACATAAAATCAGCAGAAATAAAAACGTATAATACTCAAAACGAGCGTATTTTAAATCAGTCATTTAATTCTCAAAACCAGTTTTAATCTATAAAAGTTTTTAGGTCGAAAGCTGATGTGTTTTACGCTCATATTGATTGAATACGATCATTTGTTGTTTGAAAAACGCTACGCCCTTCAGTCCTTGATTTATGGATCTTATATCTGAAAAAGCTTTTAGACGTCTCAACAACAGGCTTTTATACTTCTTGAGCTAGGTTGAATAAGAAACTTTCCGACAAAGAAGTTTTTCAAAGAAAAGTAAAGGCCATATCAAACTTAAAATCAGCAGAAATAAAAACCTATAATACTCAAAACGAGCGTTTAATAAGTTCTCAAAACAAGCGTTAATCTACAAAAGTTTCTAGGTTGAAAGGTGGTGTGTTTTACGCTCATATTGATCGAATACGATCATTTACTGTTTGAAAAACGCTACATCTGTCAGTCCTTGTGTTATTGGTGTTTTAATCTACAAAAAGCTTTCGAGACGTCTCAACACTAGGCTTTTATGCTCTTCGAGCTACGTTGTATTTAAACTCAATATAGTCGCATTTCGATCGATTTGAGCTACAATACCAGCACCGATCTATGAAGGCTCGCTTATTCCTGTCGATTTTTCAGCCTTTTCGATTTTTATCTGGCTCCCTGTTTCGCTTATTCCTTTCGATTTTTCAGCATTTTCGATTTTTATCTGGCTCCCTGTTTGGCAGTGTTTACTCTCTGATTGTTTCAAATTTATTTTTTGTTTTGCGGATTTTTTTTTTATTTGGGCGTCTTATTAAGACATTGTATTGTAACTGTTTTATTTCTTTAGGGCAGTGGGACAGAGCAAAGTTCTAAAACTTCCAAATAGCGATGCAGTCCTGAATTGTCCAGCATGTTTCACTTTATTGTGTCTCGATTGTCAGAGGTAAGTAAAGAGACAAACCTGTACAATAAATTATTTTTTATTCATGATATTTTCGTTGGTAGTTATAGATATCCGTTAAGGAATATGCAGTGTAATTGTGGAGGGAAGGGGATCACTAATATATTATAAAACAGAGGAATTATGGAAAGGTAATAGGTTACAATAAAATTATCCTAAAAATATAAAAAATCCAACTTACTAGGAGCTCCCTGTATGTATCTCTCTATTTATATATGATTATATGTAAACTTTGATGGGTAGGACTGAACTTGATGAAACTTGTATATTTGAAATCAACATAAAAATCTGATTCTTTGGAAATATCTATTGGTATCAAAATTCCGTTTTTTAGAGTTTTGGTTACTATTGAGCCGGGTCGCTCCTTACTTACAGTTCTTCACCACGAACTGCTTGATATGGCTCTTTACTTTTCTTTTGAAAACTTTTTTTTTTTAATTAATGACAAAAAATTATGTCATCTCAATTTTGATTAAATGTTTTTTTTTGTCCATAGTTGTTTCATAGTCATATTTTTTCAGGCATTTGGTATATTTGCTACTAAACAGGGGGAAGGGTCCTTAACTAGTTATCAGTGTGGATGCTTGCTTATCGGGAGTATATGAAAAACGGTCCAGTGTGATGCAATAAAATATGGTTTTTAGGCCTTAATTTTCTGTGACCGCTCGTTTTGGTTCCTTTCCTTTCTGCCTATTTTACCGTGTGTGTCGTTGTACTTATACGTTTTTTGCCAACTTTGTGCACTATTTTGCGTTTCTTTGCAACTTCAGTTTTCAAAAATTCAGTTATCAGGCCTTAATTTTTTAGATTCTACTGTCGCCATTTCTGGCTGATTGTAGAGGTTGGCCTTTTGTTCTCTGATTCTGTCTGTTATTTTTATATACCCTTTGACATTGCTTCATTTTTCTTTACCTGCTCCAGCTTTAGTCGCTTATATTGATTTCTTTTTATTTACTTGACTTCTATTGTTCTCTTTGTTTTTGTTTTTTAATGTTGACTTTATCAATATTTCAGGCACGATATTTATGAGACACAATATCGAGCAATGTTCGTATCGAATTGCAGTGTCGATGCGTCGCAAGTACTCAAATTGCACCCAAAGATTTCCAACAAAAAAAAAGCTAAAAAATTTGGAAGAGGGAAAACTGAAAAACCTAAGGAAGGGTAAGCTTTTAAATTAAACCCCTTTTTGGTTATCCAATATACAGTTTATAAAACCCTTTGGGTAAGTACAAAAAAAAAATGCATTTAAATGGTCAGTACCTTATATACATTTGTGTACACGTGTGGAATCCGTGTTTTGTGGCCAATACCCTACAGACGCTCTAAATCCATAGAAATTTGTTCAAACCTTCACTTTACCCCCCCCCCTCCCACAAGTTTCAAATTCCTTTTAATCTTTTCTTATGACCTCTTCGCACACCATTTTGGTTCGACCTGCTCTTCGTTTGGCCCCTAATAGATAGCCAAAAACTACAATCTTTGGCAGTCTGGGAACTTTTATTTGTAAAAATTGGCCTACCTATCTTAATCTTTAATTGTAGCCATAGAACTTGGAATTGAGCTAAATTCTTCTTAAAGCTTGCTGCATTATATATAGTCAGTCAACAGTCAGAAGCCATCTGACTGACCGTATTTCAAACAGTAAGCTATATGAAAAATGTGTTTCTATCCCTTTTTCTATGGCTATAATGAGAGAAAGATTGAGGTGGCTAGGACACGTTCTGCGGATGAAGGATGGCTGATTGCCATGGATCGTCCTTTTTGGCCAACCATTCAGGGTCAAACGAATCTGAATAGGGTGGAAGGAGGTTGTGAGGAAAAATTAATGGGAACGAAAACTTCTTGGGAGGGTGTAAAAAGGGAAGTTTTGGATAGATTGGGATGAAGGAGGAGTGTTTGTAGGTGTGTTGGCCTCAGGCGTTCTGGTGCTGCAGTGAATTATTAGTAGTAGCATTAATAAATGTGCACATCAAATTATCTGTACACTAGAAAACAATTAATATATTCTTCTCAGACTTTTGAAGCTCCCAAATCTCAGATAATCCAAAATTAGACTCTTTGACAAATTTATTCTTTTATGAGCATAAAATTAACAGAATTTTCACGAAAAGAGGATAACAAGAATTTAGAGTTTGCTTAGCCAATTGATTTTTATGTACGCTTGAAAGAAACAGATTTAAATTGGAAGGAAATTCAGACGAAAATAAGGATCATTTTAAGATACTAAACTAAATTTATTTTCATAAATATTTTTGAATTGAGAACTTCTTTACTGAAAGTTTCATTTTTTTTTTTTTATCTTTGTTGCATTAAAGCTCAGGTTACACTTCGCCCTTAAGGAATGAGATTTGGAGTGGGAGGAGGGCTGTTGCAACCTCACGCGTATTGAGCTAAAGAAAAGAGTAGATATAATAGATGAAAAATAAAATAAAAAAGGTGAGAAAAAACGAGAATTTTGTCAGCTGGTAGCAAAGTATGAAAACGAACACAAGGAAATATTTCGACAAGGACCTCCGCCAAGTCTTCCTCAGTGCTCAGGAAAAAACAAAGACAAAATCTAACCTTTTGAAGTGAACTCTACAAGAAGAGAAAAGACACTGAATCAAAAACCAGCTAGAATAAATGAAAAAAAAGTGAAAAAACACCTGTAGACATACTCTGTTTGGTTTATTTTAGGGGGAATCAGGCAAACTGTAACTTCTCCAGATCTAGTCTGCTCTTCATAACTTAAAATGTCTCCCTGGCCATGTGTTTTTTTTTTTTTTTTTTTAATCTGAGGGCCTTACCTTGGTTTCACATATCTGCCTGTTTTCTGACACCAAAACTCCTGGCACAGCAGATGCAGCAAAATGTAGAATTTTTCATATCGAATCGATTCTTTCTCTATATTTAAAAGTGCAAACAGCAAAACTAGAAATATGAAGTAAAGTAAAATAAACGGTCTTTTACTTTCAATGGATGTGTTTTTCAGTGGCTTAGTTGGAATATTACTAGTAACTGTTGAACCGTCATAACGCATGAACTTACAGCAAAAACGGAATGAAGTCTGACGAAAAACGTGAAAATGGCCATATTTAGTGAGTTTTTTGGACCTGGAATTATATTACTAGACACCGTTACTAGAAACTTAGTCGACATACACAGTCTAAAGGGCCTTGGGAATGAACTTCTATATAAGTGTATGGTTAAGATGATCGATCTAAATAGCTTGAAGGGTATATGAATTGAATTTCTGCATGAATTTCAGCTTATTAACTATAATTACATTGTTAATTCTTGCTGATTGCTCTTTTTGGGGGTTCGACAGTGCTACATATCGTCACTTTTTGAGAAATTGATAACCCAAACAGTGTGTGATTCCGCTGTCTGTAGGAGATTGTTGATTATCGTTTTTGGAGGTTTTACAGTGTTGAGTTGTCCTTGCACATATCGGTATTGTTTCAGTATAGTACCTCTTCCTATCTATGACGTCATTTTTTTGCCTGAAGCTTCAGTTATCCTTGTTGATTCTACTTTAAGTTGTTTTACATTGGTTTGATTAATCCTAGCAGATATTAACTGTTTTGAAAGTTGTGCAATCTTTGACGTCATTCTCGTGCTTGGCAACGAGAATATTGGCAACTGTTGGCAACAGTTTTGCTCCATAAAGTCAATTCTTGAAGATTGTCCAAAAATGCAGATTGTGCAAAATAATCTATACAAAAAATGAAATATAATAAATGTTACAAAGAAGAGAAAGCAGTGTACAAAAATTATATAGGAAGTTCTGTAACATGATTAGCCTAAGTCTTAACTTTTGATAATTTAGCAAATAATTAAGGATACATTTGGAAATGGCAGATAATGGAGCACAAATGGAAGTTGACGAGGCAGAGGCTGAAGAACATCAAGGAACAGTAGCAAATAAAAAAAAGAAACGATTTAAAGTCAAGAAGTGGAGTGCTGTTGCATTGTGCGCTTCGGATATTGTTGTTGACAACTGCGCCATATGTCGAAACCACATCATGGATCTTTGTATAGGATGCCAGGCTAATCAAGCTTCATTCACTAGTGAAGAATGCAATGTAGCTTGGGGTGTCTTTAATCATGCTTTTCACTTTCATCGTATATCAAGATGGTTGAAAACACGTCAAGTTTGTCCTTTAGATAATCGTGAGTGGGAGTTCCAAAAGTATGGCCACTAAGACATTAGAAGAAGAATAATGCCTGCTTTTTATTACGCCGATTCTTTTTTTTATATTTATATTGTAAGTCTTCTAAAAATAAAATGTTTCAAGTGTCATAAAAAAGGCCTTAACTTTTGAAAATGAGAAACTTTAGTTCTGGTGATGAAAAACAAACAAGCCTTGATGCCTCTGTCAGTAATATGAGCATTGAAGAAGGCGAAGTAGGTGGTTTAAATGTCAACGAAACATCACTCAGTGATGGGGAAATAGAATCGGCCTGGACAGGATTTCCTAAGTGTCAATAAGCCTTCATTACATTTAGCATTATCGACAATACTGATGTATTTCAGCGGTTCCGTCATTGCGAATCGTCGACATCCGAAGCATCAATTTGGTCTGCCATCTGTGGAGATAACCGGGACGCTAATCCAATCAAATACATAGGAAGAGAGAGGCTGTCGTATGACAAAGATGCTGGTGAACACTATAAGGCAATTGACGACCTTTTGTAGAAGCCAGAAAGACCAAAAAATACAGTAAACAGAGAGGTAGAGGAAAAAGAGTATTTTAACTATTACACTTATGGTCGTGAAGAAAAAGCAAAAAGGCGCAAATGTAATTTGAATGTTGGCTTTAGTAGGTCTACACACAATAATGAAAGGCTGTTAAGAATTATTGATAGATTGCGCGAAAAGAAGGTGCGTCGCCTTGGAGGATTTGAAAAATTTGACAGTTATTTCTTGTCGAAGAGATAGATACACTAAAGCTGGGCTATCTAACTTAATTTTTTTTTTTTTAACTTTAAATATGTCTCAAAGTTTTGTCCGACTGCATCACCAAAGGATGAAAGTGTGTCTGAGGGCTTTAAAATACTATTTTCGTAATGGAAAGTCAGTTTCGCAAACGCGTTTGTGTAATAGTGAGACTACCAGATAACACTTATACTGCTAAAAACGCTGTTTATATCTCTCCTTGGGATTTTTACTCGGCCGCTCGATTTTGTTCATCTTCAGGCCGAAAAATATCATCTATTCGATTTCTCGTTCGCCTCTGACGGCAAAATTAACAAAAGGTTCCTTATTTTGCTTAGATGTTATAAAATTACTTACTCACATTTTTGATTTCCTCATTGTTGTCGGCAGTTGACATTACCTTAATACTGGAAAAATAAAGAAAATTTATACTCGTGCAAAAATATGATTCTCCTTGTTATTCTAGGAGAGAGACAGTAAATGTCCAGGCAAGGGTTTTTGACAATGGAGATTTTAATTACCTTTCTTATTTATATTTAATATCATTTTGGCGGGTTTAGTTAAGTAATCAAAAATTAATGTTCGGTTGAAATCTAAATGAAAATTTTGAATTTCCTATATTATATTATGCAAAATGTAAAATTCCTCGATGAAGAAATAGTCACTTCTTATAGGGATTCAACTTGTACATCTTCCAGAGGACTACGCACTAATATAATTTATAATCAAGAATTCAACTTGTAAAGTTGTAAAAATAATATTCATAAGCCACGGAATCAAAACGAGTCTCTCCAGTTAGACTGAGCTTCCATGATGCTACCATAGGTAGCACATTAGCGGTGTTTAAGCAAAGAGCCCTCTTCAACGCGTTAGTCATTTGTTATTGTTTTATTTCCTCTGGCCACTTCGTATGCAAGGGGTGGTCATAGAAAGTTTGGAAGGAGCTCATTTGATTGAAAATTAAAGTTTCTGTACCCTTTTTAAGAGTCAAAGGTAATTGGACGATAACCAATCCCCCTTCCGTGTCCTTTTTGTAACCTAGTCCCCCTTTACCCCCAAAGACACCTGACCAAAATGTTGATACATTTTTTCACAATGGCCGAAAGGCCCATTAAATATACTGCCGGGGATGACATGACACTCACGGCTCCTATACCAAGGGGCGTAAGTAAAGCAAATAGCGTAATGTTTAGACGTAATTTTGTAATGGAAAAAGGGAAGGTTTGTTTGACTTTCTCCATTTGACTGTCTTGAAACTTTCAGGGATTGCTGTCTGGGTCGTAAGGATCAAGTATGTTGTTGTTGCATGGGGGTTATGTGGGGAATTTGTATCACTTTTCAGTTTTATTTTTCAGCTATTGGGGACCTTGCTTTACTTTTAGTTAGATTACAGGGACTATTGCAGCCAAGATCGAAACATTTTTCTTTTTTTACAAGAATTTCCTTTTTGATCTTCATTTCACTTCGGGCACGCTTCAGAATCTAAAAAAAAAACAATTATTATTACTGATCATTTAAGGTTTCATAAATATTAGGTTTGTCTTAAAAGTAAAGTTTATCACAAAAAGCAAATTTTTGGAATTTGGGAAAAAACTTGAAACCTCTCAAAACTGGTGGGTGCAAATGAAAAGTGCATAATTGGAATCACCCTGGTCAAAAACCTTTATAGAGGGGTTTTCATGCCATCTGCCTTGAAAACCCAAAAAAATTACATTTTGAAGTGTGTATCATAGATGTTTTTTTCTCCGGCACTAGCGCGGCACTGGAGCGTCGCAGGGAGCTGTTCAACGCCCCATTTGAAAAATAATGCTTGTATCTACGTACTTTTAGAAATTCATTTTGATAGCGCTAAAGTAAAACCCAATTTTTCACACACAAAAACGGCATTTTTTTTTTTTTTTTAATTTGGTATTATATGTAGTGACATCATGTTAAATGGCATCTTAAGTAATTAAGTGATCGGATTAACGACGCTTCTTGACTACTAAGGTCCCCCGCGTCACCCCTGCAGTGTGTTGTTACACAAAAGTTCAATCTCTGGGTCCCTTATTACCAAGCTAAGTTCAAACTAACTCCGCCACTACGGGACTACATGACATCTTTACAACGTGATTGCATCCTTTTAAATTGTCTATATATTTTGAATGAATTCCGACGAAACTTGGCGTTGTGTCGCAATTTCAATAAAGTAACTTTAATCAAAAGGTTAATATGTTACAAAAACATACTTCCAAAGGTAGTTTGACCCGTATTATGAGAAAACAAGGAATTAATGCAAAGTGTAAACAACACTCGTTATAATTATTGATGACGTCATGAAAAGAACAAGCAAATATTTAAAGTCCGGTAAAGAGCAACCCGTCTCTATAGTTACTGAAATTTTGAAAATTCTGGTAGCAATATATGCATCAATATAATTTACTCTCCTTGATATATATATTAATTTAAAAAAAAATTCCAAATAAGAAGTTTTTCAAACAATAGTAAAGAATTATATTAAACTTAAGATCAGCAGAAAGAAATTTCCATTGTGATTCTAACTCAAAATGACCAGAAATTACTATAAAAGAATAAATGAAACCCAAAACTAACAGAAATTAAATAAACAACCATAGCAAACAAACATGCAACTAATATAAATTAACAAATAAATCTTAAACGAGTACAACTTAAACTGAATATTCAAATCAAGCTTAAAACTAACAAAAAATCACTACGAACAAGAGTTTGGCAACTGGCCCCTTCATCTACTGTAAAATTCTAAAGCCTACTGCATCATTTGCGTTTTATTGTGTCTTGAACATTCCTTGAAAAGAAATAATACAATTAAACTGAATATTTGGTATATAATGATATTAATTGCTGAAATCTCAGTAGTTTAATAATTTAGTTCACTGTAGTTTTATTTTTATTTTCAATTTTATAAATGCAAAAGAAAATATTTGTAGTATAATTTGTTTTCAGTGAAGTGCAAATGCCGTGGTAGGCTTTAGACTCTTACAGTTAGGGAAAGGGCCAGTAGCCAAACTCTTGTTCGTATTGGTTTTGTTCGTTTTAAGCTTGATTTGAATATTCGGTTTAAGTTTTAATCGTTTTAAGATTTATTTGTTCATTTATGTTAGTACCTGGTGTATGTTTGTTTGCCATGATCGTTTATTTAATTTCTGTTCGTTTTGGGTTTCATCTATTCTTTAATAGTAATTTCTGGTCATTTTGAGTTTGAATTATTATAGAAGTTTATTTTCTGCTAGTCTTAATTTTAATACGGCTCTTTACTATTCTTTGAAAGACTTATTATTCAGAAAGTTTTTTTTTTAATTAATTTCTGTGTGTTTTTTATTTCTAAAGTTTCATATTTTTCAACATTCCCCTTTGCAACATCATTTTTTTTTTCAACATCAAAGTTTTATCAAAGATTCAAAGTTCAACATCCTCCTAAAAATTTCCTGAAAATCTTCACCAATAGATGTAGTAGCAGTTACAAGCAGTCGAAGTCACAGTTGCAAGTTGTCGCGGCTGGAAGTAGTCACAGTTGCAGTCACAACCGGTCTCATTTGCAGCCGCAATAGTTGCAGTGATAGTTGTGGCCATGAAAGTTTCAAGTTAATACCCTTATCTGTTCCTAAGATATTGCAGATTGGCCTCTTGGATAACTCGGATACATATAGCTCATTTTGATTTAGCTCAACATACTCCTCAATATTCCCCGGAATTTTGCTTCAATATCCGCAATTCTTTTGATTTAGCTCAACATACCCCTCAACATTTCCTAAGATTTTGCCTCAATACCCTTAATCTCTTTGGATACATCCAGAATCAAACATTCGCCCCTTTCGTATTGATTAATTAAAAAACTTTTTCCACAAAGTAAGTTTTTCAAAAAAAAAGAACTCCATTAAATCAAAAATGAACAAAAATAGAATCAAATAATATACAAAGCATACAACTACCACAAATCAGTATCAATAAATAAATGAAACCCAGAACAAACAGAAATTAAAATAAATTTCTGAGTCAAACTCGAACGAGCAAAAATTAATATGACTAGGGTTATGCTTTCTAAAAGCCAGAATATAATGTGTACTTTACTGAAAAAAATACAAATGAATCTGCAGTGTCAGTTCAATATACATATGCTGATATTTATTCCTTAAAATCTTAATTAGTTTTTGATTTCTTGAAGTTATAAAAGTGAAAACATTTAAAAGAATTTTCGTTTAATCGAAACTCCTCCTAAAAGTTCAACTTAATGCCATTAGTATCGTTATTTACAGTAACCGTAGAAGCAGCATTAAATGAATGCACACAGTGTCTTCTGGCCTGCTTAAAATCCACAACCTATGAAGGTATGAAGGTGAAATTTTCAGAAAATATTTCTGTTGTTGGGATGACAACCTGCCATCCGTATGCAGATTGTCAAAAGGGTACATCAGCAATATCTTAGGAACAGTTTCGTGTAAGAAATTAAAACTTACAACGCTTGTTGTGGGGGATGTTGACTAATAAACCAAAATATTTGCATCATAATACTAAGGCTTCTGCTCCTACAACTACTGCTACTATTACTGCTACTACTACTGCTACTAAAACTAAGACTACTACTATAAACTGTACTCCTACTGCTACTACTAAAACTAATTAACCTACTAATTAACCTTACTACTACTAAAACTAATTAAAGACTACTACTATAAACTGTACTCCTACTGCTACTACTAAAACTAATTAACCTAACGGTATTAAGGCGAAAATTTTGGCAATATTGTAACTGTATTGAAATAAATCGAAACACACTATTCCCATGTAGGTTGTCAAGAGGACGTATCAGCAATGCTTCAGGACCGGTTGATGGTTTTAAACCAAAAATTTCATCGTGTGTTGATGGGGATGTTGAAAAAAGGTGCTTTTTGCATACTGCTACTAATGCTACTACTGCTACTACAACTATTGCTACGCATAATTACTGAACCTTTCAACAATGCTGAAAAATTGAAGTCTCAAAAACTTTGTTTGTATATATGATATGGGAAGGATGGGCGTGTGGGGGGGGTTCTCTCAAATCACTTTGACTCTTAAAAAGGGCACTATAAATTCCAATTTAAAATCAAATAAGATCCATCTGAATTTAATACGACCATCCATTCATTAAAACCTTATATGCCCCCAGGAAATTACTTAAAGCCCTTACCCCAGGGCTTTGGGGGGTTGTGCCAACCCTCGAAGTATTTTATACGTTCTTTGGACAATTTTAAACAAAATTGCCATCGCAAAATTTCAATCGAATATATTTGGTGAAAAGAGGGGTACTCCGGTGGGAGGGTGCTACTTGACCTATATCACTATTGACTCGTAAAAGGGAACTATAACTTCTAATTCCAACCAAATGAGGCACCTCTAAAGTTTATACAACCATCCCTTCCATAAGAACCTTAAATGCTCCAGGGGTATAACTTACAACCCTCGCCCTCAGGCTCTGGTCGTTAGTATCAACCTCAAAAGCCTTGTTATAGGATATTTGGACTATTTTGAATAAAATGACTGTCTCAAAATATCCATTGGATACATCTCAGGAAAACACGACGTGTTTGTGTGTGTGCGGGGGGGGGGGTAGTTGTGTTCCGATCACTTTGACTCTTGAAAAGGGCACTAGAACTTGTGATTACCAATCCAATGAGTCCGCTCCAAAGCATATACGACCACCCTTTTTATAAGAACCTTATATTCCCCAATGGCATAACTTACAACCCTTTCCCTGAGAGCTGTAGGGGGGGGGGGGTTGTCTTCCTCACAGACATAATTTCCGAAGCCTTCAACTACGATGAATAAAATTGTTATCTTCAAATTTTGTTGGAGGTTTTAAGGCAAATGCTTAACCTGGAGGGGGGGGGGCTGTTTGCTCTCAAATCACTTTCACTCTTAAAAAATGCACTATAACTTGCAATTTCAAATCAAATAGGCCCCATGTGATGTTTATACGACCGTCCATTCAATAAAACCTTATATGCCCTCATAAAATAACTTACAACCGTATCCCCAGGGCGCTGGAGGGGAGGGGGTTGTGTCGTCCCTAGAGTCATTATTGTTATATGATCTTTGGACTATTTTGAAAAGAAATCGCTATCTCATAATTTCAATCAGATGCGTTTGATGAAAGGAGGGATTATAGAAGAGGGGGTGGCTAAAAGCCGTCCATCACTTTTGACGCTTAAAAAGGAACTAGAACTTTCAATTTTCACCCAAATGAGCATCTTCTATAGTTAAACAACCGCCCCTTCCATAAAAACCTTAAATACCCCCTGGGCATAACTTACAACGCTTGCCCCTAATCTCTGGGGTTTGTTTAAGCCCCAAAAGCCTTGCTGTATGATAGACTATTTTGAATTGAATGGCTATCTCAAAATTTCTGTTAGATGCTGTTCGGGACAATACGACGTGTATGTGGGTAGGGAGGGGAGTAGCTTCCCTTCGATCAGTTTGACTCTTAAAATGAGTACTAGAACGTCTGATCACCAATCCAATGAGCCCGCTCCAAAGCTTATATGAACACGCTTTCTATAAAAACCTTATATGCCCCCAAGGCATAATTTACAACCCTTGCACTGAAGGCTGGGGGATTTGTTATCCTCAAAGACATAATTTCCACACCTTTCAAATACGTTGAGCAAAATGGGTATCTCAAAATTTTGATTGGAAGTGTTTGGGGAAATGGTGGGCGTGAGAGGGAGATTAGTTGCCGTCCAATCACTTTTGACTATTAAAAAGGGCAACAGCCTTTTCAATTTCCAATTGAATGAGCCCTTTTTGAAGTTTCTACGACAATGCTTTCTATAAAAACCTCATATGCCCCTAGGGTATAACGTAATACTCGTTCCCTGAGGGCTGTGGGGGGATTTTCATCCTCAAAGACATAATTTCCGGACCTTTCAACTACGTTGAACAAAATGCCTATCTCAAAATTTTGATTGGATGTGTTTGGGGAAATGGTGGGCGTGAGAGAGGAGTTAGTTTCCCTCTGATAGCTTTTGACTATTAAAAAGGGCATTAGCCCTTTCATTTGCCAATCGAATGAGCCTTTTTGAAGTCTCTACAACGACGCTTTCTGTAAACACTTTATACGCCCCCAGGGCATAACTTACAACCCTTGCCCACCTTCCAATTCCACCTTCCTACCTTCCGATTCCTACCAATTTCCATCTTCAGTCATAGATGTTTAAATTCTTTGCAATAATATAGTTCTAGCGAGGTGTGATCAGCCTGAATACATACCAGATTCTATGTCCAAAGTATTACAATATCAAGCAGCTAAACACCCACCAGACATCTAACAAGAGTAGTTGCAGTTAGTGGTGGTAATAGCTAGGCAGACATCAATAGCCGGTTTTGACTACTCCAAACACCTCAGGTTAACTTTACTGGTGGCATGGAAGATAAAGCGCAATGAGATTGCCAAAAAACACCACTGTGAGGGGAGCTGCGAGAGCTGTGAGGGGATTGTCATCCTCAAAGACCTAATTTCCAGAACTTTCAACTAGGTTGAACAAAATGGCCATCTCTAAATTTTGATTGAATGTGTTTGGGGAAATGGTGGACGTATGAGGGGCGCTAGTTGCCCTGAAATCACTTTCAACTATTAAAAAGGACACTAGCCCTTTCAATACTCAATCGAATGGGCCCTTTTTGAAGTTTATATGACAACGCTTTCTATAAAAACCTCATATGCCCCCAGGGCATAAAATGGGCAATAGCCCGTTCAATTTCCAATTTAATGAGCCCTTTTGAATTTTCTATGACAACGCTTTCTATAAATAACTTTATATGCCCCCAGGGCATAACTTACAACCATTGCCCTGAGGGCCGTGGAGGGAGTGTCATCCTCAAAGACATAATTTCGGTATCTTTCAACTACGTTGAACCAAATGGCTATCTCAAAATTTTGATTGGATGTGTTTGGGGAAAGGATGAGCGTGAGAGGGGCGTTAGTTACCGTCCAATCCCTTTCAACTATTGAAATGGGCACTAGCCCTTTCAATCTCCAGTTTTATGAGCCCTTTTTGAAGTTTCTACGAAATCTCCTGCGATACGATTTGCCCTGGCCTAAAAAAATAATAATAATAAAATAAAAAATACATTGTGCCAACGTCGTTCTTTACTTAGTAGACGTTTTGACTATTTCGAATAAAATAGCTTTTTAATATCTCTATCAGTGTTAGGAAGATAATCTAAAAGGGCAAGAGGGAAGAGGGTAGGTGTCCTTCTTTCCTTTTCAATATGCCTCCCAACATGCCTCTAAAGTTTCAACTTGACACCCTTAGCCGTTCCTTAGATATTGCTGTTGTGTCCTTTCTAAAACCCTCCTGCATATAGTGTGCTTTGATTTGGTTTAACATCCTCCTTATCGTTTTCTTAAAGTTTTACCCTTAATACTCTTAGCCATTTTGGAGACTCAGGATCAAACATGCCACCTTCCATCAGTAACCAACTTTGAATATAAACAATGGGCAACTTCAATAATTACAACACTTGCCTCAGGGGCTGTGGGGGTTAAGTCATTCCCGGAGGCATAGTTATTTGACTTATCGACCATTTTGAACAAGATGGATATTCCTAAATTTCGATCAGATATCTTTGGAGGGAGGGCAGCCAAAAAGGGAATGGGAATGGGACTGGTTGCCCTTTTACCACTTTTTAACATCTTCCTCAACATACTCTGAAGGTTTAAACATAATACCCTCAGCTGTTCTTGTGATACTGCAGATACACTTTTTTGATAAACAGGACCCACGTAGTATCCTTAGGTTTAGTTTAACATCCCCCTCATAATTCTCCGAAGTTTTACCCATAATACTCTTAGGCTTTTCGAACACGCCTAGAATAAAACCCTCAGTTGTTTCTTAGATATTAATGATACGTCCTTCTGACAAAAAGCACGCACACTGTTTGTTTTGTAGTGTTCAGTGTCCCTTTTCCAAGCTGTGGGGATTGTGTCACCTCCATAGGCATAGTTTGACTGTTCTGAATAAGAAGTCTATTTGCAAATTTTGATAAAATACTTTTGGATGGATTGCAACTAAAAAGGCAATGGAGGGGCTGGTGGCCCTCCAACCCCTTTCCAATATCCCCTATCAACATGTCCTTAAAGTTTTAGCTTAATACCCTTAGCTGTTCTTAAAATATTGCTGATCCTCCTTTTTGATGAAATGGATGCACATATTGCCTTTTGATTTAGTATTACATATCCCTGGAGATTCTCCAAGTTTTCACCATAGTGACCTTAGCCTTTTCCGATATAGCCAGAATCAAAATAGTTCCCCTTTTCCTAATGATAAGCCCTATGTGTAAACAATTGGTAAATTGTATAATTTACAATCCTTGCTCCGAGGCTACTTCCCTGTCTTCCTTACTTTACTTACTTACTGGGGCATGGCATTCCTTGAAGTATATCTATGAGACCTTTTAACTAGTTTGAACAAAATGACAATTCTAAAATATCATCAGTGTTGAGCACAGCGGGCACCTAAAAAGAGTAAGGGTGGTCTGGTCACCCTAAAAGATCTCTTCAACACCTCTACGTACCTTGAAATTTGTAACTTAGTACCCTCGGTCATTCTTTAAATATTGCTGATATTCCCTTCTCGCAACCAGCAAGCACATAAAGTGTTTTGATTATGTTCGACATTCCTTTCAATATTTCCTTATAGATTCATCTTAATACCCTAAGCCTTTTTGGAAACCCAAGATGAAACATGCCCTCTTTTCCAGTAAAAATCTTTATATGTTAACAATAGGCAAAATACTAAACTTATGGCCCTTGCGGGGGAGGTTTATCAACCCTGGAGGAACAGTTATTTAACCTTCGAACAATTTTGGACAAAATGGCTATCTCAAAATCCTCATCTAATGCATTTGGGGGAAAAAGGGCATGAACGGTGGTGCTTGCCCTCTGATCACTTTTGACCCTTAACAAGGGCAATAAATCTTTCGATTTCTAATCAAAGTTTATGTGACCACCCCGTCCATAAAAACCTTATACGTTAACTTTAAGCAGTTTTCAAAACTTAAGCCCTTGCCCCCCGGGGGGGGGGGCTAGGGGGTTCAACCAGGGAAGAACAGTTATTTGGCCTTTGGACTATTTGGAACAAAATGGCTACCTCAAAATTTTGGATGCATTTGACTGGAGGCATTTGGGGAAAAGGGGCGTGCGAGGGGGGGGGCTTGTTTCCTTTGATCGCTTTCGACTCTTAAAAAAGAACTAGAGCTTTCGATTTCCAATTGAATGAACCCCTTCCAAAGTTTATACGACCACCCCTTACACTTAAACCTTATGTGTTAACAATGGGCAACTTGCATAAGCTACAGCCCTTGCCCCGAGGGCAGTGGGGATTTGTGAACCCCTGAGTTTATAGTTATTTGAATTTTGGACTATATTGAATAAAATGGCTATATCGAAATTTTGGTTTGATGCGTTTGGAAGAAAGGGCGTGAGAGGGGGGCTCACTTTCGACTTTTAAAAAGGGCACTACAACTTTCTATTTCCAATCGAATGAGCCCCTTCCAATGCTTATACTACCATCCCTTCCACAAAAACCTTTTATGTTAACAATGGGCGACTAGCAAACCTTATAGCCTTTTCCCTGAGGGATGTGGGGTTATCAAACTCAGAACCATATTTATTTGACCGTCGGACTCTTTTGAATTAAAATGGCTATCTCAAAAAGTTTGATCGGAAGCATTTGGAGAAAAAAAGCGTGGGAGTGTGTTGCCCTCCGGTCACTTTTGAATCCTAAAGAAGGAACTAGCGCTTTCGATTTCAAATCGAATAAGTCATCCAAAGTTTATACGACCGCTCCTTCTATTATAACCGTGTATGTTAACAATGGGCCGCTTACATAGCTTACAAACCTTGGCCTGGGGGCTGTGGGAGGTTTTGTAAACCCTTGAGGCATAGGTATTTAACCTTTTAACTATTTTGAACAAAATAGCTATCTCAAAATTTGGATCGGCTGCAGTTTGGGAAAAGAGGGCGTGGGGGGGGGCAAAATTGACCTCCGATCACTTTTGACTTTTAAAAAGAACACTAGAACTTCCGATTTCCAATGGAATAAGCCCTCACCCTCTCGAAATTGATACGACCACCCCTTCCATATTAAGTAGGCCTACTTCTGGGGGGAAAAACATTGAAGCATTATGGCCTTTAATTAGCGTTGCCTCTCATATATGTAAAATGTTTAGGTTTAAAGATATCTATTAAAATTTATCCACGCAGTTAATTTTTTTAATGTCATAAAACCTCTTCGTATTAATTAAATGATGAAATTAGATTAAGTATCTTGGATGAATATTAGCATTACATTAAAAGCAAACAGAAAATAAAGTTGGTGAAAACATTCGTTTCCTACATTTAAGTTCACGTCAGGCCTACAAATAGAAGACCACGGGTAATTTTCCCCTCTGACAGTAAATTTTAATCTAATAGAGTTGCCGTCTTGTCCCTTAGTTGATTCTTTTTTTCAGCTCCACAGATCCAACGACGGAAGAGGAAACTCTAGCTGAAGCTTTAGGGAACTTCAGTCAAAATGGTCTTATGATGAAACGTGAAGCGTCAAAAACCTTGACAATTAATTCATTTCATCCTGTCAAGTGTGGTGAATGTGGTACCGAAGTGGCAGTTTATGATCAGGATGAGATTTATCACTTTTTTAATGTGATATCTAGCTATTAATTTTGTATGTCTTTTTTATACTAGTTTTAATGTTAAAGATTGCCTTTAAAATGCTGATAATTTTAGTAGCAGAAAAAAGGCAGATTTTTTTCAAATCAGAAATCTCTCTTTCCCTCTCTCTCTCTTTCTTTCACTTTTTCCTTTTCTCTTTCTCTGTCTTTCACCAGGGGCATTATAGTGAAACATTGGAGAATCTCTAGGGATATTATATACTAAATCAAAAGGTACTATGTGCGTCCACTTTATCAAAAAGGAGGATTAGCAATATTTTCAGAACAGCTGACGGTATTTAGCTAAGACTTTCAGGACATGTTGATAGGGGATATTGAAAAGGGGTTGGAGGGCTATTAGCCCCCTCCTATGCCTTTTTAGTTCGAATCCCTCCAAAAATATTTTATCAAAATTTTCAAATAGACATCTTGTTCAAAACAGTCAAAAGCTCAAATAACTATGCCTATGGAGGTGACATAATCCACCACAGCTTTTGAGAGGGACGCTGAACACACAGATACACTGTTTTGATAATCCCGTACCATATAGTCTCTTAATTTATCTCTAATTCTCGTAGGGGTTTATAGTGCAAAAATATTTCTTTTGATCGGAGACATTACGTTTTTAGCCCCTCCCCCCAGCATAAAATTTGAAGTCCCCTGGCAGGGGCGGCCTGAAGGACCAAGGCCAGCAGGGTGAAATACTATCATTTAAAGTACTCCTAGATCGCATTATACGACTCGTGAAAATTTATTATAGTTAATTTTTTACCATTTATACTTATCTACAGAGACAAACAAGAAGCTAAAACGTAATACATCGTGCGTAACTAAGGGCAGCCATGTTTGTATTCGCCTGCTCTTCAAAGTGGACCACAGCTGGACAATCTTGTTTAAGTCAATGGCATCAGTAAGGTCTTTCTCATTCACCAACGACATGAGGGAATCTAGTCAACAATCAACCATGGCAGTTCTCGTACTTAGCAAATTGGGCTTGATAAATGTTCTTTCGGCCGCAGCAACTGCAGCAGGTGCTGTCGCAGCCAATTTGTAAAGGCGATTAGCTTGCTTAAGCTGGTGTTGCCGGCAATATCCTTCGCCTAGGACTTCTCTGAAGCAAGTAGTGCCGTGGCAAAGCTGAGACCGAACTTCAAGTTCTACTTGAAAAGCTGTAGAATTTGGAGATCTTCCTTTTTTTTAAGGAGTCTGAAGTTAGTATCAAAATTACTGGAAATTGACAAGGCCAGCTCTGAGATTATCTCCCATCATAAAAGTCAACCATTCAAGCAGGATTCTAAAACGTTGTCTATATCACTGATACATAGAGATCTCGGCTTGACTCTGTGCTCGGGTGTCAAAATGAGATGGTCCAAGTCGCCGACGATCTCTCACTCCGGCAAACCCTTTTGCACTGTCTATGAAATTGTTCATTTTATCCTTCGATATTCTTTCTAGAAGTTTCTTCATAGCTGCAAGTATCTCCATTGCGTCAATGATGTTAATCTCCTCTTATTCATGTTTTTTTGATACTATCATGATCTTGTACATGATTTTTTTTTTTTCATAAAGATGAGGTAAGCGATAATTTCGAAGTTTAGAATCCTTTTCACAAGGCCGCTATCTTGTGCTCTCGTTTTTTTCGTAAATGACTCAAGATATTGCTTCAAACTAAGTAACCACTGCTTGTATGGTTTCAGCTCTTGCAGTTCACCGGGTCCGTGATAAGTTTTAGAGATTAAGGCTGTTATCAATCGAAGAGAGTTTTTCTTTAAAAGTGGCAAAATGATTTGTAGATGAAGAGAAGGATACGTATATTTCGTCAAGGATATTCAAAAGCTCGACAATCTAAAGAGATGAATTGCCACTGCGTTCTATAACAATGTTTAGTCTGTGGGCCAGTCAGGGAATACAAGGCACACGGCGATCAATAAGTTCAGATATTTCCTGCTGGGCTCCATGAAATTCGCCAGACATCGCATTTGCATAGTCATAGGACTGGAAAGCCAGTTTATCTAGAGGAATTTCTCTCCTTGATAATGTTCCTATTATTCTTTCTCTCATATTCTGCCCGATTTCGTCATTAGCCTCGCTAACATCTAATGGTCTCTTTTTAGGTGTTCCTTCCAAGCTGGTATTTCGGATTACGCCCTCAAGTTTATCAGAATGTGAAACATTGGGTATCGTATCACAGAATAAAATTCTGAATCCAAAACTTCGTAAAGGATTTTCTTCCTCACTTCTGCTGAAAGAAAGTCAATGAACTCGTCCTGAAAAATTGTGGGTAAATAGGTAAATTTGTATGGTCTATATTCGATATCAAGAGCTGCTACATACCTTGCTAGAAGTTGAACAATTTGAACCAAGTTGCCGTTTTGTTCTTCAGTTATCCTAAAGCCAATGCCCTGTCTTGCTATGGTCCCTGTAACGTAGAAACTTTTTTTTACAACTTTTCTGTTTGTCTCTTCACCTTTTGCTTACTGCAAAACTGTTGTCAGAAAGAGTCAAACAGTTCTGGGAAGTTTCAACTTCATTGCTCTAGCCATTCCTGGGATATCGCAGATATGCAATTCTATGACCAGGATGCATATAATGTCTTTACATTGAGCTCTGTCTATATCTACCTCAAAATGTGAGATCCACGGGTCACCCTCCCCCTCCGAAACTCCCTGGAAATTTCAACTCGATCTCCAAACCGTTGCCGAGATATTACAGATAATTTGAAAACCCATCTTCACTAAGCAGCTTTTTATTTACTCTTTATTACTACTTACCTGCAGCAGGACCAGACCTTTTCGCCTCACCTGGCATCTAAACAGAGCTTCTGCATGATAGTCTCCTACGATGAGCGGTCTTGTGCGAATTCTTCGGCAAACCTCAGCCAGCATTTGCCCATCTATGGCCAAATTTGCAAAAACCTTCAGCTGGTTCCAGGTCTTGTTTAACTAGCGTCCACCAATTTTTAAACTGTCCTCCTTGTAGAGATGGAGATATTTATTTCGAGAAATTACTATCACAAGCCCTGAAGGGCCGAATTCGAATTTCAAAGTCCATAAAAAAACAAACAAGCAGGAAAATCATAACAAAAGCACAACAACTAAAAAATTGGCAACCAATGAAAAAAAATAAAAATAAATAAATAAATATCGGAATGCTATATCATTCCTTTGTCACTTATATTAAAAATTGCAAAATGGCAACTAGTTAAAAAGATAAAAACTGATAAAACTGAAAAAATAAATAATATACATATTAAAAAATGTTTAAAAACGACATAAAAAGGGGTTAGGGAACAAAAAAAATAGTAAAAAGAAAAACGAGCTGTTTTTTTTATCATGTAAGAGATAAGATAAAATTTATGTACAAATTAAAAATTATTTATTATATCAGTAAAGAAAGGGATAAAAGATATCTTATACCGCAAGGTAGTACAAAGAATGGGAGATAAGGTGGGGATAGGCTGGGACACAGTTCGTGGAGGACAATTTCTATCAGGTACATGGTATTCAGGGAAAAGGTTTGCAGTACGGGGGTTCAAAAGTGCCAACTTACCAAAACGGAGGCACAAATTATTTCTTCGTCTCTCGAGGGTCTCTAGTTTTGAAATATTTAACAAATGCAAATATGGTATCTTGCCCTCTTTAAAAATAATTCTTAGACCTCTCTTTTGGACATTTTCAATTTTTTGTGTTGCTTTATTTGAGAGGCCAGGGTGCCACACAGGACAAGCATTCTCTAATATGGGACGCATAAAAGAAATGTATACTTGTAGTAAATGTGATTGGGGGCAACTAAATTTATTTAAAAGTTTAAGGAGGGAAAGCGAGGAGTTTGCTTGTCGTAGGATTCTGGTCAATACTTTGGTTAGGAGAATGATAAAAGACTTCGGTTACAATTAAATTGAAAGGGCGGGGAAGTACTTTCGGTCTAAGGCTCAGCCATAGAATTTCATCATAATCTGATAAATTGGTGGGTGAGGATGAGTTTAGGTTGGAGGTTATCTCGGACAAAATATAATATACCACCCCCTTTTTTCCCGAGAGGGTGATCGGGAGGGCGAAGTTTTATAAACTGAGTATAATTGCTGATTTTTAGGAAATCTGGGTTCTGGGACTGAACCTCTGTCACAGCAATAATATTAATTTTATGAATTTCAGAGATACCCTCGAGTTCGGTAATTTTATCAAAATTCAGGCTCTCAGCATTGGTAAGTAGGAAAGTTGGAAATTTAAACCGATTTCGGTATTGGGATTTTTTTTCAATTCGGGATGGAGTTATTTGGGGTTGAAGTTTATGAGAAGGATGCTGTGGGTAAGGGGGTGGTTTTGAGGCATTATTGGAAGGCGGGACTGGACCTGGTTTGAGAGAAAAGGAGGACAGCGGACAAATTATGGGGATATTATTAAGTTGGGATGGAACTACGGTGGAATTCGTCTCACTATTTGAAATTTTAGAAACTCTGCATGGAGGTGTTACCTGTGGATTGTTCTGCTTGCTTACTCTTAAACCAGAGTCATACTGGTAGAATAGCCAGGGGGGATAAAGAGCAATGGAAGGGAGAAAGGTTTCCTGGTGATATGGGAATAAGTCAAATTGGGAGTGTTCTTTATATGGCGGGGTGGGAGGGGCAAGATGATGCTGAGGGAGGGAAGTACGGTGGAGGGTGTCTGAGAGGGGAGGGGTCGGGTTTGTTTCGGCAAATAACGGGTGGAGTCCAGAACCGGTCGGTAACTTCTTGGACGCACGGAGAAGAACGGGGTCGAAAGGAAGTGGATTTTTGGGAGGAATATGAGTGAGGGGGGGGGGTCCGAATTGAGTAAAGTGATTGTGGGGTTGGACTGACTGGGCACGCGTAAGTACAGGGGGCAGAGGATTGTTTCGAGGGATGGATTCCTGAGGTATACTGCTCTGTATCGGGTATACAGGGGGATAAGACGAATGAAAGTCGAATGGAAAACGAACTAGGGGAGGGGGGTCGTGAATACTTTCGGCGTCGCCAAAAAAAATGTGGGGTTTTAAATCTACGCTCCAACCCTGAAGATGCATGAGCAAAAGTACACGACATCAATACAAGATAAAACAGAACACAGATCAACATGGTCAAAAATACACTTATCAGACACACAGACTCCCGAAATAAAATGACGACAAATATGTAGAAACTTGCATTTTTTGCGAAACTTGCAGAAACCACTATCAAAATGCTTGCAGATCACATTTTCCTTTCTGTTTATTTTTACATTTATGCCCCTTTTATCCATCACTTTCGTAATTTTTTCAAAAATAATAACAATGTCATCGTCTGGTAATGACTTCACCATAACCTTGTTAATCCTTTCGTTTAGTTCATTATCACCTGATAATTTATGTAAAAAACCGGAAGTCACTGGACTATTGACGAACTCAATGGCGTCATCAGTGGTCATACTACACGTAGGTATTTGTATGCTCTCATGGGATACTTTGCAATTAATGCTGGATTTTCTGAACTCTGATAATTGATCCCCTAGTGTATTAATAATTGCTTCGTTGTTTTTTAAGTCCTCTTGTAATTTGGTGATTTTCGATTTAAAGGTCACTTGATTGTTTCTAGGTTGTAGAGTTCATCGTCCATAAGAAGGCGGTGGGAATTATGGGAGTTGATACTTTCACTTAATTTTTTAATTTCCAGATCGCGTTCATGGAGTATATCGTTACCGATTTTTTGGTCATTGAGAAATATGTCAACTTGTTTTAAATCTTCTATGGCTACTTCATAGTCTGAATTCTTCTCTAACTGGGAATTTTATTTAGCTCGGAGATCAGCCAGCTGTTTGATATGTTTAACACAGTCAACACAAGGGGGGACTTGGGAAGCTTGATTTTTTTTAAACTGATTTTGGGGTTGTAGGTTTTGTGACAGACTTGGGTGTAGAGCGTGGTTTACAGCCAGGGGGTAGAGAAAGTGGTGTTAAAGGTGGTTCAGGGTCATCACTCAAAGAACGGGAGGACTGGCAGTTTAAACATAACCACTCACCACATTGTTTTCTCTCCTCAATAGAAATGCCTGCACACTTTAGATGAAACCACTGTTGACACTGCACTGCACTGTTCCACTAGCCGCACGAAGTCTTGTGTTCCATGCCATGTTGGTAGCGGTTCGGCGAGCAGTTGTGTTTAATAAGGCGATTGTTAGAGTAACGTAATGTGTGTCCAATCCTGCGGAACTGGCGGAGCTTGATTATGCCTAAGATTCTGTCGATGTTGTAACAATGTCAGTGGATTTGTCATTAGAGATGAGGTCTGAAAACCGGGTGCGCAAGAATGAATGCTAGCAAGAGTGGTTAAAGACTTCTAGGGTGTGCCCTTGAAGTGCTTTGATTGGCCAGGATTCTACACCATAGAGAAGAACTGATCTCACTGTTGACTTATAAGTCCTTATCTTTGTTCTTAAGCTAATCTTTTGACGAGTCCAAAGATGCCTACTGAGTTGAGCAAAGACTGCTTTAGCGCCAGATATTCTTTTGTTGACATCTTGATTGTATCCTCCTGTCGAATCATTTTCAGGTCCCAGATAAACGAAGCTGTGAACTTTTTTCAAGCGGGAGGCTATAAAGGATGAGTTGATAATCTCTTGTGACGTTCAGGTCAAGAACTTTCGTTTTCTTTGAGTTAATCCAAAGGCCAAGGTAGACTGAGAAATATTCCACTTCGTCAAGCATTTGCAGGGCTGATTCTGGGTTTACATAAGCATAATATGCAATACAAATCTGTAAAGTGCAATAGAAACCCGCAGTAGTTTCTTGAATGCAAAATTTTATATACAAAAATGCAAATATTATTTTTACCCCTCAGTTTATTTTTTTAATTCTACATTCAAAATTCATCAACGAAGAAGCAATGCTTCTAATTATTAAATGACTCTCTTAACTTTTAGTACCAATTTTCAATTAGCTTTTGAAAACACGATAACTAGCAAAATAGTTATTGACACTTTTTTTAAGGAAGGTGGAAACAGGCCTTTATTTCACAAAGTTGATACGCAATAGATATAACTCTCTGACTGGAAAATCTGAATATGTCAGTGCTACTATTTGCAGACGACATTATATTACTGGCAAAGACAAAGAATGATTTACAGACTCTTGAATATCCTTGAAAAATATTTGAAAGAGAAGAAACTAGAGGTGAATGTCAGGAAATCCCAAATCATGATTTGTAGCAAAAAAGCCTCGGAAAAAGTACCACGATTTTTATTGAATAGAAAAATGCTGGAAGTCGTGGAAAAAGCCAAATACTTAGGTTTCATCCTTTGCCAAAATGGAAAATGGACGAGTCATATGACAACAATGGCAGAGAAAGGAAGAAATGCATTTTTTGGAATATGCAGAAGCCCACTAACATCAGAAATAAGTGAATTCGGATTTTCTTGAGGTTTTCGTGGAATACCCCAAGGTACCAAAACGGGACCTGTTTTAATTTTAATACCGTGTAACAAATTGCGACTTGGCATGAAAACAGAGCGACGTTTGCAGATGATTTATCATTGGTGATACTTCATAAGCTAGGATCCATGATTAGTAAGGATAGCATAATTCGCCGTTTGGAGGCTGACTGTGAAGAAAAACGGCTTTCAATTAATAGGAAAAAGTCAGCACTTATGAGAGTCTCGTTTTTAAAAAAAAAAGTTCCTAGTCAAAGTGATATAAATGGGCCAACTGTAAATAATATGACAATTTTAGGTTTGACTTTTAGCTCAAAAATGTCATGGATGGATCATGCAAATAATTGTACTAAAAAGGCGAATATAGCGTTGCGTAATCTAATCACAATTCGGCGATTCGGTTTTAGTCGTTTTTCACTGTTGAATTTTTATAAACTGTACATTCCAAATATTTTAGAGTATGCTTGTCCTGTGTGGCATCCGGGCTAAGTAAAGAGCAAAGAAATGACCTTGAGAATGGGCAGGAACGAGCTACCCCTGTGATATTAGGTCCGGAATTCACGAATTATGATGATAGCCTTAAAATCCTAGGCCTAAATGGACTTGATGCCAGGTGACACCAGCTTACAATGGCCTTTGAACAGAAGCTTTTGGAGTCAAGCAGGCATCGAGACTTGCTCCCTGAACCGGCAAGAACAGGGAGTAATACAAGGCACCAGAATAAACTCAAGCCTTGTATGCCCGTGGCTACCAACCGATACAGATTGTCTTTTCGACAGTATTTTGTGTCTCATTTTAATAAATAAGTGACAAGGAAGAGTGATTATTTAAATTATATTGTGTCTCATTTAATTCTTGTTATTTGACATAATAAATTCGTATCGTATCGAATTAAGCCTCCACAAATATATATTTAATACTAAAATTACGCCTATCTTACATTACGGATCCGAAACATCATGGACAGTACAAATCAAAGGGATATTAGATGAGAATGGATTTTCAAGTTCGTGGGAGAAAGAAAAAGGGCTAGAAGACCATGAAAAGTTCTTCAAGGAGTTTAGTGCAAGACTTGAAGACCAAAAAGTGCAACTATGGCAAACAGCTGTGTATAAATCTCCGGTCTTACTTTGTATAGAGAAGTAAAAGAGAATTTTGGACAGGAGTTTTATTTAAGCTGAGATTGCCCATAAAATATCTGAGGATTTGGATTCAGATTCGAGCTAATTGTCTTCCAATTTATGGTAAGGTTGTAAGGAAAATGAGGGAAGGTCCAGAGGCCGGGTGTAGCTGCTTGAGATTTTGGGAGAATGACTATGGGTTGGGCCATTTTCTCCTCAGGTGTAAGCAGCTTTCTCATTTAAGGGGATCAATTATTCAGGATGGGGAAAATAGGCTACTTCGTGGGTTAATGAGGTCTAGGACTCCCCGTTATATTGTGGCAGTAGGAATTTTTGTATTGAAGGGAAGGATGTCAAATGGAGTGTAATTTTTCTTTAGTATTTGTCTTTTTTGTATATGGCTTTAAAAGGCTTTTAAATACAGAGTATTATTATTATTATGTCAACATTTTCTTTTTTTTCCTTTTTTTTTTTTACTTCACTTTGCAAACTAAAAAAAAACTGGACACTTTTTTTTATGGTAGTTTCAAATTAATACTTTGATGCACTTCAACACTGAACTAACCAACTCTCATGTTTTACTCAGTTAACAATGCTGTTAGCTTATCTTTCATTTTGAACGTCCCGCTTCTTTTAACATAATTGTCAGCGTTTTCCAGTTATTCGTGTTTGATTTATTGTGTCAACAGAGAAAAATGACGACAGAAAAGAGGTGGTAATTTTTATGTCACTGAAAGTGACACTAATGCGAACAGAATGATTTGAACACTGTAATTTTATTAAAATTATAAAACCTACAAATTCTCTGTTTTGTTAGGCTAAATGGAACAAACAAGGCTGTAATCTGGCTCATAAAGTTGACTTTTGTGCTATCTATTTTAAGCGATTTTGAAATTAGGGTTAAAAGTATTTCTGAAGTTTAACTTCACAACAGCAGCGCTCTTCTTGCCGACGTCCAGTGGTGGATCCAGGGGGCGAGGGGGGCGCCCCCCCCCCCCCCCCCAAACCTTAAGTAGTGTAATTTACTTAATTAACGCAAGTTTGCGTTAATTTAACTTGCTCCTAATGCAAGTTTATCGGATCAACCTATTTTGCCCCCCCCCCCCAAAAAAAAAAAAAATTCCTGGATCCGCCCTTGCCGACGTCACTGTCAGCCCATCCGGGGTTGCCAACTGTGACAATTTTGTTTTTTTTGTCGCACCGTTTCGGTTGTAGGACGTACGACACAGAAAACTGCACTTTTCCACGAAAAACCAGAAAGTGTCACAAAAAAGTATTACGGATTCTTAGTGCTACGGTTTCTTTGTCTATTTGAAAATTAACTTTGATATTTGAAAGAAAATAAAAATCGCCAACAGTGGCATTTCTGTGTTTGTATTGTCACTAGAATATAGCGTCACCTCTACTTTGTTGTGGGTCTGTCAGTTCGAGCAATTTGATCAACTGATAAAGAATAAAGAACCCTCACCGAGAAGATAAGAACCTGAACGTTTGAAATTTAGATTAATTAGTGCGCAGTGAATTTGATCCAATTGAAATTGAATTTTGTGTTTAACCATGGAACGAAGTAAGAATCAAAAAAAAAAAAAAGAAGAGAAACAAGAAAGGTTAATGAGCCTTTTTTGACGCCTCATTATCAAAATTCTAGTAGGTTATGAGCTAAGTACTCGTTTTATGTGTTAGCTTTAGTTTTTAGGTGACTGTAAATTTTGAGCATTGCGTAGTAATCAAGATTGAGGGAATGGTGTTCTTTTAATTAGGCTAACATACTAACAAAGTGGGGTTATTTCTGGTAAGTATGCAGTTTTCAACATAAATTAGCTAGAATGAAATCGAATACATCACTTGATACTGTTTTTTATCCTATGTTTTCTTCAATAATCGTTCATCGAGGAAACCCATAAAGGGACTAAGAGGGTTTAAAAATCTCATGGTAACCAAAAGTCAAAAAACCATATTTCTAAAAAAAAACTTTCTAGGGAGGAAAAATTGCCATTTCGGTAAATTTTCCGTTTCCAGATAATTTAGCAAGGCCGAAAATGAATACATCACTTGATACCTTTTATCAAACAGTTCGTGGTAACGAACTGTAAGTAAGGTGCGACATGGCTCAATAGTAGCGGAAACTCTCAAAAACAGAATTTTGATATCAATAGATATATCAAAAGTACCGGCTAATTATGTTTATTCCAAATATAAAATATTCATTAAGCTTAATGTTACATATCAAATGCTACGAGCATAAAAAAAGTTTGCATGATTTTCCAAATGGGGGGAAATACCCCCCCCCCCAAAAAAAAAAATGAAAATCAAAGAACCTTAATGAAAACCACCACTAGATTCAGCGTATCAGAGAATCCTACTGTAATGGTTTCAAGCTCCTATCTGCAAAAATGGGAATTCAGCAATTTTTGCCAAAAGAATGATCACGGATGTGCGTCTATTTGTTGTTGTTTTTTCCTAGGGGTGATCGTATCGAACCATGGTCCAATAACATCGGTAGAGGAATCATAGAACGAAAATTAAAATTCTAGTGCTCTTTATAGAGATCAGAAACATTGGAGGGCAGCTAGTCTTCCTCCCATGCCTTTATTTCCACCAAAATCGTCCGATCAAAATTTTGAGATAGCCATTTTGTTCAACATAGTTTAAAGATTTAAAATCTACATCTTTGGAGAAAACCTGACCCCCACAACATGGGCGCCCATGAGCTGAATTCCAGGGGGGGCAAACCTCGTCTAATTGGCACTTTAATGCTATATAATAGAAATCTCAGAACAAAATATAAAAATAAGGCAACATCATTCAGCCTGGGGGGGCGGTTGCCCACCCCTGCCCCCCCCTTGTGGGCGCTTGTGTCCCTCTTCCCTTGGGGAGGGTCCTTAAGTTATAAAGGTTACCCATTGTTACGTATAGTATTTGTTATTGAGAAGTTTGCATACATTTTTCGGGTGGGGGGGATGAACTCTATTCGGGGGATTTTCTATGGAGAAGAGGCTCCCAGGGGCTGAACTTTTCAGGAGAAATTTTATAATGGGGGTATATACCAGAATTCCTATACGAAATTCTTTTTATTTGCCTTACTTTCTCTTTGTTGACTCAATTTTACATGTGGAGATGTTAAGGGTAACTGTCCGGGGTAATCTTTCACCGGGATTGAATTGTCTAGAATATCTTTCTGTATAGGGGGGGGGGGATTTTTCCGTGGAGGTGGAGCCGGATTTCTCCGTATTATTTAAAACACCATTAAAAATTAAATTAAAAATAAGAAGTTTTTTTAATAAGAAAATTAAAATTCTAATGCTCTTTATAGAGATCAGAAAGATTGGATGGCAGCTAGTCTTCTTCCCATGCCCTTATTTCCACCAAAATCGTCCGATCAAAATTTTGAGATAGCCATTTTGTTCAACATAGTTTAAAGATCTAAAATATACGGCTTTGGAGAAGACATGACCCCCACAGCCCCTTGGGAGGATCCTTAAGTTATAAAGTTTACCCATTGTTACGTATAGTATTTGTTATTGGGAAATTTGCATACATTTTTCGGGTGGGGGGATGAACTCTATTTGGGGGATGTTCTATGGAAAAGAAGGCTCCCAGGGGCTGAACTTTTCAAGAGAAATTTTATAATGGAGGAATATACCAGAATTCCTATGCGAAATTCTTTTTATTTGCCTTACTTTCTCTTTGTCGACTCAATTTTACGTGTGGAGATGTTAAGAGTAACTGTCCGGGGTAATCTTTCACCGGGATTGAATTGTCTAGAGGATCTTTCTTTGTAAGGGGGTTGGGGATTTTTCCGTGGAGATGGAGCCGGATTTCTCCGTATTATTTAAAACACCATTAAAAATTAAATTAAAAATAATAAGTTTTTTCAACTGAAAGTAAGGAGAAACATTGAACCTTAAAATGAACAGAAATTATTACTTATATGAAAAGGGTTACCCCCTCGTCAACACCTCGATCTGTATGCCAATGTTTAAATTTTTTCCCGATTCTTTCATAGCGACTCCTAAAATGCAAGAGTCGTTTAATTAGAAGAAATAAGAAGATTTCTTAAAGTGATTATTTGAAAAAAACTACGTTTTCTAAAGAGTTAAAGAGGCTGAGTCACAAGTTCCAACCTTAAAACGTACAGAGATTAGAAGGTACAGATGGGGGGATGCTGCCCCCCAAACCCCCCGCTTTTGCAGCCTCTTTTGTTAAGATTTTTTAAGTCCTGTAGCCTGCAATCAGTTGGTCGTACCAACACGAATGAAACTGTTTCAATGGCATTTTTTTAAATCTTCAGAGAATTTGGCAATGACAACTCAGTCTGTTACAGTTATAACTACAAACTTGTCTCTGTGCCAGGTATAGTTATGTATTCAGTGTGATTATGTATGATGGAAAAATAGATGAACCTGAACCTAAACTGCTTGTTTATGCTGAGCCCTTCTTCTGTTCCCTGTTTTTTCTGTTCAAAATTGTTAAGTTCATCACATTATAGCATGTTATCGGTTAGGGAAAAATCTCCTGTAAAAAATCCAGCAAACAGGCTCAGTACTTGTTTCTAATCAAAGAGATGCAATAGGGTGTTCTTACGGTAAAAAATTCAAGCAGACTTTGTTCGTGTTGCAAAGCATTTCTTTGCAAGGGAAAAAGCGGGGTTGAGGGGGGTGGCAGACCCCCAAAATAAGAATCTTAATAAAAGAGGCTGCAAAAGCGGGGGGTTTGGGGGCGGCAGCCCCCAACTGTACCTACTAATCCTTCTACGTTTTAAGGTTTGAACTTGTAACTCAGCCTCTTTTACTCTTTAGAAAACATAGTTTTTTTCAAATAATTTCTGCACATTTTTGTACAGTTTATTACTTATTATTGCTTAACTAACTGTTAGCTGATCGTGTCAGGAGTTAAAGTTGGGGGGATGCCACCCCCCAAACCCCCCGCTTTTAAAGATTCTTATGTTAAGGCTTGTAATTCCTGAATACTCAAATCAAATGCACAGTAAGATTTTCTTTTTTCAACTTTTCTTCGAGCATGCGGGTATACGGCATGTTATCAAAGCAGTGGAAACTTACCTGTAAGCTGAAGGCCGACTGTGATATTCTTCTGAAGACGCCTGTTGAGCCGAAGGATTTAATAGATTGGATTTAAAAAAGAAACTGAGTTTCTTTTTAAACTTTAAATTTAAGAGATAATACTTTAAATTCAATATATAAAAAATTTTCTCTGACGGGAATCGAACCCGGGTCTTCCGCATGACAGACAGGAATAGTGACCACTGTACTATCAGAGATTCTTGTTAAATTATTTTTAGTCTCTGCAATCTATTTTCGACGCAAGCAAATCCAAAGTAAGATTTTCGTTTTTCGACAAAAAAAACTTCCGGGTAAGAGCTGGAATTTTTGGAAGCTTGCAGTCGGTCTTGTCAGGTAAGAGGACTATTTTGATCTAATTTAATAATGAAATACTATGCTTTTAGGAATTTCAAAAATTAACATGGGCTCTTATGGGAAAACGAGGTTTTTCGTAAATGTAAATTCGGCGGATAATTTTTTCGGTCTGAAAATATCAAAAGGCCTTAACAGGTCGAATTCTGCTTCGAATGAGTCCTCATTCACCCGGATCCGTTGCCAACTGTGGCCTGTACGCGTGGCTGATAAAAAAAAAATAACTTGATGAACATTAAGTGGCTATATTTGGTTTTTGGAAAACAGAAGGAGTGATCGGATTGAGATGAAATTTTGATGATAAGATCCCAGGCCATAGGAAAGATTATCCTCTAAATTTCAGCCCGATCGAACAATGTTAAAGGGGGGCTGTGGTGGGAGGGTCGAACTTCCGGCCCACTTTCCCCCATGAAGATAAAGTCGGAGGGAGGTGAAATTTTGCATGTTTCTTAGTTTGAGCTTAGGCTACAAAATGCGATCACCGCCGTCTCTCTGCGACCGCTAGGACCGGCAATCGCTTAACATTGTGGTGGGTCGCCTCTTTAAGGAGGCACAAGTGTGCCTCCTTGATTAAACACTTTAGTGCGAATAGCGAGGTCTTGAGGAGAGGATAACACCCTTCATATGCTGGAAAGGGCAGGAAGTTTTGAAATTCGCCCATATTATTTACACATAGAATTTGTTATTGAAATGTACTGAAGATCAAGAGGTCACCAGTTTCTAATATGACTGTCCCCTGATTTTAGTCAGAAGTGGAATGTATAGCTATGACTATGACATTGAGTTTCACCATAAAGTAATTAAAATCTGTATCAAGTAGTTTATCAAACAGTTATATGTACTTTTGTATTATGTAAAAACGATCAGACATTAAATAAAAAACATGAGTTTCTTTTAACTGAAAGTAAGAACCGACATTTAAACTTAAAGCGAACAGAAACTATTCCGTATATGAAAGGGGCTGTCTCCTCCTGAACATTTCGCTCTTTACGGGGATAGTCGCCCCCCTATCATTTTTTACTTTAAAAAAGACACTAAAACTTCTGAGTTCCAATTGAATGTACCGCATTTAAACTTAAATGATAGACGACCACTTTTTCTAGAAAAATCTAAAATGGTAACAATAGGCAACTACTATAACTTATATCCCTTGCCCTGAGGGCCGTGAGGGGTGCGGGTCTTCCTCAAAAGATAAAATTACTGGACCTTTCAAATATACTCAACACAATGGCTATCTCAGAATTTTGATTTGATGTGTTTGGTGAAATGATGAATGTGGAGGAGCCGGTTGCCCTTCAATTAGTTTCGACTATTAAAAAGGGCACTAGAACTTCTTGTTTCCAATCCAATGAGCCCCTTTCAAGGTTTATATGACCACCCTTTCCATAAGAACCTTATATGCCCCGGGGCATAACTTGTAGCTCTTGCCCTGAGGGATGTTGGGGGAGGGGGTGTTATCTTCAAAATCACAATTACTGGACCTTTCAACTACACTGAACAAATTGGCAATCTAAAAACTTAGATCGGATATATTTGAGGGAATGATGAGCGGGGGGGGGGCTGGTTCCACTCCAATCCCTTTCGACTATTAAAAAGAGCACTAGAGCTTTTAGTTTTAAACCAAATGAACCCCTTTCAAAATTTCTACAACAAATCCTTTTATACGAAGTTCCCTGGTCTAAAAAATAATAATAATAATAATAATGAATATATAATACATTTGTCCCACATCACTATCTGCTTAGACTGCGCTATTGCACTGCCTATCATCAAAACAAGATGCTGTTTTGAAGCCAGGAATCAAAGATCTTATCAGAAAAGAAGAAAAGGTAAATTTTCCTTCGTTTTGTTTAAACGAATGATCTGCTTAATATACGATCTGCTTAATATATGGTGATGGTGTAATATATGAAGTTTAATATTTAATGGATTGATTTTAATCACTGGGCTCCCAAAACTATGGTCACAGAAATCAGTGAATATGCTTTCATGGTTCGGTTACACATTGCGGAAATCTGTCCGTTTCTGTTCGAACTATGGCTAAAATAACGCTGCGTTTTTAAGGCAAAGATTTCAAATTATTGCAACAGCATGACCTATGTTCTTACCCTCTTCTCAAAGCTGTTGAACAATAGAGACCCAAATGACACCGTTTTGTTTAGTTTTCTTATAGCCTGGGTGCGTAGGATCATAGAAGCTAGGTGTAGCCTTGAACCAAAGTTATAAGATCGTGTAGTTTTTTATAGTCCATACTCATGATTTTATTTATTTAAAAATCTTGCCAAGATTCCGTCCTGATTTGACCAAAACGTTGCGGAAAGCTAGAGATTTTTTCTAGCACAAAAACGGACGGAATTTCCGCACGGATTGCTAAATCCGGATGAATTTCCGCAATGTGTAAACGAACCATCACTTTTTGTCGCACTTTTATGTGACGCACTTTTATCGTTCAATATTTTTTATTCTGAATGGATAGCCAAAAGCAACCTTAAAGCAACCTAAATAAAATAAAAGCAACCTTATAAGAAAATCGAAATATATTTTCTTGTGATTATTATCTCTTCTAATCAGCAGTTGTACTAAACCAATTCTGCTCAAGTCATCCTCAGGGCTATACTGTGGTGTTTATCCTCCCCATAGTATAGTGCAGACGGTTTGTTGTCATATATTTTCCCTTCTTGTTTTAGTTTTATTTTTGTGTTTAAAGCTTTTTCCAATAGGCAATGATTAGAAGTCCTCCAAAAAAAAAGTCCCCCCAGATCCCAAATCAAATTCCAGTGAAAGTGTCATAGTGAAAGATACCCATCCTGGCTGGTCAAGCTTCCTATCTCAAAGTTCTAATGATAGCTCCAATTCGGAGAATAGGACAATGATAAGTGTAGGGGCTAATGTAACCATAAATGATGATAATGGGTTTCAAGAGGTCCTCTCTAGAAGTTCTAAAAAAAGGAAAAAAATCTCCCCAATTAAAAGCATTTCCCCTCTCCCTGCCCAAGATCCTCCCTCCAAAAAGTTAGGAATTTACCTTAAAATTACTCCCACTACCCCCTTTGAAATAAAAATGATCACTGCAATAAGAGTTGCAATTTTTAAATTGCTAAAATCAATGTTCTCTCTTAACATTAACCGTGATGGATCTCTGCTAATAGTTGTAGAAGATCAGAAATCAGCAGATACAATAATTAACCTTAAATCCCTTCTGAATACCCCAATTATTGCATCTAATTCGAACCCAAAACAATCACCAACAAAAATAGTAGTTTATAATGTTCCCCCAGAGATATCTACTCAGGAGTTAAAAGAAGGCCTTTCAGATAGGGCTGAAAACACAATCCCAGTTGAGGATGTTACCCAACTTGGAAAACCTAACTCTAATGGCCTAAAAACGAGTAGATCCTTCTTATTCACACTGAAGGATAAAATTGATATCCCAGAAAAATTATTCCTATTTGGGCAAATCAAACCACACAAGGAATACAAACCTAAGCCTATTCAGTGTCAGAAGTGTTTCAAACTGGGACACACGACAAACAAATGCAATGAAATTCTCCAAGAGTGTAGTAATTGTAAATCTTTCCATCCTAAAGAGCTGACAACTTGCAACAACACTCAGCCTACATGCATCAATTGCAAAGGCCCACATGAATCTACAAATAAATCATTATGCCCCTGCATACAAGAAAAGAGCTCTAACACTCCAAATATCAACAGAGAAGGCCATCCCATACCCCTTTTCAGCAATGGAAGCAAATGCTGCCCAACAATACCAAATAAAGCCTGTAATGAAACCAACCAAAACCCCCAATTCAAATGCCCCCAATGCATCACAGCACCCCATATAAAACACCATCTTCTAAGCCCCCTAGCTCAAATCCCTATCAGAAGGAATCACCAAGCCAACAAGCCTCCTTGTCCGGTGAGATGAGGCCAGCCTGGCTCTCCCTCCCAAGAAGAAACAAACCAGAAACACTACCAGGAATCAATCCCTTAACCAACAAACAGGATGCACTACAAAAATGCAATCCCCAAATATATGCTTATTCATTCTAAACTGTAATGCAGTTCAGGCCATGAACAAACATCAACTACAGAAAACAAAAATTATTGCAGAATTGGCAAAAATCTACATCCCAGATGATATGCTCATTCAAGCAAAAAAAGATCTTGCTTTACTCTTAACAAAGCTGAACATTGATACACAGTCATATGAAGAATAAATCAACAACACAACATTTATCAATACTCCAATGGAATGTAAGATCACTCACAGAAAATAAGCTAATGAAGTAATATCATTTATGAATAATAATTCAATTAATATTGCTTGCCTCCAGGAAACTCATTTAACCCAAAATCAACAAATTAAGTCTCTGGGATATACTATCCTGAGAAAGGATAGATCTTCAGCGAGAAAAGGAGGTGGTGTAGCTTTATTAGTTAATAATAATATAAATTTTGTGGCATCAATTTTCCAGATTTTGAAAATGATGTTGATGTAATTGGTATAAGTGTTTGGCTGAATAATTTAAAAACTTACATAATAAGCTTTTATAACCCTAATGGCCAAACTACAGATGCCAAGGATTTCTTTAATTATATAAATAATTCTAATATGTTAAAAAATATCATTATTTGTGGTGATTTCAATGCCCACAGCCTTTTGTGGGGGAATAAACCAGCAAATAAAGCTGGTAAATTTATTGAGCATATGACTTCAAATAATAATGAATTAGTTGTTGCTACCCCTCCAAACCTGAATACTTATTTCAACCCAAAAGTGGCAGATTCTCCACAATTGACCTACAAATTGTGTCTTTAAATTTTTTGAACAAAATTTACATAAATAAAATTGATAGTCTATGTACAGACCACTTTGTTATAGTTTGCTCCCTAAATGAACCTGCTGAAACTTCATCTCATACATCCAAATATATCAACACTAAAGCAAATTGGTCTATTTTCCAAAATAAGCTAAATGATGAAATTACAAGTTTCACACCAAAGTTCATGCATTTCTAACACAACAGTTGACACACATGCTGAAGCGTTGACATCTTTACTAATAAATACAGCCAATCATGCTATCCCCAGGACAACACCTAAGAAAACATTCCCTAAACAAATTCCTAAAGCATGGTGGACAAATGAGTGCCTAAATAAATGGAGGATAAAAAAGGCAGCTAGGACAGAATTCATAAAAATAAACCAACGGCTACTACATATTTAAAAAAATTACAAGCAGAATCTAATCTAAAAAGGACTATAATAGATGCTAAATATAAATACTGGAATAATTTTGCAAATAATCTCTCCAGAGAAACAAATGAGCCAATTATACATAAAGTCATTAGCCACATATGTGGGAAAAAGACTTCTCCCAACCCACTCCTGTATGAGCTTATACATAATAATACCCATTATGACAATGATAATAAAAGGCTAACCTATTTGCAACTCTTTTTGTTAATAAGCTAACATCAATAATCAAAGCAAACTGTCCACAATTCCTATGAACCCTAGTTACCAACCACGCCCAGGATCCGAGTACATAACTAATCCATTTTCAATCCAGGAATTGAATAATGCAATAGATCATATTAGGTCCAAAACTAGCAGTAGCTATGACAATATACACCCTACATGGATAAAGAATCTCACACCTTCATACAAACAGAACTGCTAAATTGTTATAATCACGCTTGGGCATCTTCTAGGTTCTCCAATATATGGAAATGTTCGTCCCTCCTACCAATCCTAATAAAAATAAACCAAAAGATAACCCTGAGTCTTATAGGCCCATAATGATTACACCTGTGATGGGGAAAATAATGGAGAAAATGATTTATCACAGACTCCTCTGGTTTGTTGAGAAAAATAATATGATCCCAAACACTCAAACTGGATTCAGGAAATACCACTCCTCAACAGATGCTTTCATTTTGCTAACAAATGCAATAAATGAATCTTTCTCAAAAAATAATATCCTAGTGGCAGCTTTCCTAGATTTTGAAGGAGCTTATGACAATGTGAACCACCAGATCCTTTTAAATAAACTTGCAAGCCTTGGTGTACCTCCTAAGCTAGTATCCTTTATTAAATCCTTCATAGAAGTGCGAAGTTTCATTGTTTGTGTTGGTTCAGCCTCTTCACCCAAAAAACAATATCCAAAGGCCTACCTCAGGGAGCAGTCCTCAGTTGCCTCCTTTTTGCCCTATATCTCTGGGACATGAACCTACCCCACACGAATCTACAATATGCTGATGATCTGGTGCTATGGTCATCTGGCAACACCTTTCAGATAGCACAGTCAAATCTGCAAAAGTCACTTTTCCAGTTTGAAAAATTCTCTCAACATTCAGATTTACCCATTGCACCCACCAAGTCAAAAATAATCCAATTTCACCGGAAGCGAAACCATGTTAATGCAAAACTAACTGTAAATAAAACAACTATTCCAGAAGATAATAATATTAATTACCTAGGTCTCATGCTTGACCAAAAACTTAATTTCCACCTCCACATTTCAAACACAATAAAAAAATGTTATAGAAAAGCAAATATACTAAAAAGACTTCTTTCCACATCCTGGGGTTGTAAGGAGAAAACCTTACTCCAGTTTTATAAATCACATATAAGACCCCATATTGACTATGGGCTCATTGTCTATGGTGCATGTGCAAAGAACCAGATGCAAAAAATTGAAACAACACAAAATGATATAATACGTCTCATATTTGGTCTTAGGAAACCCACAAGCACCAAGTTTCTGCTTATGGAGAGTGGATTAACAACAATAAGGGAGAGACGTAGCTTTCTCTTGATAAAACATCTTACAAAAATTGAATCAAATAGCTCACACACATTACATAATTGGTTAAGAAATCCAGTCATGTATAGAGGTATTGCAGATGAGTATGCCAATATTCAAAAGAAGTTCCCTGTACCAGCAAAGTCTATTGCACCTACTTTCCCCCAATCCCCCCCATGGAATTGGTCATTTCCCATAATAAATACTGAATTTTCAAAATGGAATAAAGATTTAACCCCCATTGCTTTTGTCCAGAAAAAATTTGCAGAACTTAATACAATTACCTATAAAAATCACTTCCAAATATTTGTTGATGGGTCAAAAATGAATGAGAAGGTTGCAAGTGGTGTTTTCCTTCCTCACCTGAAAATTGCAATGGGCGAGAGATTATTTAATAATTTATCTATAATGTCTGCTGAGTTAAATGCCATAATCATGGCATTAGAAAACCTTAAGCAAAACCAACCTTTGATTGAAAATTCGAATAATATTATCATATATTCCGAGTATTATTGATAATCTTGCTTCAAGTGGCATAAAAACTTTCTTTCAGCACATTCCTAGCCACTCTGGCATAAGTGGTAATCATCAGGTTGATGAAATAGCAAAAAATGCTATAAATATTGACCAGCCAAGTGGGAGACCAATCCCAATTAGAGATATTTACCGATGGAGGCTATCAGATATTAATTTTAATAAGATTAATCCTATCCTTTCCCCCTTTCCCAATAAGTATCTTTCTAAAATTTATCATAGAATTCGTTCTGGAACAAATGGACTAAATTTCCTTGCATTCTCATATAAGCTTTCTAATTCAAGTGGTTCAATTCCCCTGTCCCCTCTTTGCAGGCATTGTAATATGAATGGTGAAACAATTGACCATTGCCTATTTGAATGTAATATGCTGACGTCTGCACAACATACCTTGCTTTGTAAACTGTTAAAATACTTCAAACACCACAAAATCCCACTATCAGCCAAGAGCCTAGCCAACTATACCTGCGCACAGAGTATAGAAATCGACATCTATCATCTTATATTTGAACTCCTAGAGTCGAAAGATCTGCTGAAAGATATCTGAATATATCTAATAAATATGAGGCAATCAAGCCAGTAGCTCTGTAGCCCACAGAGTGAAGCAAAAGGAAAAGGGCTAAATAGTTTTTAACTGAAAAGCCCGCCTGCTGTTAAATAGAAGAAGAAGATGTGACAAAAGCCCGGCTTGTCGTATTTTTTAGGCAGAAAAAATACTTTTTTGGCTCTCTTCGTCACATGTTGACAACATCCTCAGTTGGCAGCCCTGCTTGTCGAGTTTTGTATTCCTAAATTTCCCAGTCATATAGATAAAATTAGAAAGAAAAATTGATTTTTGAGCTGTTAGTTAATGCTACAGGAAGTTCAGGTAAACCTTTGGTAAAATTCAAGAGGTGTCTTGGAACTAGCTTGGCTAGGTGAATGATAATTTCAGGAATGGATAGCCTATTGCCAAGCTAACACTCCTTTTCAAGGACTCGGAAGACCGCCTACCTCCACTCCTTCTCTCTCTAGAGGGTCCTCAAATTTGCCTACATGACAGGTCTGTAGGCAGATTTGACAAAACATTTGTCTAGGCAAAATTGACAAAACCTATTGAAATTTTGACAAAACAATATTTTACCTTAATTTTTAGTTATCAGTTTTTTTTTCTCTGGCTTTAGTTCTGAAAATGCAACTCCTGTTATTTGTGTAGAATTTCAAGCCATATCAGTGTTTTTTTTCAAAATTTAGGAAATTTATTTGTATAGGCCTATTTTTAAAGCCTTAGGCTATAAATTGGAATTGAGCAAGGGTAAAAAATATTTACCAAGCAAAGTTTTGAAGCTGAAAACAATTGTGTTGTACTTCATTTAAGAAGAAAATCTATTTTACAAATGTTTCACTTTTATAACACACATAGTTTTAAAGGTCAGGACCCTCTAGAGAGAGAAGCAGTAGAGGTAGGTACTTCAAAATACTTTCCCAGGACATACTTTAGCTTTTAATCCCATCCCTGTAACTTTCATTTTTGTAACCTAACCCTTTTCCAAAATAGGAAAAAGTAGCTAAAGTAAAATTTTACCAAGTAGAAATGTCCTTTGATGCTTTTTTTTTATGCTCATTTGTAATTTGATAATTGCATTTTGAGCCCTTAAAGGGGCCCCAAAGGTATTTCATTTTTGTAACCACACAAAGAAGTTATTAACACTAGTTAAATTAGGCCTAAAAACATATCACTAGTTTATAAGTAAGTTGTTCAAGAGTAATATATTCCAAATATACAGTTTTCCTATTGTTTTGAGTTTTTTCAAATGCTGTCAACAAAATAGAGCTGAATTGTGCAATTCAAAACTTTGCTGTTGACAATTCAGGGTATATATTTGCACATTGGAGGATAGGGGTGGGTAAATTTTACAGTAACTTTACACTAGGCCATATAATTTAGCTAGAATAGAAGTGGAAACATCATTTGATGCTTTTCTTATGCTCTTTCATAGTTCATATAAGATGCCTTTGGCACCCCTGTAAGTGCTCAAGATGAAATTAGCCCAGAAGCAATTATTAAATTATGAAAGAGTAAAAAAAAGGCATCAAATGACATTTTTGATTTCATCTTAGCTAAATTGTAGTGCCACTTAGAAATTTACCAACTGCATAGCCTATGTGATAGGTCAATATCTATTAAAATTTTTGTGAAAAGATAAATTACACAAATTTTTGGGTTTTCACTCTCTCATTCAGTGACTCTTGTCTTAAAAAATGTAAATTAATATTAACATAGAAGCTTGGCAATACATTCCAAGAGTATGTTTTTTGCCCTGTGTTCATTACTGAAAGTTTCATTTTCCTAACTTAGCCCATTTCAAAGATAACAAAAGTAGCTAAACTAGAATTTTACCAAAGTACTTTTAAGAATGAGCAATTAGGCTATTTTAGGATTCTTTGAAGCTGTTTTCAAAATTTTACCATGTTGTGAAGCTGAAAATAATTGTGTTGTACTTCATTTAAGCAGAAGATTTATTTTGCAAGGTTTCATGTTTAAAACACAGATTTTTAGCCTATAGACCTATCCCTGAAAGTTTCATTTTCCAAACCTAACCCCTTTCCAAGATAGTGAAAAGTAGCTAAACTAGAATTTTACTTCACAACTTTGCTAAATCCCAATTAATCAGGTTTTAAAGATATGCAAATACATTTCCTAAATTTTGAAGAAAAAAAATTGATATGGCTTAAAATTCTACTCATATAACATGAAATGTATTTTCAGAACTGAAGGCAGAGAAAAAGAAACTGATAAAGGTAAAATGTTCTTGTGTCAAAATTTCAATATAGACCTGTTAAGTAGGCAAATTTCTAAGACCTAGATATCAGAAAAGGGTTAACATAGAAGCTTGGCAATACCTTCCCAGGCAGTGGTGTATCCAGGATTTTATTGGGGGGGGGGGCATCAGTCTAACCTTTTTATAGCAGTCATGTGAGCAAGAAAATTATCTATTATAGTGCAAGATTTCAGGTGGGGGGTATGGGGGGGTTGTAGCTAGGTAAAGAAATGAAAAGTACACACTTGTCATGAGTATTTCTAGTTGTAGACTTTTTTTTGTATGAGAATGGATGACAAAATTTTGCCAACAAAGTCAGAATTAAAAAAAAGGTAGAAGCAGTGACAGCTTCTACTTTGGGAGAGTAGATGTTTTGGAACTGCCACAAAGTGGCAGAATTTAGAAAATATAAAAAAAGAAGTGCATTGTTCCTTATATTTGCCTATGGGACCCTTGTTTTAGAGAACCAAATAAATAAAAAATAATATTATATCAAAGACAATTGCCCAGAATATGGTTTTGGAGGGGTGGGGGCCTCAGTCTACCTAATATAGCAGCCATGAAAGCAAGAAATATATTGATATTAATATTGTTTACAGAGGATGAAGCACAATTAAAGTTTAAAAAACAGAATCAACTGCACTTAGAGAAACAAGCAACAAAAGACAACCTAACCTCTCACAGTAACAGCCGCCAGTCTTTTTTGGCTGCAAATTGATCAAAAACTTGGTCAGCATTGACCTGGATATTTTGGTTCAGGGTCATGTGAGCTAGTCCGTTCAGATGCTCCTTGCCTGTTGAGCTCTGCAGATAGGTTTTTAATCACTTAAGACAGCTAAAGCTCCTCTCAGCAGAAGTGGTAGTCACTGGTAGTGTCTGAAAAATTGTCAAAAGCCTTTGAATGCATGGGAAAAATTTTGCATCACATGATGCAAGAGTCAAAGCAACAGTTGATGGTTTCTCAGACATTCTGAGCCACTTCTGTTTCCAAAGGACTAACTCACATTTGAGTGCACGTCTACCCCTGTGTAATCCCTTGTAAATAGCAACAGCATTCACAAATTCATTAATATGTAATGACTTGCTGTTAGCTGGCAAAAGCCTTCTGATTTTGAAAGATGCCTCCTGATGGTGCAAAAATCTTTGATAAAGTTCTTCAATAAGTGAAGCAAAGTAAGGTTTGAACAATGAATTGCAATAAAAAACCTTGATGGACTCATTATTGTTGATGGACTTTCAGCAGATAGACCTTGGAACAGCCAGAGCCACATTTAACTCTTGTGCAAGCTTGTAGGCTTTCTGAAAAAATTTTTCAAAATTATTTTGTTTTGACTGCAGTAAAGTATCAGAACATAGCTTAATATGCCAACAGCACTCAACTAAGTCTAAATCTTTGGCTTGCAGTGCCTTAGAGACAGAGTATTATGGCACTTACAAACTCTAGCATAGCCATCGTGAACATAAAACTAAATTTGGTTGCTGCTGAAACCAATGCATTTGCTTTTGAAATAACTTCCGTATTGCACCATATGCTACCAACTATTTCTTCAAGTACGGAAATAATCGCACAATACAAAGACATAAAAACTAAAATGCAATCATGATGCTCCACCCATCTCGTTTTGCACAACTCCACAAGCTTCCTCACAGGACTATTGGGACAAATGACAGTGACTGCTTCTACAAAGATATTTGTTCTTTTTGGTGAGGATGATAAAAATGATATAGTTTGCTGTATAGTAGCAAAGTTTGACCTAACAAGTCCTACCCTACTAGTTTTACATAAAGCCAAATTTAAGCTGTGTGATGCACAGTGGGTGTAGATCACATGCAGATATTTTCCCTAATCTCTGCCTGTGCAGCAGAATAGCAGCCTGACATGTTCCTGGCCCCATCAAAACCAACCCCCACAAATTTCTCCATTTTTAAGCCAAATGCAATGTATTGGCCAATGATTTGTTCTGCTACTGCAGAGCCAGTGAGATTTCCACAAACATAAAACCCAAGAAACCACTCTTCACATGAAGCACAAGTTTCATATTAGTATCTGATTACAAGAACTAATTAGGCTTGTCAGCATGTATATCAATAACTGTACAACAAACCTGAAGAATCCTTTGATGCTATATGCTGATGACTGCAAGCTCCTAGGACTGGCCCAGAATGACCTAAATCTGTCTACTATGCAAGAAGATCTGGACAGACTATCTAGATGGTCATTGGATTGGTGTCTACAGTTCAAAGCCTTAAAATGTAAAGTTCTACATCTTGGACGGAATAATCCAAAACTTGCATATCACATAGGAGACACCCAGCATGAGGCAGTCAGTGAGGAGAAGGACCTGGGGTTTATTGTTGACAATGAGCTGAAGTTTCACTGCCACACACAAGCTCAAGTCGCAAAAGCAAACCAAGCCCTTGGCCTCATAAACCAAACATGTACCACCGGGAAATGGGGAGTGATTACAAAACTGTACAAAACCATGGTCCATCCTCACCTGGAATATGGCATGACCCTAGCACTATAAGATGGATCTGTACTATAAGATGGATGTGAAAGTACTTGAGAGTGTCCAAAGAAGAGCAACTAAGCTTATCTCTGCATTCCAAGACAAATCTTACAAGGAATGTCTCACCTTACTCAAACTCCCTACCTTAGTATACCATAGGAAAAGAGGAGACGTAATAGCAACTCGTAAGTTGCTAGAAAATGACCTATTAAGTCATGTCTTTTCCCGTCCTTCTCAACTACCACAAGAGGACACACCAAGAAGCTGCAGGCCCCCCGTTGCATCAGGCAAGAGCGCCAACAGTTCTTCTCAGTCTGTTCTGTCCCACTCTGGAACAGCCTATCCAAAGCCACCGTCCAATCTAAAACTCTAGATGCCTTCAAGAAAGGAGTTGATCAAGACTGGGCCAACACCAAATGGAGGCTGAACTGGGATGTCAAATCATAACCTTGAAACACCACCAGCAAGATTTCTACAGGAGGCTCAACACCACCTTATCTTGCTGGACATGCAATTTAAGGTAATTTTCTTTCTTTCCTCTCATGTGACCTTTCCGTTTCAATGCTTAGCTTACACTGGAATAATAGCAGCGTTTGAAACTTTGAATGAACTATCACCTCTTAGTCCAATTCCTTATCGCAATTCATTCATTGCAGAGAAGCTAGGGCTTATAGCTGCGGGGGTTAAATAGTGAGAAAAATTCCTTGACATCTTGTTTGATTACAGGAGGAGATTGCACGTTTGATGATAAAATAGTGATATAAGCTTGCTGGAGAAATGGATAGCCATTTAACAAGAAATGAAAAAAAAGAATGGGTTTTGCAAATAACTTAAAAGCGTGAATATTTCGGAACTTACTATACTGGCACTTAAAAAAAAAGAAGAAAAGAAATTTTGGGGTGGCCCGGGCCGCTCCCCCCCCCCCCTGGATACGCTACTGTTCCCAGGGTATGTTTTTAGCCCTGGATTCATTACTGAAAGTTTTTTTTTTTAATAAGGGGAGGCAGGAGACATTTCAACTTGAATCCTAAGATAAACAAGTCTCTTATACAGAAGAATGATGACTTTAGGGAACAAGTAGAAAGGGTATGCTTAATCAGCCCTAGAGTTGAACTAGCACCAGCATTAGACTTCTTAACATGGGTACTGAATTTCAATTCATTGTAAATAGTGACTTCAAGATCTTGCTTATTATTTACAGAGTAGATTGGTTTGCCTGGGAAAAAAATAAAAGCAGCAAGGATTCATCTTGCCAAAGAGCCTTGGCAATATTGAATTCAAGAAGTGGAGCCTCAGCCAATTTTTCAAGATTATTTTGTAGAAGGGCATGATTGCCACATGACAAGGATGGTCCAAGAATCTTCAAGTTGTCAGTATAGAGTGTTAGTTTACTGCTGATATTATAGGCTAAGGAGAATTGTTGATGAAAATATTACCTTAATTCACACTTCAGAGCAAAATAAGGCCCAATGTTTGATCTGTTTGGCTCCATTGTTGAGATGGCAGTTAAAAAACAATTTACACAAAATATAAAAAGATCAGGGTTGTGACTGTGTTTATGGCCCAGTGACATGCCTTTAGACTAAGAGTGTGCTAGGATAGATGCAATTTAAGCCCACTTGGCAACAGTGACCACAGATAGCTATGGTCAAGGGAACCATTCTTTTTATAGATTGAGTAGACACCACCAAACAATGTCAATTTCTGATAAAGTATGCAAGTTGGTTGGGTATGACAAGCGGCATCAGCACATCCTACCACAACTCTGTTATATGTACACATATATATCAATCACTATTTATGAGTACCAATGATGGGCAGCTCCAGTTGTATCTTGAAGGCTTGGCTTCCCATTCTTTTTCAAGTCTCCTTTTGAAAACTTCAGCTGATGTTGAAGACACTCTCTTCTAGCTTAAACAGTTCCAATCATTAATGACCCTTTGGCTAGAGAAATGTTGCCTGATTCTAATTTTAACTTGGGGCTTATGAAGTATTAAATAGTTTAGGACCCAAACACTTCCCTTGGAACTCTACTCAAAACATGCTTAGTGGAAGAAAGAATACAGTTACCAGAGCCATCAAATAACTGAACATATTGAGATTACAGATAAAGACAATCATGGATCCAGAGCAGGGATTTCTCTTCAAGCTTGACTGCACATAGCATAATCCCAGTATCAATTAAGCTAGTGATGTGGTCATATGATTCAAGAAATTCATATCAACAGATCTTTCAGAATAAAAGCCATGCTTTGAGCTGTGCAAGATATTATTTGCTTAAAGATGTCTAATAACTGCAGAATTGATTATTCGTTCAAGAACCTTGATAACCACTGATGTCATGCTTATAGGTCAATAATTTTCAGGAAGGTCCTATCTATCTTTCAGAGTTTTTCTATTCAGAGGTAGTCTGGAAAGATTCAATGATAAGTGGAATAAAAAGGAAAGGGATTGACACAAGAGTATATGACATTGATGAAGGATACAAGGATGAATACAGTCTGGACAAGTAGATTTTTTCATTTTGTAGGTACTTAAATTCCTTTAGAAGTATTGTATCAGTAATCAGAATTGGTTCCTTTGTGGTGTATGCACAAACTAATTGGATAAAGTTGATTTAAGAGTTCTTGCAAATTATGAAAGCATATTTTTCAACATTCATAGAGACAATTCTTATCAAGCTAGGCATATTTGTGAATTGAAATGGAATGTTAAAGTTTTGAAAGACAAATACATGTATTGAGTTGCTTTTTAATTTCTAATTGTAGAGTACTCTCTTAATTTTCACCTTTAGTGCCTATAATGCCTGTGATTTGGAATTTCTATTTATATGTTTCAATCTTTTTCAGTGAGTTTGTGTTATCCAAGGATTTAGTCACTATTTCTGAAATGGAGCAAAATGAATTTTGTTTGAAGTGGAACAACTACATGGATGTATTTCATGGAGCTTTTTTATCTCTATTAAACAGTGAGCATTTCACAGATGTCACCCTATCATGTGACAGTCAAAGCATCAAATGCCACAGACTTGTTCTCTCATCTTGTAGTTCCTACTTTGAAACACTGCTTCCAGGGATTTTACACCCCCATCCTATTATTATTCTAAAGGATGTGAAATTTTATGATCTGCTAGCTTTGGTGAAATTTATGTATACAGGTGAAGTGGCTGTTCCACAAGCCCAAACTAGTTCATTAATAAAATTGGCTGAAATGCTGAAAGTAAAAGGTCTTGCTTATCCTGATGAGACAGTTAACCCAATGCAGAAACCTAGCTATCTGTCTCAAAACACTCAAATGGCTCAAATTGCTGCAAAAAGAAATGGAGTTGATAAAGCCTCTGAAAACAACTTTTTGGCTGAAGATTCTTCCAGTAATGTAGAACCTCCTGTAGCAGGGACCTCAAATAACAAGTTGGAAAATTATTTTGCTGAAACTAGTTCCTCTGTTTATAAAACAGATATTGCTGCATGCAACTCATTGGTAAGTTTTTTTTTTTATTGAGGTCCACTTTATTAAGTGACCAAAGGATGGTTATGTATTTTATTATGATTTCAGGATGGAACTAAGCTAGGTTGAAGTCAAAAGGTAACATGATAATTGTGTAGTGCTTAGCCACCATAATTTCCATCTTCACCTGAAGAATAGCTTTGGTTAGAAATTGATTAACTTAAAAGTTAAAAAGTACAAAGCACAAGGTTTGATTTTGCTATTAAGGCTTTTTCTTTGATCTGACATTTCTTTTTTCTCACATTCTGTTTTTTTTTTTTAGTTCAAAGTGCCAATAGGCTATCATAGTGCTCCCTGATCTCTGCCAAAACTGCTTTTTTTTGTCTCCTACAAGACAAATATAGAGCAGTTTAGTAATATTTAAATCAAAGTCCTTATTACTTATTTGAATAGAATGAACATTTATATATTGAGAAAGGATCTGAGATGTAAAAATTCGAGGTTAGAATCCTCACACATTAGGTTTAAATAAAGAAAATTATTTCAATGTTTTTTCATCACAAGATAAACTGATGTCTGCTGGAAATAGGCATTGCCAAACTTCTTTATGCATAATCTGGTGAAACCTTTTGAGGAAAACAAAAAAATCCAAAACACTTGTTTCAAATGAATCCAAGATAAAAAAAAAAAAACCTTCTTAAACTCATGATTTTTCAATTTCGAAAACCTGGACATGTTTGAAATGTTAACTCCTTTAGAGACTGTTTGCAGTTCAGGAACTCACTGTATGGCATAGTCCACATTTGGGGTTTTTTTTCCAATTGTATTAGAAATCTGCCAGAAGATCTCTCTACCCTATCGATTAAAATTTTAAGAAAAGTGCATTTTCAGGTCATTGTTACTCCTTGTTTATTTAAGATGGGAATAGGGCCTTAACTTTTTTGTTTACCAAGGCTCCTGGCCATGTGTAACTTTTTTGTATCTTTAAAAGGTTTTTAACTTCACACACTTGAACTTGTAAGATAAGGATTAGTCTAAATTATGCATTCATTTCTTTGTGGTAGATGTATCATGGCAGATTTGTTCTAGCAGAGACAGTCACATCAAGTATTTTTTGGAATAGCTATGTTTATCCCCAGTAATTAATTTGTAAAAGATATTCATATTATATTTCTTGTAATAAAAACTAATAAGCTGTCAGAATGAGTCTGTTTTCTACTTAAAAGGATCAAGTAAAGTCTGTATTTGATCTCTAGGTCCTGTATTATTAAGCTGAGGTCAAGCCCACTCCACCCCCACAGGACAAGATTCATCTATCAATCCATAAAATACCTAATTTGAATGGAAGATTAAATTTTGCCCTACTCTACAATTTTTTTTTTGATAAGCTTAATTATTTTTTTTTAGCGAGTCAAAAATGAATTTGCAGTAGGTATAGACAAAGAGGGGAACAATAGTTCTAGTCAGTTTGAAGATGATGGAGGGCATTTTGACTATGACAGTGACAAAGTAAGCATTTGTTTTCTTTTATTATTGTCTAGCTTTTTCAAAGCACATGATTGATCATAGTTTTTATTTTGAAACAGGTCTTTCCCCATTTGGCTAACTGGTAGTTCTGTTTTTATATTTAGATCAGCAATGAGGATAGTTAAGGATGACGTTGTCTGTTTCTGTTCACTATTTATTTTTTTTATTTTTTTTTTTTTTTTTTTTTTTTTTTTTTTTTTTACAAAACAGTTATTTAGTGAAAAAACATTTAGATGTAGCTGCAAATAATCATGGTTGCTCAAGTAGCCAATTCTAGTGGGTCTTCCCAGTAGACAAAGTCCATATAATATGAACAATCTCAATTGCCCACTTGCCTGTAAGTCCTGTGGGCATAGTGAATTTTTTAATCATATTTTAGTCTCTAATACCCTCAAATGGCTTACAAAACTGATAGACTATCTGAATTACCCTTGCTACATTTTTTATCTGCCTCAGTTCTTACCCAGAATGATAGACTATGATAAAAATAACCATTTTTATAAAACTCTGAAAAATTTATGCCAGCTTTGCCTCTCACAGAGACTATCTGTCTTGGCTTTACTCTAATTTGCTCACAAGTCTTTGATCACTTTGACTAAGTTTTCCACTACCAACCAGTAGCTGCAATCTAGTAGGGAACAAACCACAGCCTATAGCAACCAAACATTAATAAACGTTTTTTAAAAGAAAACTAGCACGTTAGCAAAAATTGCCATTTTTAACTGATTCACGAATGGTAATTATTATCTAAATCAGACTTAATAGTAAAATGCTATTTTAAAAACAAATTTAAAGAAAATTCAAACAGTAGTGAGTTGATGTGTGGTATTATGTATCTTTTCTCATTTCCTTCTTCATACAGGTGGGGTACTAGAACATAGGCTAAACATGACACATTAACATGATACATTATTATTTTCATTTATTTATGATTTCAATAAGTGATGGCACAAAGCTCTTTCTTTAACGCTTGCTCTTGCATTAGTAGGATTTAGAACCGGGATTTCTTCTACTTTTGATTGAGGTAACACTTTTTTAAAGGAAACTGGTAAGTCAGAAAATTTGCCATTTTTAACTGATTCTGGAATGGTAATTATTATCTAAATCAGACTTAATAGTAAAATGCTATTTTAAAAACAATTTAAAGAAAATTCTGACAGTAGTGAGTTGATGTGTGGTATTATGTATCTTTTCTCTTTTCCTTCTTCTCTACTGGTGGGGTACTAGAGCATTATAGAGGGTTGTTTAAGGGCTCATTGCAAAGGAAACTGACTGTCAATCTTCATATATAACAAGATGAAGGAAATCATAATGGCTGGTTACAACCATAAATGACATTACAGTAAAACTGTATGATGACGTCTGTTGCCACTGGGGATTATTATTTGTGAATGAATGATACCTTATTGACAAACAAAGATGCAATATCAAACCACCGAACTTCGCTGGCACAAAGCTCTTTCTTTAATGCTCAGTTCTTGCATTAACAGGATTTAAAACTGGGATTTCTTCTACTTTTGATTGAGGTAAAAGGGGCTTAGATGGGCAATAAAGGGCTGGGAGAATACATTGAAAGCATTGGTTACAACGCAGATTATACCCGAAATTAGTGCAAAAAGTAACACATCGAACTGCCAACGTAGGGAGGCGGAATTCCTTGTGTAGGAGAATGTAAGGAACTTTGTTCCACCCATAAATAATTCTCAGGCTCTCTTCTGGATAATTTCTAGTGCTTTTGGACTGATCCACCACAAGGTCAAAATGCCACAATGGGCAAGCATACTCAAGCAGTGGATGGATAAAATATGTAAAGGTGGAGGATATGTGCTTAGGGCATGAAAATTTAGAAAATAGCTTAAGGGGCGAAAGCAGTCCAAGTCACTTGGCTGTCTCTTCAATGTCAAAGAAATTTTGTTTGTTTAAAGAAACAGATATATTAGAGAACTTAAATTGTGGTTCACCTGATTTGGAAGACTAATGGCTATCATTTGGGCAGGTTCACATTTTTTTTGTATGCTCCGTCGATTTTTTTTAATGGGTTTTTATACAAAAATTCTTTTGGCTTAAACCGAACGGAAATTATTCCGTATATGAAAGGGACTTTCCCCTCCTCAACACCTCGCTCTTTACGCTAAAGTTTTTATTGTTTTAAAAAATAAAGTTGTGAGACAGAGTCAAGCTTTAGCGTAAAGAGCGAGGTGTTGAGGAGGGGAAAGTCCCTTTCATATATGGAATAATTTCTGTTCGTTTTAAGTTTTAATGTCGCTCCTTACTTTCAGTTAAAAAAAACTTGTTTTTTTAGTTAATTTCTGAACGTTTTTGAATTAATGCAGGTTTGGTTTTGGCTGGTCACTTAAAAAGGGCACTAGAACTTTTAATTTCCGTTCGAATGAGCCCTCTCACAATATTCTATGACCACTGGGTCGAAACGATTACCCCTGAAGAAAAAACACGCATCGTGATCTTTTTTTCGAGCAAAAAATCTAAATTTTCAAATTTTTGCAGATAGGAGCGTGAAACTTCTTTAATAGGGTTCTCTGATAAACTGAATGTGATGGTGTGATTTTCGTTAAAGTTAATTAAAAATGCAAAATTCCGCATTTTTGCAGATAGGAGTTTGAAACTTCTTTAATAGTGTTCTTTGATAAGCTGAATCTGATGGTGTCATTTTCGTTAAAGTTAATTAAGACAAAATTTGCAATTAAAACAAAATTTTACTGTTTAAAAAAATTTATTTGTGAGAAAGTTAAACTTTGGCGTAAAGAGCGAGGCGTTGAGGAGGGGACAGCCCCTTTCATATACGGAATAATTTCTGTTCGTTTTAAGTTTTAACGTCGTTCCTTACTTTCAGTTAAAAAAACTTGTCTTTTTATTTAATTTTTGAACTTTTTTGAATTAATGCAAGTTTTGATTTTGGCTCACCGTACATGAATAATTAAAACAAAATTTGCATATTAATTTTACTTTTATTTGGTTAAATGGCTTTCTCGAAACTTGTTTAATTTTATTTACGAACGTTTTTATTAGTAATAAATATACGTAACTTACGAATTAACTTACGTATCGAACTTCTATATTCATATATTTTTAATACGTATATTAGGGGGCTTGCCCCCTAGTCAATACCTTGCTCTTTAAGCTAAAGTTTGAATTTTGTTCCATTTCTTTAAAAATGACCCCTTAATCACAAAGGCCGAATAATTAAAACAAAATTTGCATTTTAATTTTACTTTTATTTGGTTAAGTGGCTTTCTCGAAACTTGTTTAATTTTATTTACGAACGTCTTTATTAGTAATAAATATACGTAACTTACGAATTAACTTACGTATCGAACTTCTATATTCATATATTTTTAATACGTATATTAGGGGGCTTGCCCCCTAGTCAATACCTTGCTCTTTAAGCTAAAGTTCGAATTTTGTTCCAATTCTTTAAAAATGACCCCTTAATCACAAAGGCTGTTAATTAGACTAAATAGCTCTTATGAAAGTACTAAAAAATGTTTGGCTTGAAGAGCGAGGTATTGACTAGGGGGGTGAACCTAATCATATAGCTAATATTTTCTGTTCGTTTTAAGTTTCGATGTTGCTGCTTACTTTCAGTTGAAAAACTTGTTTTTTTATATTTAATTTCTGATCTTTTTTTTAAATAATGCTGGCAAGTCTGGCGCCCCCTTCATAGCAATTTCCCCTCCCCCATGAAAGCTTCCTTCATGGACAGATCCTCCAACATAACCCCCGACCCCCCCCCCACTACCAGAAAAAAACCCTCCTGAAAACTTCTATATACTTCCCAATAACCAATACTATATGTTAACATTGAGTAGAGTTCATAACTTTCATCCCTTCCCCCGGAGAATTCGGGGACTAAGTCATCCTAAAAGACATAGTTATCATATTTTCGACCATACTGAACAAAATGGCAATCTCAAAATTTTGATCGGGTGACTTTGGGAAAATGAGCGTGGGAGGGGGCCTAGTTGCCCTCCATTTTTTTGGTCACCTATAAAGGGCACTAGAACTTTTAATTTCCGTTCGAATGAGCCCTCCCACGATATTCTAGGACCACTGGGTCGATACGATCACCCCTGGGAAAAAAAAACAAAAACAAAAAACAAACAAATAAACACGCATCCGTGATCTTTCTTCTGGCAAAAAATGCAAAATTCCACATTTTTGTAGATAGGAGCTTGAAACCTCTACAGTATGGTTCTAACGCTGATTACGAAGGTGTGATTTTCATTAAGGTTCTATAACTTTTAGGGGGTCTTTTCCCCTTTTTCCGAAAATCAGCCAAATTTTCTCAGGCGCGTAACTTTTGATGGGTAGGATTAAACTTGATGAAACTTATATATTTAAAATCAACATTAAAATCGATTCCTTGTATGTATCTATTGGTATCAAAATCCCGTTTTATAGAGTTTCGGTTACCATTGGGCCGGGTCGCTTTTAAGATTAACTTAATGAAAATCAAACCTTCAGATTCAGCATAGCACAAAACCCTACTGTAGATGTTTCAAGCTCCTATCAGCAAAAATTTGTAATTTTGTGTTTTTTTGCCAGAAGAAAGATCACGGATGCGTGTTTATTTTTTTTCAAGGGGTCATCGTGTCGATCCAGTAGTCGTAGAATATCGTGAGAGGGCTCATTCGAACAGGAATTAAAAGTTCTAGTACCCTTTTTAAGTGACCGAAAAAACTGGAGGGTAGCTTGGCCCTCTTTGTTACGTCGGAGGATATTTCCATGGAGGATGTTTCCTTGGGGGAAGGGACATTTCCAGGAAGCGGGTGCCATATTTCCCTAAAGTTTTTCATTAAAAAAAAAAATAGAGTTGTGAGAAAGTCAAACTTTAGCGTAAAGAGCGAGGCGTTGAGGAGGGGACAGCCCCTTTCATATACAGAATAATTTCTGTTCGTTTTAAGTTTTAACGTCGTTCCTTACTTACAGTTAAAAAAAAACTTGTTTTTTTTTTGTTTAATTTTTGAACGTTTTTGAATTAATGCAGGTTTTGATTTTGGCTCACCGTACATGAATAATAAAAAAAATTGAATGTTAAATTTACTTTTAGTTGGTTAAATGGCTTTCTCGAAACCTGTTTAATTTTATTTACGAACGTTTTTATTAGTAATAAATATACGTAACTTACGAATTAACTTACGTAACGAACCTCTATATTCTTATATTTTTAATACGTATATTAGAGGGTTCGCCCCCTATTCAATACCTTGCACTTTAAGCTAAAGTTCGAATTTTGTTCCAATTCTTTAAAAATGGCCCCTTAATCACAAATGCCGTTAATTAGAATAAATAGCTCTTATGAAAGTACTAAATAATCTTTGGCTTAAAGAGAGAGGTATTGACTAGGGGATGAACCCAATCATATACGTAATGTTTTCTGTCGTTTTAAGTTTTGATGTTGCTCCTTACTTTCAGTTAAAAAACTTGTTTTTTTTATATATATATAATTTTTCATCTTTTTTTAAATAATGCTGGGAAATCCGGCGCCCCCTTCATAGCAATGTCCCTTCTCCCATGAAAACTTCCTTCATGGTAAGATCCTCCCACATAACCCCTGACCCACTCCCCCTCCCACTACCAGAAAAAATCCCCTCTGAAAAAGTCTGTATACTTCCCAATAACCAATACTATATGTTAACATTGGGTAAAGTTCATAACTTTCAGTCCTCCCCCCCCCCGGGACTTTGGGGGATTAAGTCATCCTAAAAGACATAGTTATCATATTTTCGACCATGCTGAACAAAATGGCTATCTCAAAATTTTGATCGGGTGACTTTGGGAGAAAATGAGCATGGGAGGGGGCCTAGTTGCCCTCCATTTTTTTGGTCACTTAAAAAGGGCACTAGAACTTTTAGTTTCCGTTCGAATGAGCCCTCCCACGATATTCTAGGACCACTGGGTCGATACGATCACCCCTGGGAAAAAAACAAACAAACAAATAAATAAACACGCATCCGTGATCTTTCTTCTGGCAAAAAATGCAAAATTCCACATTTTTGTAGATAGGAGCTTGAAACCTCCGCAGTAGAGTTCTCTGATACGCTGAATATGATGGTGTGATTTTCATTAGGGCTGTATAACTTTTAGGGGGTCTTTTCCCCTTTTTTCGAAAATCAGCCAAATTTTCTCAGGCGCGTAACTTTTGATAGGTAGGACTAAACTTGATGAAACTTATATATTTGAAATCAGCATTACAATCTGATTCTTTTGATGTATCTATTGGTATCAAAATTCCGTTTTCTGCAGTCTCGGTTACCATTGAGCCGTGTCGCTCCTTACTTACAGTTCGTTACCACGAACTGTTTGAAAACGATATTAACAACTTATATAAAATTCATACTAGCTTGTAAATATCTTTAAGCTAAACTATTTGTTCTGACAGTTTATGTTGATTTTATCAATTTAAGACCTTTTTTTATCCTTTGTTTTTTTTTTCGCTGCAATCGATTTGGAGTTACGGAGCCCTCAAGTTGAACAAGGGTTGTTTAATTTTCGGGTCAGTGTTTCAATTAACAGGCGCCGTGTCTTGTGCATGATACCACTAAACTTGGATAAACATGCCGTATCCACTGTATGCCGTTGTTCAAAACCAATCGAAATATATCAAGAATTGAGCAAGTTCTATTCAAGAGATTGAAAAACTTTTTGATCTATGGGAAAAAAGTGCAATAAAAGCAGGGGCTGATCCATTATTTTTTAGGGGGGGGGGGGCAAAATAGGTTAATCCGATAAACTTGCGTTAGGAGCAAGTTTATTTAACGCAAACTTGCGTTAATTTAGTAAATTACACTACTTTAGACTACGTTAGGGGGGCGCGCGCCCCCCTCGACCTCCCTCTGGATACGCCACTGAAGAGAAGGGGACTTAATTTAGTTAATGTGCAAAAGGGTAGGGAAAAGTTAAAACAAATATACGTGAAACGTGGAAGACCAAGACTTCCAAAGTATTTGCTTGACTTGGATGAAGTATCTGTGCAAGAGGAAAGCATTATAGAACCACCAAGACTACAAACAATAACAACTGGCCGCAATTTAACATCTCAAATCTTGAAGACTGCTCGTTGGATAGTCAATGTGCTTTATTTTCTGAACAGTTACGAAGATCTTGTAATCAATCATATGTAAGTACGAATTTTTAATTTTACAGAAAAATAATATGGTTTCCCAGCCTTACCCCAAAGATGGTTAGATTAATCTCCCCCCCTCCAAAAAATACAACAAAGAACTGTAGAGGTTCAGAATAATTTAAAGGTACTTATTAAGAAAGCGGTAAGTACAAGAGAATTGTATTGCGAGAACAGATAAGCATTTTATCGGGTAATGCCTGGATGCTGTATAAACATAGGTTACGTATTTAATATATTCTATGCTTTACCACCCCCCACCCCTAATGTGCAAATATATAGCCCAAATTTGTTTCTGAACTATTATATTTTTATCCTATTTTGTTTTATTTCATTAGCATTAACGAAATTCCACTTCTCTTGTACTTACCGCTTTCTTAACAAGTAACAATTTAACGCTTGTGCTGGAATGCCATTTTAGGGGTATTTTCCGTACTAGATTTGAAACTACTGTTTTTTAGTATTTTTACTGAGAAAAAAAGAAAAAAATTGGTACTTGTACGATATAACCCTGACAGTGGCGGATCCATGGGGGGGACGAAGAGGGTGCATGCCCCCCCCCCCAGCGTAGTCTAAAGTAGTGTTATTTACTTAATTAACTCAAGTTTGCGTTAATTAAACTTGCTCATAACGCAAGTTTATCGGACCAACCTATTTTGCCCCCCCCCCAATTTTTATTTTCGGATCAACCTATTTTGAACCCCCCCCCCCTAAAAAATCCTGGGTCCGCCCCTAAATCGTGACCTAATATTCTTCATCTAAGTAGAACCTGTTTCTCTGACGCTCAATCCAAATAAAATATACCTAAGTATGATAAAAATACAATACTTTAGAAACAAATTTGGGCCATATATTTGCTTATTTGGGGGGGGGGGGGGTAAAGCATAACGGGTTTGCAAGCGTAATGCGTTAGGTACAATTATTTTCCATATTTATGAAGTAAGAATTGTTTTCTAGCTTAATACTGTCCAAATACTTTACCAACACCTCTCCCCCCTTAGGTGCAAATATATTGCCCAAGTTATATATTTCCCATCTATTCTGTCACTTTGTCTTGTCTCATGCTAAGCTGAAAGAAACGAGCGAAAAAAAAACGGTTCCACAATGTGTCAATGGATGAACCACTTGAGTGGTCACGGCTATACCATGCAAGTAGCCTACCAAAAATTCGCTTAACTCTTGAAAAAATGTATGCGGGTTTCTTATTTTCTTATTAAACAAGGAGTTCTCACCCTTTCCGATGTCTTCAAAAATTGGTGCCCCTGCACTTGTGTGCAATTTACTTTTATTTATTTATTCATTGTTGGATTTAAGTTTGATGTGTGTCAGAGTAAAATGTATAAATAAAGACTTGGACTCGCAGATGCCTTGATTTGCTGCAATAAATTTGCTTGATTTTTGGGTGGAATCCCAGTATGTGACATGCTTTAGAGGCTACCATTTGAGATATTCGCATGTTTTAACTAAGGGTGACCAAGATGCATGTTGACAAAGGGATAGTTATCCGTACGAAACCAAAGGATCCATGTAATACTTCTTGGTTTCCGTAAGCAAAATACAATATCGACTATGTACCGCAGTTCCTACCATTTGAAGCCAGGGATGATTGCAAGGACCCAAGAATCACTTGAAAAAGTGCAGTGCCAATTTTGAAACCAAAAGCTCAAGCTATCGACCTTAAAATTTAGGAACAAGACTTTCTGCTATCCAAGAGGTTCTTGATCTGGTCGTTACCCATAATCTTATCCATTGTTCCTTTTACTTGCCTAATAACTTGAAGCTTTTTTTTATCAGTCCCTGCTCCCTTTAATCCAAGTCTGAACCTTTTCTAATCGCAGATGGAACAAAATTATCCTGAATATGTAGGGAACTACCAACCTTTTAAAGTACCGCTCTTTACGCTAAGGTTAATAGTATTGTATCTATTGATACTAAAAATACATGAAAAAATACATGGAATTACACACGAATGTACAGTGCATATCTATATACACAGTCCGAAATACACATACAATTACACATGAATTGCGCAAGAAAAACCCATGCTTGAGACACTGTATTTACATGTAACCTAGGTGCTGATTTGAACGATACATTCAACTATACATTCACGCCTACAAGAATATTGGTCAAAAGTGTATACAATATGAACGATACATTGGAATTGCGCAAGAAAAACCCATGCTTGAGACACTGTATTTAAAAACCCACATTTTTTAATTGTTTGATTGACGTGTTTGGGGAGATTACGTTCCTTGGCACCTTTTCAGAGCATGTACTTATGGATACCTTTCCATGCAAGATGGTTAAACATGCTTTTACAATCGGAAATGTTTGATTAACATTTGCAAAAGGGGGTAATGGGATTTGCGAATTAGAGTGTAGGATTTGACTTGAAAACAAGAAATGCCTGAAAAGTGTTTTGGAGGAGATGGGGTGATTGTGTACTGTATAATACACAAGTGATGTTTTGGACAGTGTTGTCAATTTTAAATAGTTTAGAAATAAAAAAAAAATTAACAAGAAATGGCTGAAAAGTGTTTTGAGGGAGATGGGTTGCATGGAGGGTTGAGTTACACGAGGGTTCAGTTAAAGGGGGTACAGTTACACGGGAGTTTAGTTAAATGGGGTCGAGTTGCACGAAGGGTTCAGTAGCACGAGGGTTCAGTAGCACGGGGATTCAGTTGTACGGGGTTTCGGTTATACAGGGGTTCAGTTACATGGGGGTTCAGTTGCAGGGGGGTTTAGTTAAATGGGGCTTGAGTTGCACGGGGGTTTAGTTAAATGGGGCTTGAGTTGCACGGGAGTTGAGTTGCACGGGGGTTTAGTTAAATGGGGCTTGAGTTGCACGGGAGTTGAGTTGCACGAGGGTTCAGTTGCACGGGGGTTACGAGGGTTCAGTAGCACGAGGGTTCAGTTGCACGGGGGTTCAGTTGTACGGAGTTTCGGTTATACAGGGGTTCAGTTACATGGGGGGTTCAGTTGCACGGGGGTTACGAGGGTTCAGTAGCACGAGGGTTCAGTTGTATGGGGTTTCGGTTATACAGGGGTTCAGTTACATGGGGGGTTCAGTTGCACGGGGGTTTAGTTAAATGGGGCTTTGGGAGCACGCACGAAATTATGTTACTCAACATCCGTTTTTTATTCATCCTTGAAAAACTGTATAAAAGTGTTTTGATGGAGATGGGTTGCATGGAGGGTTGAGTTGCACGAGGGTTCAGTTAAAGGGGGTACAGTTACACAGGGGATTTAGTTAAATGGGCTCGAGTTGCACGAGGGTTCAGTAGCACGGGGGTTCAGTTGTACGGGGTTTCGGTTATACAGGTGTTCAGTTACATGGGGGGTTCAGTTGCACGGGGGTTTAGTTAAATGTGGCTTGAGTTGCACGGGAGTTGAGTTGCACGAGGGTTCAGTTGTACGGGGTTTCGGTTATACAGGGGTTCAGTTACATGGGGGGTTCAGTTGCACGGGGGTTTAGTTAAATGGGGCTTTGGGAGCACGCACGAAATTATGTAACTCAACATCCGTTTTTTATTCGTCCTTGAAAAACTGTATAAAAGTGTTTTGATGGAGATGGGTTGCATTGAGGGTTGAATTGCACGAGGGTTCAGTTAAAGGGGGTACAGTTACACGGGGATGTAGTTAAATGGGCTCGAGTTGCACGAGGGTTCAGTAGCACGAGGGTTCAGTACCACGGGGGTTCAGTTGTACGGGGTTTCGGTTATACAGGGGTTCAGTTACATGGGGGGTTCAGTTGCACGGGGGTTTAGTTAAATGGGGCTTGAGTTGCACGGGAGTTGAGTTGCACGAGGGTTCAGTTGCACGGGGGTTCAGTTACATGCGGATTCAGTTACACGGGGTTTAGTTAAATGTGATTGAGTTGCATAGTCTCGTTGGAAAAAATTGGAGTTCATACTTAAACAGTTCTATTAAGAGCTATTGCTATGGAAATGGCTCATTTTTGAATCGAAACTATGCTTTTCTGACTGAAGATACACATTTGGATCAGAAAATGTGAAAATGTACACAATTGAAACAGAGAAGTGTGTTTTGACGATATTTTCTATAATTTCGTCTGAAAAATAGGAGTTCACGCTTAAAAGTTCTATTAAGAGCTATTTTTATGGAAATGGTTCATTTTTGAACCAAAACCATGCTTTTCTGACTGAAGATATACATTATAATGAGAGAATTGTGTTTTGATAGTATTTTCTATAGTCTCATTGGAAAAATTGGAGTTCATACTTAAACAATTCTATTAAGAGCTATTGCTATGGAAATGGCTCATTTTTGAATCGAAGTTTTGTGGTGCTTTACCTTGTCACAGCTACATTCTCATGATTTTTCAAAGTTCATTTTGAATTTCTGTCGTGAAATGCAAGAGTTGGAATATTTCAGTAGTGACTTGTTGTGCTTTACCTTGTCACAGTTACATTCTCTTGATTTTTCGAAGTTCATTTGAATTTCTGTCGTGAAATGCAAGAGTTGGAATATTTCAGTAGTGTTTTGTTGTGCTTTACCTTGTCACAGTTACATTCTCTTGATTTTTCGAAGTTCATTTGAATTTCTGTCGTGAAATGCAAGAGTTGGAATATTTCAGTAGTGTTTTGTTGTGCTTTACCTTGTCACAGTTACATTCTATGCAATATTCTGGGAACAGCTAATACTTTATGACATTAGGATGTTGAAAAGAACAATAAATTAAATAAATAAAATACTGTTCCCATCCAATTTGTCAAATAGACATACCAGAATATCTCAGAAACGGCTAAGTGTTTTTTTTCTGGATGATAATGTTTTTCTCTTTTTTGTTGTTGATTTTATGGCAAATAAAATACCTAACTCTAGGTTTTTTTTACCAAATAATTCGTGCTAATAAAATGTAAGGAGCAAATCAGGCCAATAGTTTTAAAGGGGGTCGGCAGTCCCAATCTTACTATTTTGAATTTTAAATTTTTTTGTTTGCTATGCAAGGTGTTGCTGTTACACGTCTTAGTACAAGTGAAAACCGCATCTTCGTTTTTTTCTCAACTTGAAACATGAAGTCTTTACTTGATTATTCTTATTTTTTTGATATTTACAAAATTAATATTTATAGTAATGTTTGTCAATATTCTTATTTAAATTGCTTATTAGTTTCTTTTTGCATCTCTTATTTTTAAAGCTAAGAGGCTTAATCAAACCTTTTTGCAAGAGTGTTTGGCTCTTCAACTGCTGCAAATTGAAGTTCCATGTATGTTCTATTGCTCTATTTACATAAAGTGGAATTTTGTGTCTACTGGACCCCTTAGAGCGTTTTTACCAATGGAAAGGGGATAAGGAGCCCCAAAAGCATGCATATTTATGCACAGTTGATGAGATACCCCTCTCCCCTTTCTGTGTGTAAATGGGAAAGTGTATCTGATTGAAATTCTAATAACCTGTTTGATGAAATCGCTTCTGAGGTGAAAAGAAAAATTTAAAGAAAAACATTTTTTGGATTTATTTGCACCTTCCTTCTTTTTGTTATAACCTGGTAGTTTCAGTTTTGTGTTTTTTTTTTTATTGTTCTTTTTTTCATAATAGAAATTAAATTGGCATCAATAGTAGTAGGATTGACATTACTAAAAGATGTGTGGTTACATGTTTGAAATTTAGGTCTGTCCCAACTCTAAAGATTTGTCCATATTTCTGTGTGTAATTTTTCTCTTTTTTAAGCTCAATGGGAATCAGATTTTGGAAAGAACAGAGAGAAAGCCAAACGCAAGCTTAAATTTTTCAGGTTAGTCTTTTATTGGCTAATCATAGGCAGCGCAATAGCGCTGCCCAAGTAAAGAACAATGTTGGCACAATGTGTTATTTATTTATTTAGTTTTTGGTTTTGGACCAGCACACTTTGTATAGAAGGAGTTAGAGGGTAAATAGCCTCCCCTCCCCCCTCACGTCAATCATTTCTCCGAACATATCCAATCATAAATTTGAGATAGCTAACTTTTTCAACATCATTGAAAGGTCCAGAAATTATGTCTGAGGATTACAAACCCTCTCCCACAGCCCTCAGGGCAAGGGTTGTAAGTTATGCCCTAGGGCATATAAGGTTTTTATGAAAGGGTGGTCGTATATACTTCGGAGGGGGCTCATTTGATTGGTGAGTGCATCTTTAAGAGTCAAAGTGATCAGAAGGCATTTACTTTCCCCCCCCCTCCCACACACACACACACACATGTTGTGTTTTCCCGAAATGCATCAGTATTTCTAAGATAGCCATTCTATTCAAAATAGTCCAAAGATCATATATCAAGGCTTTTGGGGTTGATACAAACCACCAGAGGCTGGGGGCAAGGGTTTTAAGTTATGCCCCAGGGGCATTTAAGGTTTTTATGGATGGGATGGCTGAATACACTTTAGAGGCGGCTCATTTGGTTGAGAACGGAAAGTTCTAGATCTCTTTTTAGAGTCAAAACTGACGGAGCGACTATCCCCACCCCCCTCCGCAGCAACCCATCTTCACCAAACGCATCTGATTGAAATTGTGAGATAGCCATTTGGTTCAAAATAGTCAAAAGAACATATAACGATGCCGCTAGGGTTGACAAAACCCCCAGAGTCCTGGGGTAATAGCTGTAAGCTATGCCCTGGGAGCATATAAGGTTTTCATGGATTGGGTGGTTGTATAAACTTCAGATGAGACTAATTTGATTTGGATATACAAATGAATGTGCATTGTCAGTTTAACATACATATGCTGATATTCATCTCTTAAAAGCTTAATGATTTTTCATTCATTAAAGTCATAAAAGTAAAAACATTAAATTTGTGTTTCTCAGTAAAGTGCAAATTATGTTCTGGCCTTGAGAAGGTATAAGGGTTGTGAGCCATACTCATGTTAATTTCTATTCGGTTTGAGTTTGACTTGGTTATTGTAATTTCTGTTGGTTTTGGATTTCTGTTCGGTGGAAATTTTTTTTTAATTAATTGAAAAGTAAGGGGAAGCAGTATGTACTGTTTGTAATTCCCTTTTTTTGTTAATGAATTTTGATTAGTATATGAAAAACAAGAGTAATTACTTGCTTAAACCCATCAAACTCTTTTACCAAACCTAATTTTTTGCTTAAACCTTCTCTCACTTGGTACTCTAAGGAACACTGGAGGTTCTTGAAGGAATCAATATCAGAAATATAGATTTTGCACATTTTGAATAATAATATTATGCACTATGCAGCCAAAAGGGGTTATATTGAGCGTTAAGTTTTTGTGCATCATATTTGTATATCATTATAATAAAACTATAAACTCTTTGGCCTAAGAGGGATATTTTTTTTATTAAAAAAAAAAATAATCATAAAAGTGCAATAATTTGGTGTCACTTGATAATCGATAGTTTCTTTATCAAATATATTTTAACGTCTATTGCTTAAGACGACAAAATGCTGCTTTAAGTTTAACTGTGAATATCCACTCCTGCTTCGAATATTTTTGGTTTTTCTTATTTTATCTAGGTTTCTATCTAGATATTTATCAATATGTAGATATAGTTTTCGATTGAGTATGTCTAGATATAGATCCACAACTAATTATAATACTTTGTTTTACTTTTTATTTGTAGGTATCCTTGTATTCTTGAAATACCATGTTCTATATGGTGTAGTTCTAGATAGAGTCTATTTAGATATAGTTATAGATATCCTCCATCCAATGGTAAGGGTCATTACTTCCTCTCCTAAATGTATGATTTTATAATTTATAATTGAGTCATTATTGAACATCCGAGATACCCTTAGACAGGAGTACTATGAAATAATTTAATTTTAATTTGGTTGCTCAAACTTTTGTTTACTGAATCCACTGATGACAATAATATGTCCAAGAGTTTATAATAAACAGAGCTACTAGATTACAAACCCATTATGCTGTAGCAGCAAAAGTGTTAATACCTGGAAGTTAATTCAAGTTCTTTTATGTGCCGTTTTGCCAATTTGCCAAATATAGATAAAAAAAAAAAAAAATAGATTTTGGTCAAATAAACTGTATTTTGGACTGTTTTTTCAAATTTCTTCTTTGCTGTGAGATTGTTAGAGGGGAAGAATGTTAGGAATAGCTGTTCTAATTTTTTAGATTTATCTAAAAGATGGTTTTGAAAAAGTTTTTCAAAGAAAAATTAAGAGCCAAATTAAATTTATGACGAGTGGAAATAATGTCTGAAAATTTATTAAATTTATGACGAATGAAAATAATGATTGACAATAATACAAACTTGAAACGACCATAAACTATTATCAATGAATAATTGGAGCCCAGAAAAACCACAATTTTAAATGAATAATAACACTAAACGAGAAGATAACAGGAAATAATAACAATATCAATACAAATATAACATAATAATAAAATAACAATAATAACAAACAGGAATTATTTGCAGTAGCAAGGGGAGTTGATATACCAACAAACCAGAACCATTCTGAGGATGTTCCGCTCTAATTACTGCGCAATCAGATGCATTGTATTTTTTAATCCTTTTTGCTTTGTCAGTAAGTCATTCTCACAAAATAAATTATCCTTCATATCCAAAGTGGCACAATTTTTTCAGCAATTTAGCGATGGCCTCCACTTCAAACTTCCTTAACTAATATTTTAATGCTTTCCACTTTCTTTATTGTTTCTTAATTTCATTCGATCTATTACTCAAATTATTCTTGTACAAGTCCCTCTTTTCTATTAAACATAAAGCATTTTCACTGATATACCATTTCTAGCTTTCTTCTCAAAGACACCATCAGTGAGCTCACAAACTATTTTCCTAAGATTATTCCATCCATCTTCTACATTGTGTTCTACAATTCTCATACTGGAGGCTGCCAACGTCATAGCTTCCTGGAAAGTAGTTAGACTTCCTAAGTTTTATGTTTAGGTTAATCCTAGACCCTAATAGATGATTATCTTTGCTTTTAACATCAATAACAGCACTTCTATATTCCCTGGCATTGATCCTGTCAGTCTTTGGCTTAAAATATCATAATCATTAAGGGTAGCTGTCCTACTATCATGTCAATTCCATGTTAAATTATGGGCCATTTTATAACCAGATATTGTAATGGTTGTAACTAGATTGTAATACTTACTAAATTGCAGCAGTCTGTATTCATTATAGTTTTCTTTGCCTTCGAAAAATGTACGTATGCTAGGATACCTTTCTGTTTGCAAGGAGAACCACCATTACTGTTTTCTTTTCGTACGACAAATTCATCCATGCCAGAATACAATCTATCCCTATTTCTACCAACCTGGGTGGTAAAATCTCTTAATATGATTGCAATATTTCTACCTGGGACAAAATTCAGCTGTGTGTAAAATTAATTTGGGTCACCACTATTTCCATTAGTTCGATTTACAGGGGCGTATACTACTACGAATGATATCTTTAACTTTTTAGTCATAAAATGAGCAACTAGAATTCTATTATTATGAGCTTCCCTAAGTAAACATGACTAAGCAGCATCCGTATTCAAGGCCTACTCCAGGCCTATTCACCCCATCCTTCCTCCCTGAGTAAATAAATTCTATATCTTCTAACCTATATTTCCTAACCCTGGGATATGAGTATGAAATTCCCCTTAAGTCGAGTTTGAAGTGTCTGAATTCGTCTGTCAAAATGTTGATTCGACAGTTGTTTGCTGTTTTTCGTTTTTTTTTTAGTATTAAGTTTTCTAATTTTGGAAGCATCATGTAATGATTATTTTTTGTTCTTCATAATTTGTACTACTAGAAGGGTTACTTTTATGAGGATTTTAATATTGATTTACTTTCAATTTTCTTTAGAAGATGAAGAAAAATTCCCAAATTTTAGTGAAGATATTATTGGATGGAATTATCCTATTTTATCACCCAAACATGAAGATGTTTCTTTGATGGTTTCTTCTGGTGTATCTGAACAGCTTAATTGTAATTTCAAGCCATCTGAGCCTCGATCAAATTTTTTTTATCATGAAAGTGAGTATTCGGGCATTTTTTGTTCTTATTATTCAGTCCAGAACCCACCTGACTTGCCCCAAAAACGAACTAGAAAATTTTAAAAATGTCTGAAGTCTACTCTAAGTTTATATCGCGAGGATAACATATTGCGCATTTTAGTGGCAGAGAAGTATACGATTAGAGTATCAAACTTAAAACATATTTTTTCCCTGTCTAATTAAACAGTGGTAATTAAAATGTTAAGATCATTTTGATCATGTAAATTCTCTCCTTAATTGCCACGCTCAATTGTGGAATGAAAAATACCAAAAATTGACCTTTTTACACTGAAAGCAGAAAAATACACTTGTACCACCCATTTTACGCGTATCAATTGAGTCAGGTGTTTCAATAATCATTGGGGCTGTACAACTCTTTTAATTAAGAAAAGTGATGTTTTTCAAATCAGAATAAAAAAAGAACTAATATAATTTTTCAATAGACAACTAATAGGGTAAATACAACAAAATAGGATAGCTTAATTGGTCTTTCTAGAAATATTCCCCTGTAGGTAAGTCAATTGATAAATAATTTGAAGTCTTGAATCTCCAAGAATTTTAATAACTAACATATTAACGTGTAGCTTAGATTTTTTATTGTTCAGTTATATGTACATTTGTTAAAAGAGTTGTATTCATATGTGAATCCAACAAAAATTTACAAATACAATAGATTCTAACAAGCTTAATGTACTAGTAATCATAAAAATCGTAATGCATTAGTAATCTTACAAGCCATGCCTCAACCATTAGAAAATATCAATTTGCTAGGTGAGCATTAAAGCTCAGTATCCATTCCTGGAAGGTTCATTATCCTAACCCAATTAATTTTTAAGATAGCAAAATGCCCCTCAACTGGGATTAAAAAAGGGGGAGGTAGAAAAGCCAAAATACCTGCTTTGGAGATACCTTGGGCTGCTATTTAAGCCAAAAAATGCCATTAGCTTATGTGGAAAGATTAATATGATATATCGAATGCTATCTAACTTGAACAAACCGTGGAATTCGGTTTTCGTTAGTAGGGCTTCAAAACATCGGCACTGAATGTATTATATGTTTCACGTCTATTGCTGAAAGATTTATTCTCATAATTCTTCTAGTTTCTAAGCTAGCAATCCCAAAATCCTTTCGAATTTTTGGAAATTTTAGGGAAAAAATTAAAAAAAAAAATTTAAAAAATTAAAAAAAAACCAGCCTCCTCCCCGTCCATCATTTCCCCAAAAAACATCCAATCAAAGTTTGAGACACCTATTTTCTTCAGCCTTGTTGAAAGGTCTCGTAATTATGTCTTTAGGGATGTCTTCAACATCATTAAAACATGCTATGAAAGTTCTTACGCAATATCTCCAGTATTTCCTTGAATATTGCATTTACGCCTTTTGGGCAATCTTATCTCATATACTGTCTTTTGATTTAGTTTATAAATATCTCTTAGTTTTTCCTGAAAATTTCAACTTAATGCTCTGTTCTGTTCCTGGGATATTGCATCTATGATAATCTGAGAACCTAAATCAATTTCTTTTGATTCAGCTCAGTTGTAGAAGCAGTAGTAGTTGTTAAAGTCCTGGAAGTTTCGACCTGGAATACTACAAACCATTGACGACAGGCCTGCATTCCTCCGTAGTACCTTTAGCTTTACCTTGGGTGTTACGTGGACGCCCCTTTTACGGTCTGGATAAGCCCAGGCTCTGTTTATTCACCTCAATAGAAGTAACAGTGTTAGTAGTTGTATCCCTTAAAGTTTCAATTTTATACCATATGCTGTTGCTGAAATATTGCTGATACGCCCTTTGGTCATTCTGCACACACATACTGTTCTTTTCTTTATTTCTCAAAATTTTGACCCACATACCCATAGCCTTTTTCAAGTACGAGGATAAAATATATTTCCATTTCGAAATAACAAAATCAATATGATAACATGTATAACTTGTAGCCCTCATAGGGCTACAAAACTCGTATAACTTATAGCCCTTGACCCAAAGTTCTGGTGGGGTATTTCACAGTCTTAAAAAACGACACTCGAAATTTCTTCCATACAAAGTGGTAAGGAAAAAAAAGCAAATACAAAAAATGCACAGAACCTGAAAACTCAGAGTGCTACCGTGCTGTTTAGTATTATCAATTCTCGTGACTAACATATAATAAAAATAAGTTTCGTTGAATTTGTTTAGTAAGCTTTACTGATTATTTTTTTATGTCAATTTGAATTATATTTTGTTTTAAAATTTGAAGATGCTTTACCAAGCCACGATGAGGAAGTTTTGGGCGTTCTAAACTTTCTTTTGTTTTCTAAACGCGAAGATGGTCCTTTGGATAATTTTCCTGGCTTTTCAGGACCTTTTAAACTTCAACCTGACACCTAACACATAAATACATAGATACATAATAAATAAATTCATAGAATAAAACACATTGGAACATGGGCTATTTGAAAAAATAACCGGGACGGACAAGTGGACGAAACTTTGAATTTAGACTAATCTGAAGACGGAATTTTTCTCTTGTCTCATCTCGTTGTTCTAAAGGCTAAATTGGCTCTTTTGTCTAGAAGGGACGTTTCAAATTGTCCATTGAAGTGTTTTGTGAAGATAAGCTGTGTTTTTGATCGCCGTTTAATTGTTTTTGCTTAAAATTTGTTTTGATGGCCGTTACATTCACCGTTGTGCTGATTTGCATTTTTGCTCGAGTAAACTCTGAACGGCACTAGGCTACGGCGAAAAGCAATAGAACGTCGAACTTTGATTACAAGGACGTTGAAAGCTCACCTTGGAGTCAACTTGGATAGAATTTAGACAATAAAATCAATAAGCATGAGCTTATACTTGTTTCAGCTGCTGATCGGTTATTATTTCTATATATGTTATAATTAAGTTCCAACTTTATCCAAGTATTCATGAGCTTTTTAAATCACGTGTCCCGACTGCTGATTGGTTATTATTTCTACATATGATATAATCAAGTTCCAATTGCTTCCAATGATTTGACTTAAGTCCCATCCGTCCTTGAAGGTCGTCTTTGGGCCTCTTTCTTCGTAATGGCGTGGATGTGCCTTTTGTATGCTTCACGGTCTTCTGCTAGGCGAAGAAGGTCCGAGAGGCGGTGAGGTGCAAAGTTTTCCTTCCACCTTTTTGGGGAACGACCACGGGGACGAGAACCGTGAATTTTTCCTTCGAAGGTGATTTTCGGGAGACGGGACCGACTCATCCGTTGTACGTGACCGAGCCATCGAAGTTGCTGGAGCTGGATCTTCATGAGAATTGTTTGTTGTACTTTAAGGCGCTCGAGAAGTTCGACATTTGAGATTCTATCAAGGTAAGTGATCCCGGCGATGTGGCAGAGGCACTTAGTTTCAAATGCTGCGAGATTGCAATGGGGATGATCAGGGTATAGAAAAGTCATGTCTTAAGCCGCAGAGACAAATCCTTGCTTCGCCATATTGGCATAAGGGCCTTGAAACTGGAACTCGCGAGGGCGAAACGTCTTTTAATGTCTTTTGATAGACGTTTGTCGCTGGTGATGAGACTACCGAGGTAAGGGAACTCGTCAACCCACTGGATACTCTCTCCATTAAGTTTCAGGTCTGGCTTAACTGTATCCTGTGGCTTTCGTGAGCAGCACATAGCCTTTGTTTTTTATACATTTATGATCATTCCAAAAGAACTAGTGGCTTCGAGGACGTCGTTAGCAACGGCTTGTAGATCTTCGGGTGTTTCAGCCATTTCGTCGATATCGTCAGCGTAGGCTAGCTTATCTGTCTGAACACCCCCTATATGTGCGCCGCAAGTTGTTTCCACCAGGGATAAGACTGCTGTGAGGAAAAGGCTGAACAGATCTGGAGACAAGAGGCATCCTTGAAGGACACCTGCGGAAGTCTGGAAACTGTCAGTGAGACCTTCACTAGTCATGACGCGACTCCCAAGTTTGGAGCACATATCTTTGACAAGATCTACTAGGTTTCGTGGGATTCCGTAATGGAGGAGTATATGCCATAGGCCATTTCTCCAAATAAGGTCAAATGCTTGCCTAAAGTCGATGAAGAGCTGATACAGGTCGCGACCGAATTCCAGATATTTCTCTATAATTTGGCGGAGCTTTAAAATCAAGCTTTAAAGCTTTAAAAATCACGTGTTTTGACTGCTGATCGCCTTTCTTTCGTTCCCACAACTGATTGGCTGATCAGTTATTTTATGTATATAATTTAAAGAAGTTCCAACTGTTTTCTACATTCTTGGTATCTGAAACTGCTTTTTCCATGGGTGAAAGCCAAAACGGGATGTGAAAATAGCGTAAAATTTGAACATCGATTCAAGAGCCCTAACAATCACGTGTTTTGACAGCTGATCGGTGAACTGCGACCTGCATTGATGATTTTGTTAATATTCACAATTATTCTGACAGTTCAATTATCCTAACAATTACGTGTTCTGACAGCTGATCGGTGAACTATGTTCTGTATTATTGATTATTATTCTGACCTGCATTGTTGATTTTGTTATTATTCTCAACAAAAAAATTATTTTCTTCAATCTTTTTGGATCCCAGTGATTTTGTGTACACCTTACATGAAACCTCTGCTTTATAGAAATACATGTTCTAAAAGTTAATTACAATGGCAATATTAACAGAGAATTAAGTAATAAAGGAATTTCAGATTTAGTATGAGCTCTTTTTAAATACAATTATCTAAGAAAGGGGGGTGCATTTTCAGGCTACTTTTTTTAACTTATCCCTTATTGTTTTCTTCAAAATATCAGCAAACAAAGACACATCCTTAGACCATTAGACCTACCTTTAATCTAATGTTTAATTAATTGCAAGTACAAGTGTCCTTCTTTTCTTTTTCTTAACAGAGGGACATTTTTAATATTTGAATGGTAATATCTGTAAATAAAAAATTGGAGTTTTATTTTTATAATGTTTTTAGTAATAGACCTGAATCTGTTCAAGCCTCTCGTTTTGCTAAATATATTTTTTTCTTAATTTGCCTGAATTTTTTTCGTTTGATTTTTTATGTGAGCATCATTACTCTAGGGTATAATATATGAAGTGAGATTATTTTATTGTAGTGTTTTAGGTTTTTTCCATGTCCTTTATTTATTTTATTATAGGAGGTGCAGATACATCATCAAGTACTGCCAATGCACTTATGGAAGCTTCAAATTCTAATATTGGCTTGCATGGGAAAAAGTGCAGAAAAGGCTATGAGTGCAATATATGCGATAAAAGATTTCCCTCCTATTCACTATTGGAAAGACATCAAAAAATTCACATAGGAAAAAAACTGTTTAAGTGTGATGTGTGTCAGAAGAGTTTTTTACGAGCGGACAGTTTAAATACACATCAAAGACTGCACACAGGTGAGAAACCGTTTAAATGTGATGTATGTCAAAAGAGCTTTTCTCAGTGGGTTCAGTTGAATACACATCGAAGACTGCATACAGGTGAGAAACCTTATAAATGTGATGTATGTCAAAAGAACTTTTCTTATTCAAGTTCTTTGGTTAGACACCGAAGGGTGCACACTGGTGAGAAACCGTTTAAATGTGATGTGTGCAAAAAATGTTTTTCTCAATCATGCAATTTGAATGAGCACCAAAAAGTGCATAAGAGAGCATTTTCAATTTAAGCCGAATCTGAATTGTCATCTCACAACCCTTTCTTGGAGAAACCCCATTGGTTTGTAGTATAAAATAAAAACTTCGTTACGTACTAGTGATTTTCATAGATGGCTAACCCCATTAGTGCTATCATTGTAAACTGAAGACTGGTAGGATCGGTACGCGACACTAATGGTATATAGGAGTAATGTTGTATAAATTGTGGAAGCAATACAAATGGAAGCAGTTGCATCAAGTTCCAACTGCTTCTAATGATTTACGAGCTTCGAAAATCACGTATTCCGACGGCTGATCGTTTATCATTTCTATATATATAATATAATCAAATTCCAACTGCCTCCAACGATTTAGAAGCTTTAAAAATGAGGTGTTCTGACTGCTGATCGGTTGTTATTTATATATATGATATAATCAAGCTGCAACGTTTTCCAACGATTTGAAAGCTTTAAAAAGCACGTGTTCCGACTGCTGATCATTCGAATCTGCACTTTCTACAGTCTTGATATCTGAAACTGTTTTTTCCACGAGTGAAAGCCAAAACAAGATGTGAAAATAGCGTAAAATTAGAACATCGATTCATGAGCCATAACAATCACGGGTTTTAACAGCTGATCAGTGAACTATGACATGCATTGTTGATTTTGTTTTAATTCTCAAAAGCAAATTACTTTCATCAATTTTTTGGATCCCAGGGAGTTTTTGCATCCAAAAATTTACCCACAAAAGCCAGGCAACGCTCGGAAAGCGGTTCTTTGTGTTTAGTTTCCTTAACTGAATTCGAAAGTAGCAACGCGAACTTACAATGGTAAATATTAAGTAGATCTTGACTAATTTTTTTTCATATCAACATTCATATCAAATAAATACAGAAAGGTTTCTGTTTGTTTTACAGGAAATCACCATATTTGTGGGAATGTTTTGACAGTAATGAAAAAAAATTCTGTAAGATGAAGTAGATTGTTGAAATCTGGCAACAAAAATGAGACACAATTCTCAAGCATATAAGAATAATATCACTTGCTTTTGTAAATATTTAAAAAACATGTTAGACTAAATAATTTAAAAAGGTACCTAAATAATTGTTGATTCAAGGCTGTGCCTCTTTAAACATTTGAAATGCATTAAAGTGTATAAATAATTAAAAGTGTTGAAATTCAAGCCGTTTTGTAGCTAAATTTAGAAATTTAAATCCAAATATCAGATAGGGTAAAAGAACTTTAACGTTTTGGCGCGAAAAAATAAGCAAAATAGCAAATGGCCTCATAATGACAAAAGGATGGCAATTGCAACTACCAACCTAACCCTCAGGATGTCCTGCGAATTTGCTGCCCTTGTACTCTACTAAATAGTCTATTTTTTTTAATTCATTAATTGATTCGTTCATCTTGGGGAATACTTTTGCTCCTTTTGTGGGACTAATCGAACATTTAAACGATGCCAATTTATTATGTATACAATTTATTCAATTTACTCTTTTTACATGTTATTTTCTTTTTTCGTAAATTTCTTTGTATATTCCTTAATTTAATATTCATTATTTCCTAGTTGAGTTGTATGACACCAGAATAACCTTCCAGGACAAATAAGGGTATCTGGCTCTTGGTATTTTGAATCCAGCTGGATGCAGCTTATTACTTCTCTGTGTTTAGAGAAAAACATCCCTAGAAACGGGATTTTAGTAATGGTATCAGCTAAGGTATCCTATTATGGGATTGGTCATTATATGCGCTTGGGATAAACAAGTTAGTCCAGTAAAACCAAGAATAAAAAGCCAAACCTCGTTATTTGAGCAACATAAATGTTGTTGGCACCAAAATGTTCAGAAATTTTCTCAGTAACATTTCCAAATCGGCCATACTCAAAAACACCTTTTTTGGGGGGAAGGGGGGGGATCTCGAATTTGTATTTCTGCAATGTTTTTTCGTTTGAAAGGTCGTTTTTAATAAATTCAAGTCCGAGAAGAACAAAAATAACTTCAGAATTGAACAATTGTATCACGTAGTACCCCATTTTTGTCAATTATGTATTATATTATAATACCACAAATTATTTTTTTGCCCCTTCTGGCCTCTCTAAGGGTGGAAAGGGGTTAACTAAGCAATGGAATTTTTCAATTCTGATATCATTTTATATTAGTATAACACCACAAATGGTATTTTTATCCCTTCTGACCTCGTCTAGGATGGAAAGTGGGTACTAAGTGAAGGAATTTTTCAATTTTGACGTTATTTTCAGCCTCGCCAGATATGAATTAATATGAAACGACCTATAATCTACCAAATACTGCACAAATTAAGATTCTGATTTTTCATTCCCCTCTGACCTTGCTTGGGTGGAAATGGGGTACTAAGCGATCGAATTTTCCAATTCTGATACCAGTTTTGGTTTCTTCGGACTTAGATTAATGGGAAATGACCTTTCAATCCCCAACACTGAAAAATATTGGTTTGTCCTAAAATGCTTTTGGAGCAAAAACATTATTTTCCAATAGCTCCAAGACTACGTCCATAAGTATCAGGGAACGAATTTTTGCTTTTGTAAACCAACAACAAAATAATGTATGAAAAAATATCTTCAAATATCTTGGCGGAACAGTGACACATCATTTCAACTCATTTTTACTCCACAATAGGCTAAAAAAAATATTTCGATCAGCCTGAAATATCCGTGTTTGTTTATGGACAAAGGGAAAGTCAAATTTAATTTCAGAAGGAGGAGGTTGTTGGGGGGTCTGGAAATTTACCAACAAGATTCTACCTCTTAGTGGTTTGGGACCTAATTAAAAAAAAAGAAGTACCCCGTTGAACCGTGCGGCCCCAAAACGAGCCAAAGTGACCTATAATTGACATGGACTGACAAGATCCCCAGTGGAAAAAGAATGTTTACTGGTTTGCATGAAATTTGGCCACAAAAAAAAACACCACGATTATTTTTTTTTACTACCTGAGCCTACATCCACGAGTTTCTGGTGCAAGAGGTTTGCACAGAACAAAAACAGTGAGAACGTAATCCCCCCCCCCCAAAAAAAAACCATAATTTAGTATATGATTGGCCTTATTGAGGCTTTGGCTATGAGGCCACAGTACAAGCAAAAAATATTGGTTCCTTTGCAAATGGGGCCTTAAAAAAGTCCCAGAAAGCTTTATCTGAGTGACTAGGAACTTATAACAGTCCGTTCCAGGGCCAAGCGGACTCTAAGGCTCAAATAAATGACTTTTGACGGTAAGTTCGGGCTTAGGTAAAAAAAACTAACCTTTACTAAAATAAAAACAAAAAACATGGATTCCCATAGCTGTGTTTTCAATTTCATGCAAAACAAGTGCTCTTCATGCACTCTAGGGTCACGTGGACTAGGTTTTATATTGGTTTCAAAAGTATCATCGTATTTGGGATGTTTTTGTTTTCTATTTTTTTTTATCCATACCAAATAAATAAAAGACTCGTGACGGTAATTTCAGACTTTATTAAAAAAAGAATTATTTAAAAAAAAGAAAGACAATTATTTATAATAAATTGTCTTTAAAAAAAGAAAATTATTTTCTCAACTTGAAATTTTAGTGTTTATTTCTGTTACTTGAGTTAAAGACCCTAAGTTGACGATCTAGCTACTACAACTAGCAATCGTAGATAGCTACCATCTAGCAAACGATGGCGCAAATACGAAACGGCTATACAAAACTAACCTTCGCTAAAATAATAAAAAAAAACATAGATTCCTATAGCTGTGTGCCAAACAGTTCGTGGCAGCGAACTGTAAGTAAGGAGGGACTGGGCTCAATAGTAACCGAAACTCTAAAAAACGGAATTTTGATACCAATAGATACATAAAAAAATTGGATTTTTTGCTGATTTCAAATATGTAACTTTCATTAATTTTAGTCTTACTCATCAAAACTTACGAGCCTGAGAAAATTTACCTGATTTTTGAAAAAAGGGAGAAACATCCTCTAAAAGTAATAGAATCTTAATGAAAATCACAACGTCAGATTCAGCGTATCAGAGAACCCTACTACAGAGGTTTCAAGCTTCTATCTGCAAAAATGTGGAATTTTGTATTTTTTGCCAGAAGAAAGATCACTGATGCGTGTTTATTTGTTTTTTGTTGCCCACGGAGCGATTAATTGCCCTAGATCGTCTTTGCTGCTTCAAAATTTCACATAATGCCAAATCATCTGGATATATTATGATCATCAGAATAAATGAAAACCTAGCCAACAAGAGTGTAATTTACCATGCACAACATTAAAAGCTTTCCCAGCCATGTGATGGTTGAAGCTTTCCAAGCCATGTGTTCTCTGCATTGTCCTGTGTTTCCAGTATCCAAAAATGTTTGGAGTCTCCCCTAAAAAAAAAACAGGTTGTCTGAAATATCCTCAAAATTAACAATTTTCATTTCGTTTTATCGTTCATATATTTATGAACGTTAGTTTTTGGGGAGATTTTGGAGAAACCAATTTATTTTCAAGGAAATTTGGTTTGACCAAAAAAATAAGGGTTAGTGGAGACACTGGCAAGGCCGACACATCAGCAACCTTATAAACTATATTATTTGTATATTGAAAGAACACTGCCAAATATAATGCATGGAAATATGGAAAATAGCCCCACATGCTTGAATTATTGAAAGAATTTCCGTCAGTGTCTATTGAAGCGGCTTTATTAGTTTCTCTTCTGCCAATGCTTCAGTCAAGATTTTATTCTGTTTCTTCAAGCCTGGTTTATTTTCCAGAAGAAGTACAGCTTACAGTTGGTGTTCTGCAATATCACTCCCAAGGTTAGATTTTTTATTTCAATGTTTGCTTTAATTAAGTACTAAAATCTGATGCACCAAAGCAAAATCCCATTCTAGCTTGTTCACTCAACTCGCTCTTTACGTTAAAGTTCGAATTTTATCCAGATTCTATAAGAATTACTCTTGAATCACAGATCGTTTAATTGGAATAAATATATTTTTGTAAGTACAAAAAAAGAATTGTAGCATAAACAGTGTGCTATTGACGAGGGGTTGACCCACCTCAATTACGTAATAATTTCTGTTCGTTTTAAGTTTTAATGTTGCTCCTTACTTTCAGTTGAAAAAACTTGTTTTCTCATTTATTTTCTGATTGTTTTTTAAATAATGCTGGTAAATCCGGCTCCCTCTCAATGGAAACTTCCCTTCTCCTATAACAAAGTCCTCCATGGAAAGATTCTTCCATGTAACCATCCACCCACCAACCCCACACTAGAAAAATCCCCCTGAAAACGTCTGTATACTTCCCAATAACCAATACTAGATGTAAACAATGGACAAAGTTCATGACTTGCAGCCGTTCCCCCAAGGACTATGGGGGGTTAAGTCATTCTCAAAAACATAGTTAATAGATTATTTGACAATGCTGAAGGAAATGGCTCTCTCACCTGTCACTGGTTCGTTTTAATCACCCTGAAAAAAAAAAAGTAAATAAACACGCATCCGTGATCTTTCGTCTGGCAAAAAATGCAAAATTCCACATTTTTGTACATAGGAGCTTGAAACCTCTACAGTAGGGTCCTCTGGTATGCTAAAATGGATGGAGTTAATTTCATTAAGATCACTTGATGTTTTTGGGGTTCTTTCCCCCTTTTTTCAAAAATTGTCCCCTTTTTTCAGAATCCCCTTTTTGCAAATTTTTGTCAGGCTCATAATTTTTGATGGGTACCGATTAAATTTGATGAATTTTACATATTTTGAATAAGCATAAAAATTCAATCCTTTTTATTTATTGTTATCAAGACATTTTTTCTTAGAGTTTCGGTTGCTTTTGAGCCGCATTGCTTCTTACAAACAGTTCGTTACCACGTACTAATTGATATTTAGTTAAAATATAGCTACATCATAGTTTTTCTCACTGAAAATAAACAAATCATAACTGATCCCAGAGAGTCAAACCGGATATTTGCAGATTTTACACGGCATAATTCTTGAACGTGAAGCGTTTAACAGGCAAGTACCGTTGACCCAAACAAAGTCGATGATTTTTTATCAGAATAAAAGTTTTTTGATAATTAGTTCTTTCCCAATAAAATCATTCGATGTAAAATTAAAGGGACTCAGCCCATAACTGGTTTTAAATAAAAAACAACAAGTTTATTTAATTGAAAGTAAGGAGCAATGTTAAAACTCAAAATGAATGAAAATTATTCCATATATGAAGGGTCTGCCCCCCTCCTCAATACCTTGCTCATCACGCTAAGGTTTTTAGCACTTTTAAGAAAGCTTCATATTCTGATTAAACGGCCCTTGTGTTTCAGGAGCTGTTCTTCAAAAATTGGGACAAACAGTCAAAATTTAGCGTAAAGAGCAAGGTATTGAAGAGGGGGACAGTCCCTTCATATGCGGAACAATTCCTGTTCGTTTTGGGTTTTAATGTTAATCCTTATTTTCAGTTGAATACATTTCCCCGTTTATCACACCTAGCTGAATTTGCTTTAAGTTCCTAATGTAAAGGAGCGACATAGCAATTCTTGACATCTGCCTGTGACTAGATAAGACTCCTTTGTCTCTTTGTTTATCTGTTCATGTATTATCACAATAATTATTGTTATTGTTTATTTATTTTCCGTTTTTTGTTCCTTTGTGATGCACTCTGAGCTGTAGTTTTTAAATTTCAAGTTCAGGTTATAGTTTTATTTTTGTGTTTTGATCCTTGCTGTTTTTATTGATAAATTGTTTCTTTACAGCTTTTTGAGTCGTGTTGTTTTTATTTTAACATTTTTTTACTTGAAAAGCGAATTCGGCTATTCTTTTTACCTTGTGATTCTCGTTTAGTTTTATTATCCAAAGGGAGAGGGGCACATGCGTCCAATCCATTTTTGTTCTTATTGATGAAACGAGTTTACTTTGAAAACATTCATTCATATGTACCAGGCAGATTCACACTAAAACGAATTGGTGTGACGAAAGCGACATTGATATCCCCACATAACGTTGCGCTCGAGTGACAATGGCGCCCTTCTCTTGATGAATAACGAAGAGGACCAGTTTCCAGCAAGCGACTTGTGAAGTTTTGAACTCATGAATAGGCTCGAATCTGTTGTAAATTTAAGTTGTGATTTGAGAAAGACTGATGAAAACATTAATGTTTGCGGTAAACATCTATCGCGTCGGCGGCACGCCGCCGACATCTTACCGGCGGCGCGCCACCGACATCTTACTGGCAGCGGGACGGCGACGCGCTCTTTTTGGCCCCGCCGCCGCCGGTCTTCCCTCATCGACGCGGCGGCGGGTCTACATATATTGATATTTAGTAATTAAAATGTTAATATTATTTGATTTATTAAAGTTTTCAAAAGTAAAAACATTACTTTTATTAATTTTGTTTATCCACTGCTTTGTTTTAACATACTATAACCGTCTTCTCTGCATTTTTATTAGTTACATTCAGCAATGAGTTCGTGTTTGTAGATGCTATAAGCAGTTTTGCAGATCAGTACAACATGTTTATGGATCAAACCACGTAACGTAACGAACTTCTATATTCGTATATTTTTATTATGTATATTAGGGGTTTCGCCCCCTAGTGAATACCTCGCTCTTTACGCTAAAATTCAAAGGCCGTTAATTAGAATAAATAGCTCTTATGAAAGTACTAAAAAAAACTTAAGCGTAAAGAGCAAGGTACTGACTAGGGGAAAATCCCAATTATATAGGCTACGTTATAATTTCTGTTCGTTTTAAGTTTTGAAGTGCTCCTTACTTTCAGTTGAAAATTTTGTTTGTTTTTTATTTAATTTCTTATCGTTTTTTAGATAATGCTGGGAAATCCGGTGCCCCCTTCATAGCAATGTCCCTTCCCCCATGAAAAATTCCTCCATGGGAAGATCCTCCCTAACATTAATTAAAAAAAACTTTCCGAAAAATAAGTTTTTCAAAGAAAAGTAAAGGTCATTTTAAACTTAAGCTCAGCAGATACAAATACCTGTTAAAATTCAAACTCAAAACGACCAGAAATTAATATTAAAGAATAAATGAAACCCAAAATGAACAAAAATTAAATGAACAATCATAGCAAAACACGTACAACAAGTAATGATATAAATGAATAAATAGATCTTAAAGCGAGTAATGCTTAGATTGAACATGAAAATCAAGCTTAAAACGAAAAAAAAAATAAAACGAACAGAAATTCAATAAACAATCAATGCAAACAAACATACAATAGATATTAATGTATATGAATAAATAACTCTTAAAACGAGTGAAACGTAAATTGAATGTGCAAATCAAGCTTGAAACGAATAAAAATCACTGCAAACAAGAGTTTGGGTATCGCCTCCTTCTCTCACTGTAAAATTCTAAAACCAACTGCGTCATTGGTGCTTTACTGAAAACTAATTTTTTTGAAAACCAATAAATTCTTGAACTGATGGATCTTTCAACAATTAATATCATTATATATCAAATTTTCAATTTGATGTTGTTTATACTTTCCAAGACTGTTCAAGACGCGTAGAGTTTCGTCTGTTCGTCGCATATATTCTGGCTGATTCTAACAGCCAGAATATAATTTGTACTTTACTGAAAAAAATTCAAATGAATTTGCATTGTTAGTTTAATATACATATGCTGATATTTATTCCTTACAATCTTCATTAGGGTTGAGGAGGGGACAGTCCCTATCATATACGGAATAATTTCTGTTCATTTTAAGTTTTAATGTCGCTCCTAACTTTCAATTAAAAAACTTGTTTTTTTTGTTTAATTAAACCAGAGAACACAGCTATACACAAAACAAAATCTTATTGACTCTTTTTCTGACAGCCTCTTCACGCTTTTGTGCTCTGAAAATTACAAGGCGTCGTAAAATATGTCAGTAAAATATGTAAGATAACGGTAAAATCCGTAAAATACCGGTAAAATACATAATTTACGTAAAATACATAAATTACGTAAAATAGGTAAAATACCAATTTTACGGGGGTCCGTAAAATTACGGTAAAATACGTAAAATAGCCAATTTCACCGTGACCAATTTTACCAGTTGCAACACTACTCAGGCGGCTTGGTGCTACAGTGAGTTTTTAGTTGCAGTAGTAGTAGTAGTCTCAACATTGTAAACCGGGCGCGGGTGTTTAGCACGCTGACCTCTATCGTAAGAATTTCTGAAAGACTTATCTTCCTAAGGCATGTTAGAGAAATATAGTAATATGTATAAAGCTTTGAAAATATATTGACCAAACTCTAATATAATGTTAATCATAATAATAATGAATAATTTATTTTTTTTAACCATCTACAAAAGGGAAAAATATGGAACACAAAAAGAAAGAAAACAAAAATTTCAATTCGACAAATTAAATTATTAAACAAAAACACAAAAAATAAAAATTTGTCAAAAGAGTTAGACGTAAGAATTTCTCTAAAGAATTGGGGTATAATTAATTTATTTTGAAATTAACAATTCCAAGGATAGAATCAATATCTGTAGCTTGATATTGACTTATTAACTTCCGATTTGGAAAGGATTATGTTAAATAAGCAAAAAATTTATAACAGCAATATTAATTTGTCTTGTAAATCTCCCCAAAATAACACAGAAAAATCGTAGGAACTCGAGTATAGCTTTGTTAATGCTTCCTTAATAAGCTGCCCTAAAACATGGTAAGTATGTTGACAAATCAAACCTGACCTGAATTTGAACGGTTTAGTCTCGTTATTAACAAATTCCTCAATATCTGGAAATAATGCATTCCCAAATAGTAATAACAATCTTTATTGGCCCTCTTGTCACCTCTCTTCAGAAGTATTTAAACCCCAGCACAAAATAACACAGAAGTATCGTAGAAACTGGAGTACAATTTTGTCAGCGCTTGCTGCTAGAATTGCCCACAGTTTCCAACAATTTTAGAATGCCCCAGATAACGTTCATTCTTAATATCTTGAATTTTTTTTGAAAACGAAAAGAGCTTAGAAAACTGTAAACAGAAATTCATAGCCATCGAAAAGATGGGACTTGTGCTATGCAAAATTAGCTACAATTACAAGGAATGGGTGGAACCAGTTCCATTGAAAATTAGGTATTCACCTTTGAAAAATTTAACAGTAATCCAGTGCTTGCGAATAAAGCGGTGACAGATCGGCCCGAATCAAACTAAATTTTCCTCAGTTTGATTAATGAGAAGCAGCATAAGCTGAATATGATAATATGATACATCAGCGTAAGCTTAATATTATACGTCCATGAATACCTAAAGGCAAGAAGGTTGTGTACCAGACAAGACTTTCCCAATTGAAGCATTAAACATATAAGCAAAGGGACTCCGGACTTAACTGGCATTAAATAAAAACAACAAGTTTATTGAACTGAAAGTAAGGAGCGACGTTAAAAATCAAAACGAATAGAAATTATTCCGTGTATGAAGGGTTTGCCCCCCTCCTCAATACCTTACTCTTCACGCTAAAGTTTTCAGCACTTGTTCCTTTGTGATGAACTCTGATCTATAGTTTTCAAATTTCAAGTTCAGGTTTTAGTTTTACTTTGTTGTTTTTATCCATGCTGTTATTATTGATAAATTGTTTCTTTACAGCTTTTGACTCGTGTTGTTTTGATTTTATCATTTTTTTACTTGAAAAGTGAATTCGGCTATTCTTTTTACCTTGTGATTATCGTTTACCAATATTAATTAAAAAAAAAAATTCCGAAAAATAAGTTTTTCAAAGAAAAGTAAAGGTCATTCTAAACTTATGTTCTAGTTCCCTTTTTTTACAGTTGAAAGTGGTAGGAAGGCAAGTAGCCCCCTCACCATGTCCTTTTCCCCCCAAATGCAGCTGATTCACAATTTTGAGATAGCAATTTTGTTCAAAATAGTTCAAAGATCAGAAAACAAAAAATCCGGGATCACCCCCCCCCCCCCAGAGCCCGGGGCAAATGTTGTAAGCTATGGTCCGGTCGTATAAACTTCAGAGGGGGGCTCAATTGATTATAAATTGAAAGTTCTAGTTCCATTGTTAATAGTAAAAAGTGATAAGAGGGCAACTAGTCTATCGCGCCCTCCTTTCCTCAAATGTATCCGACTGAATTTGTGATACCCAGTTTTTCAGACTAGACCAAAGATCATATAGTAAAAACTCCGGGGTTGACACAACCCTCAGAACCCGGCTGCAAGTGTTGTAAGTTATGCCCCGGAGGCATATAAGGTTTTTATGGAAGGGGATGTCGTATAAAGTTCTGAGGGGGCTCATTCGATTGGAAATCGAAAGTTCTAGTCCTCTTTTCAGAATCAGAAGTGACCGTAAGGCAACTACCCCCCCCCACGCCCTCTTATCCCCAAGCCTCCAGAGCCCGGGGACAAGGGTTGTAAGTCATGCCCCGGGGGTATATGAGGTTTTGAAAGAAAACTTGGTCGTAAAAACTTTGGAGGAGGCTCAATTGATTGGAAATCAAAAGCTTTGTTTCGCTTCTATAGAGTCAAAAGTGATCGGAGGGCAATTATACCCCCCCGGCCTCTTTTCCAATCTAACTTGTGAGATAGCCATTTTGTTCCAAATAGCCCAAAGATAAAAAAAAAAATTTTCGGGGCTAACACAGTCCCCAGAGTCCGGGGGCAAGGGTTTGAAGTTTTGCCTCAGGGACATATGAGATTTTCTGTGGAATAGATCGTATAAACTGTGGAGGAAGCATATTTGATTAGAAATTGAAATTTATAGTTCCTTTTTAAGAGTCAAAAGGGATCAGAGGGCAAAAACTTCCCACCCCTTCCCGCGCCCCCTTTTATCTTTGCATCCGATCAAAATTTTGAAATTTACATTTTGTTCAAAATTGTCCAAAGATCTTTTAACAATGCCTTCGGTCATTGCTATCATATAGTAACCCCTCAGAGCCCGGGGGTATTTGTTGTAAGTTATAAGCCGAGGGCATATAAGGTCTTTATGGAAGGTTGGTCATGTAAACCTCGGGTAGGCTCATTTGATTTGAAATTGAAAGTTCTAGCTCCATTATAAAAGCCAAGAATGATCAGACAGCAAACAGTCTCCCCCCCCCCTTCCCCTACACGCCCTATTTTCCTAAATGCTTCTGATCAAAATTTTGACCTGCCCATGTTGTTAAAAATAGTCCATATGCCAAACAGTTATGGCTTCAAGTTTGAAAACCCCCTAGCCCTCGTGGAAAGGGCTATAAGTTATGCTAATTTCCCGTCGTTAACATATAAAGTTTTCATGGAAGATGTGGTCGTATAAACTTTGAAAGAGAATCATTTGACTGGAAATCAAAATTTCTGGTGCCATTTTTAAGAGTCAAAAATGGCCAGACGGTAAATAACCTCCCCTTGCGCCCTTTGTCTCCCTAATGCATCCGATCAACATTTTGAAATACCTGTTTTGTTCAAAATAGTCCAAAATTTAAATAACTGTAACTTAAAGGTTGAAAAATCCCCCATTGCTTTTGGGGCTGGGGCAAGGGTTGTAACGTATGCAAATGTTACATATATGACTTTTTAACATAAATTGTTAACATATATGGTTTTTGTGGACTGTGGTGATCTTATTAACTTTAAAAAAAGCTCATTGGATCGGAAATTGAAACTCCTAGTTTTTTTAAGAGTCAAAAGTGATCAAAAGGCAACCAGCCTCCCCCTCTCCCTTTTTTCCCCCAAGGCATCTGGTTGAAAAAAATTATAGCCATGTCGTTCAAAATAGTCCAAAGGCTAAATAACCATATTTCCGGGGTTGGACACCCCTCCCCCCCAGCTCCGGAGAACAGGCTGTAACTTATGCAAGTGGCCTATTATTACTTTGACACTTTGATACTTGGATATACTGATTTATGGGGCAAGGACTGTAATTTATGCAACTTGCTTATTGTTATTTTTTTACTTTGCTACAATGATACTAGTTTTGATACTTCGATAAAAATTCGATGTTAAAAAAGAAATTTGAATTTGAAATAGAGAATTATGAAAAACTTGAAACCATGGCAATCAAAAACGAACAGAAAGCAATTTAAAAAAAAAAATTCTGGAAAAGAAGTTGTTCAAAGAAAAGTAAAGATCATATTACACTTATAATCAACAGAAATAAAAACCTATAACAATTCAACCACAAAACGACCAAAAATTATTATTAAAGAGTAAATGAAACTCGAAACAAAAAGAAATTAAATAAACAATCATAGCAAACAAACATACAACAGGGGCTAATATAAGTGAATAACTAATTCTTAAAACGAGTAAAACTTAAATTGAATATGCAAAGCAAGCTTAAAACGAACAAAAATTGTTACAAATAAGAGTTTGTCTACTGCTCCCATCCCTAACTGTAAAAATATAAAGGCTATCGCGTCATATATTAAACGACTTATTTATAAGTAGACTGAATATTCTAAGGATTCTAGAGGATTTTTGGAAATATTTACTATAGATAAGGTGTAAGCTAATCGTATCTTATTTATCATACTTGTTGGTGGCTTCTCTGGCAATTATTTCTTCTTTAAGTGTTTACATTTTAAAAACTTAAATATTAAACACGCTATATTTTTATGAAAAAGCAATCTTAATGTTCACACGCATGCGCTCTTCAAACACCAAAAGAAAGAACGCTACGCCTGTTTAATTCTAATTCTTCCCGCTAGGCCAACGTTATCGGGATTTAAAAGTACTTGAGAATCTTTAAAAGACATTCTTCATTCTTTGATCAGGTTTTAAAGCTTCAATACGTAAAGCACTTAACCCCCCTCCTCCGTTTTTTGATTGGTTGATAAGCTTCAAAAATTTTGATATGTGAAGCACTTGATTCCTTTCTCTCGATTTATTAAAAAACTTTCCGAAAAAAAGTTTTTCAATGAAAAGTAAAGGCCGTATTAAACTAAAAATCAGCAGAAATAAAAACCTATAATCCTCAAAACGAGCGTACTTTAAGTTAGTCATTTAATTCTCAAAACCAGCCTTCATTTATAAAAGTTTCTAGGTCGAAAGCTGATGTGTTTTACGCTCATATTGGTAGAATATAATCATTTGTTGTTTGAAAAACGCTACGTCTTTCAGTCATTAATTTATGGATCTTCTATCTGAAAAAGCTTTTAGACGTCTCAAAACCAGGCTTTTATACTTCTTGAGCTAGGTTGAATAAAAACATTTCCGAAAAAAGAGGTTTTTCAAAGAAAAGTAAAGGCTATATTAAACTTAAAATCAGCAGAAATAAAAACCTATAATACTCAAAACGAGCGTATTTTAAGTTAGTCATTTAATTCTCAAAACCAGCGTTAATTTATAAAAGTTTCTAGGTCGAAAGCTGATGTATTTTACGCTCATATTGATTGAATACGATCATTTGTTGTTTGAAAAACGCTACGTCCGTCAGTCCTTAATTTATGGATCTTCTATCTGAAAAAGCTTTTAGACGTCTCAAAACCAGGCTTTTATACTTCTTGAGCTAGGTTGAATAAAAACATTTCCGAAAAAGAGGTTTTTCAAAGAAAAGTAAAGGCTATATTAAACTTAAAATCAGCAGAAATAAAAACCTATAATACTCAAAACGAGCGTATTTTAAGTTAGTCATTTAATTCTCAAAACCAGCGTTAATTTATAAAAGTTTCTAGGTCGAAAGCTGATGTATTTTACGCTCATATTGATTGAATGCGATCATTTGTTGTTTGAAAAACGCTACGTCCGTCAGTCCTTAATTTATGGATCTTCTATCTGAAAAAGCTTTTAGACGTCTCAAAACCAGGCTTTTATACTTCTTGAGCTAGGTTGAATAAAAACATTTCCGAAAAAAGAGGTTTTTCAAAGAAAAGTAAAGGCTATATTAAACTTAAAATCAGCAGAAATAAAAACCTATAATACTCAAAACGAGCGTATTTTAAGTTAGTCATTTAATTCTCAAAACCAGCGTTAATTTATAAAAGTTTCTAGGTCGAAAGCTGATGTATTTTACGCTCATATTGATTGAATACGATCATTTGTTGTTTGAAAAACGCTACGTCCGTCAGTCCTTAATTTATGGATCTTCTATCTGAAAAAGCTTTTAGACGTCTCAAAACCAGGCTTTTATACTTCTTGAGCTAGGTTGAATAAAAACATTTCCGAAAAAAGAGGTTTTTCAAAGAAAAGTAAAGGCTATATTAAACTTAAAATCAGCAGAAATAAAAACCTATAATACTCAAAACGAGCGTATTTTAAGTTAGTCATTTAATTCTCAAAACCAGCGTTAATTTATAAAAGTTTCTAGGTCGAAAGCTGATGTATTTTACGCTCATATTGATTGAATACGATCATTTGTTGTTTGAAAAACGCTACGTCCGTCAGTCCTTAATTTATGGATCTTCTATCTGAAAAAGCTTTTAGACGTCTCAAAACCAGGCTTTTATACTTCTTGAGCTAGGTTGAATAAAAACATTTCCGAAAAAAGAGGTTTTTCAAAGAAAAGTAAAGGCTATATTAAACTTAAAATCAGCAGAAATAAAAACTTATAATACTCAAAACGAGCGTATTTTAAGTTAGTCATTTAATTCTCAAAACCAGCGTTAATTTATAAAAGTTTCTAGGTCGAAAGCTGATGTATTTTACGCTCATATTGATTGAATACGATCATTTGTTGTTTGAAAAACGCTACGTCCGTCAGTCCTTAATTTATGGATCTTCTATCTGAAGAAGCTTTTAGACGTCTCAACACCAGGCTTTTATACTTCTTGAGCTAGGTTGAATAAAAACATTTCCGAAAAAAGAGGTTTTTCAAAGAAAAGTAAAGGCTATATTAAACTTAAAATCAGCAGAAATAAAAACCTATAATACTCAAAACGAGCGTATTTTAAGTTAGTCATTTCATTCTCAAAACCAGCGTTAATTTATAAAAGTTTCTAGGTCGAAAGCTGATGCATTTTACGCTCATATTGATTGAATACGATCATTTGTTGTTTGAAAAACGCTACGTCCGTCAGTCCTTAATTTATGGATCTTCTATCTGAAGAAGCTTTTAGACGTCTCAACACCAGGCTTTTATACTTCTTGAGCTAGGTTTGATAAAAAAAAACTTTCCGAAAAAGAAAAGTTTTTCAAAGAAAAGTAAAGGCCATATTAAACTTAAAATCAGCAGAAATAAAAACCTTTAATACTCAAAACGAGCGTTCAATAAATTCTCAAAACAAGCGTTAATCTATAAAAGTTTCTAGGTCAAAAGAAAGCAGAGGTTTACAACCCTACTCAGATTAATTTCTGCTCGTTTTGAGTTTGAGTTATTTTAATTTCTGTTTGTTTTGGGTTTCATTTATTGATTATGAGATATACATTTATTAAAAAAGAAAACAAACACTATTCGCCTTTCGCCTGCCAAGAAAGGTAATAAGCTTGAAAGGGCAAGCGAGGTTATCACTCTCAGCTAATTAAAACAACATTCATATCTTGCTACTCAACACACAAGAAACTTATCTGATGAAGGAATAAAGGAAAAAGAGAGAAAGAGGAAAAGACAAGAAGTAGATAGAAAAAAAACAAAAGAAAAAAAAGCGAAGTAAATCGGGGAAATACCTTAAATAGAATGACAACCTGGAGCGGGCTTAACACCAAATTCACTCACGAGATAAAAGAAACTTCTTTGCCCGTGACTTGAAAGCCGGAAGACTAGGCGCATTTTTCACACACTCGGGCAATATATTCCAAACATGGGGACCATAATGGCGAATCACAAAAGATGCCCGAGTGGTGCTCCTAAACTCATGAGTTAAGTTATCAGCTTTTCTTGTATTATGATCATGACGGTCTCTATTAAAAGCAAAAAGATTTTCAAAAGCAGGGGTGAGCAGCTGATTCAAATATTTATACGAGAAAATCGCGACTTGGTAGTCTCGAATTTGGGATACATCCATTAACTTATTCTTTTTAAAATGCTCATGAGCAGGAACCTCATCAGAATCATCAAATTCAGATAAAAATTTTACAGCTCTATTCTGAAGTTTTTGTACTCTTTTGAAACATGTTACAAAACTACTTGCCCATATAGAGCATCCGCACTTAATATATGGGTAAAATATAGAAAAATAAATCATTTTCAGGATCGTTTTTGGGACTAGATTTTTAATTCTTCGCATCAGCCCAAGGACTCTGCTTAATTTTTCAGCTATTGCACTTGAATGGTTTTTCCACGACAGGTTTTCATCAATTAAAAACCCCAAATACTTTGTTGTTGCTACTCTCTTTATCACATTTTCTTGAACCGTGATATGATCATTTCCAGCACTAGACGAAAGTCTAGAAATTATCATGAAAAAAGTTTTAGAAAAGTTTAGGGTTAACATATTTTGCTGAGAAAAAGTTAGAAATTCGGAAACTGCATTATGAATTTTATTATATAAAACATCAAGTGAAGGCGCTGCCAGAAATAGCAAAGTGTCATCTGCAAACAGGATGACACCAGGATGCCTCTGACAGATAGTGCTTCACTCGATCAATGAAAATAATGAAAAGTAGAGGTCCCAACATTGACCCTTGTGGGACCCCACAATCTATTTTCTTTTTTGAAGATAAAAATGACCCATTCTGAACTATCTGATACCGATTGTGTAGATACGATGAAAACCACTCCAGACTTGAACCCTTCACCCCAATCGAGTCAAGAGCTTGAATAAGCTCTGAGTGGTCCACCCTATCGAACGCTTTTTTCATATCTAAAAACACAGCTGCGGGTATGAGACCAGCTTCAAATGCACCACTAATCCAATCAACCAATTTCAGAACTGCTATATCCGTAGATAGCCCTTTTCTGAACCCAAACTGATTTTCCATTAGAATTTTATTCTTTTCAATATAATAACAACTGGGCATGTACCACTTTCTCATATAACTTAGAGAAAAATGGGAGAATAGATATAGGTCTTCCATTCGATGGGTCATCTTTTTTCCCTCCTTTATGAAGAGGAACCACTCTTGCAATCTTTAGTGCTTCCGGGAAGACTTCAAGATCTAGAGAAAGGTTGATGAGGTGCGTCAATACAGGTAAGACACTCGTTTTTGCGGCCTTTATGAGTTTCAGGGAAAACTCGTCCATCCCGCTAGAGCTTGACTTCATCGTAGCCAAGAATCGTGCCACTTCCCGTTCCTTAATATCTTGCAAACTCAAAGGAATTCTGACTCACAGGCTGTCTTTCAACGACAGATCCAAAACTTGCAGATGTGCGTAGTTTAGCCCGCGCTTGATCGCAAAGTCTTTTTCCTTCATTTGCAAAATAACCACACAGAAATTCAGATATTTCTTGAGAATCAGCAAGACGACCTCCTGTTGTCTCCATGACTCTCACCTCCTCCTTACTATGAAATTTTCCCAAAAGTTTATTTATTGTTTTCCATGTATTTTTCATATTCTCTTGATTTTCATGAAATTCATTTTGGAAATAAAGTTTCTGAGCATTCCGTTTTACTGAATTTAAAATATTCCGAAATCTCTTGAATTTTATAAAACTATCATCTGAATGATCCTTTAAATAATTCACCGAAAGTTTGTTTTTCTGCTTTATTGAAACTAGAATAGCTTTTGTTATTCATGGTTTCTTAGGAAAATTTCTATTAGGGTTTATTCTTCGCAAGGGACATGTTTCATTCATTACATTCGTCACTATCTCACTGAATAGGTCATATGCAGTTTTTGGACACTTTTCCTTTTTACACGCGAGAAATTTGTTTCATCCATCATATTTGCAAAACTCTTTAGGTTTTTATTATGCATTTCACTGTAAAACGAAGCCCTTTCATTTCGTTTATTTTCCTTTGACTGATTCAGCTTTATTTTACTTATTAAAAGAAGGTGATCCGAGCCGTCGGACACAACCACATCTGCTTGGGATCTTTCAAGCAATCCACCGTTAACGAAAAAATTATCAATTAAAGATGCCGAGAGATGCGAAATCCGAGTTGGAATAGTCACAAGAGGAAAACTATCATGTGACACCATCATATTAACAAAATCTGAGCTATTCGCTCTTTTTAGTAAATCTATATTAACATCTCCCATTATAAATTTGTTTTTATTTTCATTAGTAATTTTATCTAACAATGGTTCAAATTCATCAAGAAAAAACTAATATCACATGTCGGATTTTTGTAAATTAATCCCAAAATCAAGTTCCTTTCCCCTTCATTTTTTATTTCAATGAAAAGTGTTTCGATCCTACCTTCAAGCCACAGGGAAAGGCCATCCCTAACTCAATATTGGGTACCTTCATTAATCAAAAAGCCTAGACCGCCCCGCTCCATGGTTGTCCGTCCTCTTCGCTTGCAAATATACCCTGGGAAAGAAAAATCCCATGGCAGTGACTTGCTAGAAACAAATGTCTCACAAAGGCCTACAATACACGGTTTCTTATCTAGCGAACTTAAAATCTCACATAAAGAAGAATATACCGTTCTTAGACCTTGACAATTCCAGAAAACGATCGCTCTTTCTGCACTCACAGGATTTGAATACTCATAAAGATTATTCGGATTCACATAATTACTTGGGCGACAATTCAACGAAAAATTATCGATGCATTCATCATCCCCCGCAAGTGTGTCACGAGCTTGGCTTCCAAGAATAAACCGTTTTTTTTTTTCAAATTCATTCAAAGGGTCATAATATATATTCGCACTCATTGAATAGGGTGACTACCTTTACGACAAAAAAAAAAAAAAAAAAAAAAAAAAAAAAAAAAAAAAAAAAAAAAAAAAAAAAAAAAAAAACATACTGATAGGCAGAAAGAAGAAGGAAAATGAAAGAGAGAAGAAAATAAAAAAAAAAACTGAAAGGAATTGAAAATTTGGCTATAAAATACAAAAGGGAAAACAAGCATACAATTAATTCAACAACACAATGTACACAACACAAAATTATATGGTCAGATTCGGCAAACGAACCACTTCAGCCATAGCTCGAATTTTACAGATCTCTCCCACTGAGTTTTTGCCAAAAATCGTCCCGTTATTCGACCAAACATTTCTGTTTCCAAGCTTACTCTTAGCCAAGTCAAGAATCTGTTTCTTTTTTGATGTTAGGTACTCGGTGACAAAAATTCCCGACCGAGCAAACTTTGACTTACATGCAAACACTTTTCTTGCAATTTCAGCAGACTTGAACGCAACCAACACAGGCAAAGGACGCTTTTTTGTATTTACAATGGTGTCCGAATCAGTATAATTTGCTCGAATTTTAAATACAGAAACTATTGCGGTCGAAGAAAAATCAGAAATTTGCATTTCATCTGTAATCACATTCAATACACACTCAGAGATGGGAAGACCCCCACTATGGTCAACACCATGAAATACGAGCTGATTCAGTCGTTTTTCCTGCTCTATATCATCAAGACGGGTTTCAAGCTGTTCAACCCTATTTTCCAGGGCTAGGTTCGCGTTTTGAACTATTTGACATTCCAACTTTTTTGCAAACTTCTTTTTCAATATCATTCCGGATACTGGATTTAAGTGTGTCCAAGTCCGATAAAACAGAGTTTACTGAATTCACCGATGTATCTGGCAAACTCGAACCACTAATATCAAGATGCTTATGAGGAAAATCAGCTAATTCCGCAAATGTGTTCGCAACGCCTAATTCATTTTTCTTCTTAGCCTCCTTTGAAATGCTAACAAAGTTCGAAAGCTGTGAGGCTGTTGTTGTCACGATTTCATGGCTTCCGTAACAAAATACAACGTAAGATATTTTATTGTTCTTGGCCTTAATTATGTCCAACACTCGGCAGGGCCATGGTGGATAACTTATGAATTTTGCTAGAACAACAGCATCCTTTGTGAACTTAACCATTGAAATGTATTATCAAAAAGGCAAAAAACTACACTTAACTTTGAATAGGTAGGTCAACGTGAGCTTATGAATCATCTTATGATCGATTCATCAGTCCAAATATCCAAAAAATTGTATCCAATTTCATTCAATATCAAGTTCATTATTCATTAATTATGTCCAACAAATCATATCCAATTTCATTCAATAGGTCATTGTGTTTTTTTAGGTAACAGATTTTAGATAATGTAATACAAATCACACACAGGTTCTTTCGCTTTGAACAACGAATGATAACTGAATTGTAACTGATATTGAATGATAAACGAATGATAACTGATATTGATGCTGACTTGTGATAGTTGTATTCTAGGTAGATTATTTGATTCTATTTTTGTTCATTTTTGGTTAAAGGGAGTTTTACTTTTTTTTGAAAAACTTTCTTTCTGCAAAAACTTTTTTGATTAATACTATTAAGCGATGTACAGAATGAGTGTAAAGGAACAACTTGGAAGGATATTTGGGAGTAGTAGATCATAGGGAAGAAATCCGTCATGGAACCTGGTGAAGAAGCGGAATTAGGCAATTGTTTAGTGGCTTGACTAGGTCTAGAAACAATTTTCAATATTATATATAATTGGATTAAATTATATATTATATATCATTAGATAATCGAGTTTCAATCATGTTTTCGTCCTGGGATTCTATGCTGTTTGGCTCATTTTATAAAGGATCTAAATCATTTTTGGTAAACGTTCTGATAATATAACAATAGTTTCTTATCTACCCGTTTACAAAGCCGTATATAGTGAATATTAAGGAAGTAAGTCGTACAAATATTTGGTCTAATAGATCTTAAGCAAATCCTCTTTCCTATATCATGACGAAGGAGTGATTCGTAATCAAGATGAGACTATATTTAACATTAATGCTAAGGTCACATGGTGAATTAGTAACGCCGAAGCCTATTGGTTGAATATTTTTGATAGAACAACGGACCTCCGACATAATACTCTGTTAATATCGGAATTAGAATGAGTTCGACCATCATATCGTTTGCAATTTGTCAAGGCAAATAACTCATTTTTCTGAACACTTGAGCTTGAATGCACCGGTTTCTTGGTGAGATTAAATAAAAAAAATTTTTCAACTGAAAGTAAGGAGCAACATTAAAACTTGAAGAGAACAGAAATTATTACGTGTATGTGGGGGGTTTCCCCATCGTTATTATCTTGCTCTTTACTCTAAAGTTCGAATTTTGTTTCAATTCCTTAAGAATGACCCCTGAATCCCAAAATCCATTTAATTAGAATAAATAGCTCTTTTGAAAGTACTATAGAGTACGGTTGATACAGCCGCGTAAATAATAATAAAAAATGTCCAAAAAATTCTAAGTAAAAAAAAGAAGAAAAGTATTAACATTAACATTATTTTTCTAATAGTAAAATAACGACTAACATAATTATATCATTCTTATTTTACATTTCGAAAATATTAAATAGGAAATTAATTTTTTAGTTTATTTTTTGTCATTTTAAGACATGCAAAAAAGTAAAAAAAATTTATGTTAAAAAAAATATAAAAATAAAAGTTAAAAAAAGTTGAAAAAATTAAACTTAAAAACGTGTAAAAATAGGGGGAGTGGTAAAAATTTTGGGGAGGGGGAATTGGGACCCTTGAAGTTTGGTACTCTATGGCTTGTTATCGACACTACCTAGTTTGTTGTATGTGTGAAATCAGTAACTTTTGTACATTGGAAGGATAAACACCTGCATCATATTTAAAAAAAAGTTGAAATAAAATATTCAAAGAAAGTGTGGGCATATGATAAAATCCTCGTTGCGATGAATGCTAACGAGGAGAAATATTTGAACTATGAAACAGGCACTAGTAGTAACACTATTGGAATTGTATGCGTGCGTTGTCATGACAATAGTTGATTAGATTTATTTGGACTACCGAAAAAATCAAACAATGCTGCCTGCGATGGATATTCAAGAGTGAGATATCCAGAGATGACACCGCTCAAAGAGAATGCAAGCATAAAACTAATAGTTGACGATGAGGGGTAACTTCTACCTTATTGTTCTGGTGAAACGTTATCTATTGATAAATCATATCGCCATCCTTCTGGTGCTTGTGTTCAATGGAAGGTAAAACGAAGACAGGCCTACTCTTCTAGCAACATTATAAACCATATCTTGTCTACGTGCCAGAACTATTAACTGTGTAAAAATAATGTGATAAAAGACAGTTAAGTCGCAGGCAAAATAAAAACGCTATCGACAAACAATATCACTAATGAATATAAAGATGAATTGACGGGAAAAAACGCCTTTGAACATTATCACCACCATATGAGAATGATACAAATATGTTAGTCGTGATTTTTAACATCGTTTGTAGTAAAACTTTCCTTCTTTTTTACTTATAATTTTTTGGACTAGAAAATTTTTTAAACTTTTTTGTTCATTATTTGTTTTATTGATGCGGCTGTATCAGTCGTACTCTATGGTTGCTCATAGACACTACGCGGCTGTCCAAGTAGTACTATATGGCTGGTTGTCGACATTACCTGGTTTATTGTATGTATTAAATCTTTAATTTTCGTACATTGGACGGATAAACACCTGCATCATATTTAAAAAAAAGTGACAATGAAATTTTCGAAGAAAATGTGGGAACATGATAAAATCATCGCTGCATTGAATGCTGACAAGGAGAAATATTTGAACTATGAAAGAAGCACTAGTGGTAAGACTATTGGAAACGTGTCTGTGCGTTGATAGTGAGAGATTAGATTAGAGATTAGGCATGATAGAAATTAGATTAATACCAAAGACGAAACGCATATTGAACCTCTAGCTGACACCACTGTAAAAATTGTGAATGACTCAAAATGGATGAATGATTTTTCTTCTGGTTATAAACTAAGAGAAGAGAATACCTACACTATTAAGAGAGAAGATGATGAACTATTTTATGGAACAGATTCAAATTTCCAACTTTGTTCAATGATATTAATAATGTGTAATAATTTGTAACATATTTTTGTGTTAATATTCAACATGTCGTTCTTTCAATAAATATATTTTATGCATTACTTTGTTATATTTCCATTATTTTTAAGGTACACTAGAAAGTCAAACGTTTAGAATGTATATTAAAAAGTCGGCGATGTAAGAAAAGGAATTTTCAGACATTGATCCTACTAGCAGAGTCATAGGGGATATATTAGAACCTGAGGTAGGTTAACGGAGCTTTTACCAAAAGTCTAAGAGAGATGAGCTGATTTTTTCTCCAAAGTCTCCACGGAAAAGCAAACAACGGCCCAGACACACAGGCAAAGAGATTGAAAGAGACAAAACACATAAAAAAATATTGATTCCGACGCAAAAACCGATAAAGATAGGCACTGGGACAAGCAAACACCCGCCCAGATATACAGGCCTAGAGAGTGAGAGAGACAAAAACGCATACAAACACATAAATTTAGACATGCAGACCGACAACGACAGGCACAGGGACAAACAAACACCCGCTCAGACACA